>BFEA01000103.1:3181821-3192801 GCA_003427395.1 Chara braunii | reverse complement strand
CCCCCCCCCTTCGCAACGCCACGCAACCGCAACGCCACATAACCACACGACCCTAAACGTGCCGCCCACCACCAGCACCATCACGTACGACATTCCGCCCGCTCTCACATCTCGCTCTCGGCGCCGGTCCGGGCTGCTTACACTAGCGGGGCGCAGCGCTCCCGACAGCGCTGCGCCCCCGGTTTTGTGTGTCCAACTGTGCGTCATTCTAACGCCCTGCTGCAAGGCTGCGGAGTTTTGAACCTGCAACCTGATACCACAATGCGCATTTCCAACCGGTGGTCTAACCACTGAGCTACATCAGGTGGCCTAGGAGTTTCCTCGTGTTTTTGAACCACCAGTACTTAGCCCATACATTGGCCGCGGGGCGTTGTCTTTAATGCCCCACAACTTCCAGGGGCTTAGGGTACCGGCCCTCAAAGGCTGGCGCCGCCAGCCAAAACAATTTTTTTTGTTGCGCTGGCAGGTCGATGCGAAACGATGCACAGCCCGAATTCAGGCTTGGCGTCGATAGATGGGCCAAATGGTTTAATATAGCTCTGCATGAACCGAACAGCCTATTGACACCGAGTAGCGTTGTGGCAATGGGTCTGTTTTATTTTCTCAGTGACTCCTTTCTTTTGTTGGGGAGCATCACCTGCTGACTACCGGGGTCGGCATCCCTGAAGCAAATTCCAGAATGGCCAGATCCAAACTCTGTAAGACAAGAACTCTTTTTGCAACAAAAAAAAAAAAAAAAAAAAAAGACAAATACAATCCTTGTCTATGTGCCAGGGTGTCTTCGACCTGAAAAACTGGGCAAACATTTTTTTGTCTTATTTAATTTAAGCCCACCAGTACTTCGCCCATCTTGTTACTATCAATACGGCCATTAACACACTGCATCTTTCGGGGCTCAGCCTACCAAATCAATAATGCTGGCAGTGCCATCCCAAAAAGGTTTATTTTGCACGTGTGTTAATTTGACAAAACTCCGGCATGAGGAAAAAGAGGCTCTGAAGTACTGGTGGTTTAGGTTTTCTTCCGTCTACTGGTGGGGGAAGGATCCGGCATCCCAAAAGCATTGATAAAATTCATTATAGTGTTATAAACAAGAATATGAATGGCATCGCACCCCCTTCATTGCTACTGCTGAGACCCGCCATCGCCATGTGACCTGGAGTTCAGTGGATGCACTACGGGTTTACCAGATTGGAATTTGGCGTCATCCATCGATTGGGCACACCATGCCGAATAAGTTTGGACACCTGAGCGACGTGGCGGCAAATGGGGCGGAGCACGTACATACGAGACAATAAGGCAGAAGGCACATCAGCAACCAGAGCACAAGTCAGACAACGGAAGAAGTGTGTGGCATAAGGAGGTCAGCGAGGACCCCAAATGCTGACAAGCAGAAGTAACCGAATGAGACAGGCGTCGGTCAACGCAGCATCCGAGAGAGAACAGGCATGGTGTGAAGAATGTGGCAGTATTAAGGGAAAGGAGGCGAAGAGGGAAGCGGATAAGATTGAGCGACACAGTAATAGTAGTAGTGGGTGTCTCATACTGACGTGAACCAAAAGGGCTAGGATAGATGGCGTGACGAGGGAGGGGGCCACCGTGGAGAGGAGAAGGAAGACACGGTTCAGCCGACTAAGTGGTAGAGGGATAGGACATGCCAGCAGAGCTAGTAGGCAGAGCATGCTCACGTGTTCACAGCGGGAGACTCACTGCAATTTGTTTTTGGTTGTTTTTGTTTTGGTTTAAGGATGGTGTGTGGCAAATTAGGTATTATTTAGGCGATTGGAATTTCTTTTGATGCGATTTCTAAACTTTCTCAAGATTTTTGAAGTCTGAATGTTGGCATCATTTCATGAATCGAAGTACTATAGTTTTTTTTTTTTTTTTTGAGTAGTTTTTTTCCACTCTTTGAATTGGTGGCAAGTTTGGTTAAAATGACACTTGGGTTTGTTATAAATGACGTGAGAAATTGTTTGAAAATGAAGGCCTCCTTTAACCGCCTCTCATGTGAAGAAGAAGCATATCAATAGGAATCAAAGTACTACTTAGCGCAAGATTGGGAAAAAACATGACAGAAACTAGATGAAACACATGCTCGTATAGAAAAATAACATATAATATGCACCGAAGTACAACCAAGTGCAAGATTGAGCAGAAACATGAGAAAATTTTGGGTAGCACAATGTACGAGTACGTGTATGTACATAAAAATGCATGTACGAGTACATGTGTTATATATTATATTATATAATATGTATATATATGTTACATATATGCTAATATATAGTATTATTCATATTATATAGTATTATATACCAGATTGTACCCATAAATTCCATAATATATTAAATATTATTAATAATACTATTCTTTCTATTATATTAGTACGGCAGACAACAGGGAGGTAGACAAGATGGCGGAGGAAAACAATGAGGGGGAGGACAAGGAGGATGGAGACGACGTGGAGGTGGAGGAGCAGGCGGAAGACGACGACAGGAAGGTTGGACAGATGAAGGAGGGCGACGAAAGGGAGGAGCAGGTCTTCCAAAAGGAAGGTAGAAGATTGAGAAGGGCAGCTGGTGGAGGATATGGAGGCGGAAGACGACAACTGGGCAACACCAGATCCTTTATTGCTCTCTTTAGCTTCCTTTCTTGCTCTCCAAAACTCTCTTTAGCTTCCAAATGGGCAACACTAGATCCTTTCTTGCTCACATTGTCTTACGGGCTAGACATCATAAGGATACATGGACCCAATGTGAATGTGGTGGACAACCTCCTCTTGTCCGCCACTCACCAGCCAACCTTAGATCTCCCAGAGTACTTATAGGAGGTCCGCCACATGCTTCCATTTGAACTTTGAACAATCACCAATCAATAGTTATTGGCGTCTATAAGACATCTAGAAACAGGTGTCTATAGGACATCTAGAGTAGTTATTGGTGATTCTTCAATTGGGTACAACAACATGACATCTAGAGGCAGCCACCTAGAGGACAGGGTAACACATGTTCCACATGCATTAGGTGTCTAGATTCGTCATGGGATAAAACGGACACAAAGTGTTTTAATTTTCTTGTATTTTCTATGCGAAAATCAAAGGAAAACAAAGAAAAGCAAAGTATTTTGTGACCGAGATGCAAACGACCCCCAACCTTGGGCAAAACAAATGGTCCATGTATATCCAGAGCCAATATTGAGTCCTCGACATTGTGGGTAGTGATCTAGATGGTCCCTCGTACGTTATCAGAATCCCTGGTTATTTGCGCACTTACCCTGTATTTCATACTTCCAAACTTGCACCTTTTGCTGAGACAGATTTGTTCCCAATAAAAAGGTCAATGCTGCCCTCAACCATGGATGGCCACGTGGATGTCGACGACATCTTGAAACACATAGATTTGCATGTTCCCAAACCTGCTGGCAGGGGTAGACCGCCCAAACCTATGAGGGAGTACCGGGTTAGGTTCAAGTATCATACAGATCCAAAAGAAGATCGTTGGTTCACAAGACAGGAGCTTGTCAAGACATCACCTAAACCTATGAGGGAGTATCGGGTCAGGTTCAAGTATCATACAGATCCAAAAGAAGATCGTTGGTTCACAAGACAGGAGCTTGTCAAGACATCACCTCAGATTGTGGCTAAGTACGAATGAAGACTGAAGAGGAAGGCACCTGTGTAGAAGCGTCTCAGCGGACTTTCGAAGCTAAGGGGGATGGAATGCGAGGAATGAGCCTCGCAGAGCCCTATCAGGCATACAAGTGTTATGGGTTGTGGCTTCCAGCAAGCCTCGTGTCCGCCCTAAGTGAAGGCGGGTCTGAATATCCATGTGAGGCCTATTCTCGACAATTTTTCCAAATGTGGGTACTCAGACAGTTGAAACATGCCAGTTGGTTATAAAGCAACGTGAGCCTCCACGCTCTTTCCATAAGCAAAGGGTTGTGGTGTACAGTTGAGCCCAGGGCTCAGGCGGTTGTGCCCTGGGTACACGTTGTGTGTTACATGATGCGCCTACAATAGGCTGCACGGGTCACTTTCAGGCCCGTGACGTTTTCAGGCCAAAAGCCTGAAAACAAGGACCTACAGGCCCCGTATCGTTTCAGCCTGAAAGCCTGAAAACAAGGGCCTACAGACCCTGTGTCGTTTCAGGCTAAATCAGGGCCTTTCCGATCTGAGTGTTTTCAGCCTGAAACTGAGGGCCATTTTCAGACCCTCACGAGTTCGACTTGCCTTGAAACTCAGGCACCAAACCAGGGTTTTAGCACCGACCATTTTGGGCTTGTATTCAAGACACCCCCTGGTTGAGCTTCAACGCCAGGGTCTGGCACGTTTTGGCATTGGCAAGAGCAACCTCCTGGATGGGCCAGCACTATATAGGACTGGCCTGCCCTTCAGACTGCAGGTAGTTCCTAGGTACTTCCCAGACACTTCACGTGCAGTTCAGGAGGCAGGAGGTAGTCTGCAGGATTCGCCAACAACACTCTGGAGGAGCGCTGCAAGAGTAGTAGTAGCGCTAGGCGCCATAGGAGCTAGAGCAGTACTACAGAGAGAGAGAGATTGGGCGGAGGCCAGCGAGACTTACCTGCAGCGCCATAGCTCCAGCTTCGTCTTCGAGGTACCTGCAGCACAACGCCAACTTCACAGGTTAGTACCTGGCACGTGAGAGAGAGGGAGAGAGTTCTTCTTCTTCCTCGTCTCAGTCCACTATCTCCCTTTCACCCTCTCGCTATCTGACTTCACTGCATCAACAGAATATGCGAGAGAGCTTGGTGACATTTGGATCCAAACTCGATGTTGGGCTTCAGACATTTTGACGAGGGGTTATCTGAGACTTGTAACGAAGACTTGGTGTTGATGACATTCTCATCTTCCCCCCTCCTTCTTCGTTTGTTTCCCTCCTCTTCGTGTGTGCATGATTTGGACCTGGCGCATTCTTCCTGTGTGTAGCGCAAGGCTCTCTTCACACCGTGTAATGAAGATGATGTATGTTTATCTGCATTGCAACATTGAGTGGGTTTATCATTGGTATTCTGACATTCTGTCGCACTATCTTGTACTACGTGAAGGAGGTCAGTCCCGATCAGGTCACGACTTGTATCTAAGTCTTCCACTGCGCTATAAAACACCATTCTTGTATGTATCGGAATGCACACTGCTTGTTGAGATTCTACTTGCACTTCATTGTCCATTCAGTCCTTTTTATCACATTGCAGATCCTCGGTTATATATGTACATTGCCTAACTGGGCATGTAACAGTTGGTATCGGAACACCGCACGTGAATCAGGACAACCTGATCTGACACGTGTGCGGGCACTAGGTAGCTGATTAGTCTTGATTGATTGATTAGAGCACACTAGTTAGCCCCCCAAATCACGATTTTGACCTCACTGCCGAAAATCGATTTTTATTTTTTTCTTGGATTTTATTTTCCGGCTATTTTGTTGTGGAAAATCGCAATAGCGCAACACCTGAAATTTTCGTTTTCGTTTTTCTTCTGAAAATTCAAAATTTTGTTGTTAGAAATCCATAATATCTTTTTTTTTTAAATTTCGATCTCCTTTTGCAATTTCCCGTTATTTTGATTTTCCGGAATTCGTTTTTTTAAAATGGTATGGGAAATCCCTCTTGCAGTTATCATTCTCGAAACTGCGTGTACTCTCATCTAAGTACTTCCGAATATTGTGCTGTATTTTATTTTCTGAATTCTTTGTCGGATAATCATTTGCAGTCTGAAAGTTTGAAAAAAAAATTCTCATTAGTAATTTCGCACTTAAGGGGGAATTGGGAGGCCTACTGAAGTTTTTTTTTTTTTTTTTTTCATTAATTTTAAAGGAGCTCCATCTATTGGTGGGGAGCAGCACCTGCTGGAAACCGGGTCCAGTGTCCCGTAGATACAACCATACCTTCACAAATTGACACTAACTGGGAACCGGGCCCAGCGTCCCATTACTAAGAAAATTACTGTAAAAAACTTCAGAAATAGGCAAATTTTTTGAAAAAAAGACCACCCCAACGGCTTCTGACGATTTATGAAAGGAGTAGAAGAAAGACTTTAAAACTACCCTCCCATTCTCTCCACAGCACAGAGGGGAAAGGACAAGATAGCACCTCTCCGCTGTGAAGAGAATTAGCATTGCCCTCGATCTTTCCAAAATTCCTCGCTCTCCTGTCCTTGAGCTGCCCCCGTCGAGAGGAGCCCCCTTCTCCTCGATGACCCCAACTCAGGACAAGCCCCCTAACAAACCGCTGCTCCCTAAAGAACAAGCAGTTCCCACCAAAAGCCTGTTCCTGCAGAACAACGGTCCCCCAACCCCTCTTCCAACCTTCTCCATGCTGGAAAAGTCTCCCAAGGGCAACCCTAAAACCACCTCATCCCTCCACGGTGACTCCTTCTCTCCACGACGAAGAGGGGAAAGGAGAGGGCATCACCTCTCCATCGTGCAGAGAAACAAATTTGCCCTACCTTCTAGTAAAAAAAGACCTTCCCTCTTGTCCAAAAGCTGGCCCCGTCTAAGGGCGACCCGTTCCCCTTATTGACCCCAGCTCGGGACAAACCCCCTAGCAAACCACCACTCCCTCAAGAACGAGCAGTTCCCACCAAAAGCTAGTCCCCGCAGAATAGTGGTTCCCCCAACCTCCATCCCTACCCTCTCCATATGGGACGGTCCCCTAAGGACAAACCTGAAAACCACCTCCCATTACCAAACGAGAATTTAGAATCCTCTACTCCCCTGCATGCTCATTTTGAACCGAAATTGAAAAATGAAATCTATACAGATTATTACAAAACGATTGAGATGTCGGGGCAAGCTTTGGAGCTACCCTCCCATTCTCTCCACAACACAGAGGGGAAAGGAGAAGACAACACCTCTCCGCTGTGAAGAGAATAACATTGCCCTCGTTCTTACCAAATCCCTCGCCCTCCTATCCTTGAGCTGCCCCCGTCAAGAGGAGCCCGCTTCTCCTCAATGACCCCAGCTCAGGACAAGCACCCTAACAGACCACCGCTCCCTAAAGAACAAGCAGTTCCCACCAAATGCCTGTCCTTGCAGAACGACGGTCCCCCAACCCCTCTTCCAACCTTCTCCATGTTGGAAAAGTCCCCCATAGACAACCCTAACACGGTAACCCCTTCTCTCGCTCATTCTTAACCGAAGTTTTAAGAACATAACATCTCTCCAGATTATTAGACAGAAACAAGAAAGTCAAAACCAAAACCTACCTCTTTGACTTTGAATCGAACATTCAGAAAATCATTCTAAATAGAATCTCGAAATCAGGAAACAAACAAGACCGTACGATCACTGTAGATAAGCACAGTAGAAAAACCAATTCTGATGTCCATTCGGACTTTCGACTCTGATTTTCCGAACCCGTGGTTCAGGAAGTCACACAGACCGTAATTCTGAGAATGAAACCTTTAAGAGGGTTTTTAAGGAGTCACTCAGACCGTGAAAATCATAAATTCAAAAAACAGGAAGACCAAATCAAAAATCAAACTACACAGTAGACATACGAATCAGAGAAACCAAATCGACAATCAAACTAGACAGCAGACATACGAATTCTCCATGGGATATACCATCATCTACCCTAATTATAAATTTTATAACCATGGGGAATGAACATTGCGCAATTGATCGTGAGAGACCAGATCGGTATTATCCTCATCTCAGACAGACTCTTCCACAGGACTACTCCAAAACATAACGATCCAATCACTTATTTGGGCAATTTTTCGCACCCTCGATAATCCATTGGGATCCGGTAACTTACGTCGTGATACTTTCAGGAAAAGAAAAAAAAATTGTTTAGATAGTTGGGCTTCCAGAGTGGTCCAGGACCACTTGCCTGGCCGGGCCAAAACAAAATACAAAACTTCAAAAATTAAAATTATTTTTTTTAATTTTATTTTTTATTTAAAATTTGGTAAAGAAGTTGGGTGTTTTGAGAAGGGAACTATGGTTAAAAAAAATTCCTCTTGGTTCGTTTTCAAAGTATTTGGGAAAATTCTCTCGAAATCGATGGGGGGTTTGGAACCAGTGGGTTTCGATCTTGTCTCTTTTGGACTCTTAATTTCAGAAGTTACCGGCCCTGGGGTCAGGACGAGTTCGGGTCTGGGCCGGCCAGTAACGGGCCTCTAGCACCCATGGTTTCTGGGACTCGTACCTCACATTGCAGGTCGACAGTCGGCTACTCGTCAGTATTTATTGTTCCACTTCCCCTCCCTGGTCCTCTCATTTCGTAGCATCTGCTCCTGCGCACCGTGGCCCGTACTACTTTCATTAGTACGAGACCATATCATCTCAAAACTTCCAACTCCAGTCTGTTCCTGCTCCGCTGAACCTCGTGAAGGCATTCACACTCACGCCGAGCTCAACTGCTTAACTCGACTTCATGCGGATCAACTCCTCGGCGTATGGTTGATTCGGCATCTGGCTTCTACCGCAGCATGGGAAGTTTTCGCTTCGACCTCTTCCCCTTCGTAGCATCTGCTCCTCATTTCGTAGCATCTGCTCCTGCTCGCTGTGACCCGTATTACTTTCTTTAGTATGGGGTCGTATCATCTCAGAACGATTCCTACTCCAGTCTACTGTTGTGCCGCTGAACCTCGCGGAGACATTCATAGTCACGTCGAGCTCAACTGCTTATCTTGACTTCAGGCGGATCGATTCCTCGGGGTACGGTTGATTCGGCATCTGGCTTCTACCGCAGCGCGGGAAGTCTTCGCTTCAACCTCTTCTCCTTCCCGTCTGATCTAACTGCTTCCTATTCTTTTCAAATCTACGCCCTGTTTTCCCGCTTCTCGCCTTTTTCGGTTAGTTCGCTCTATTCCTTATCTTATTTCTACAATTATCTCTTACATCTGTTCCTACTTCCAATCTTTTGACACGACGGGTTTCAGGGCTTCTTGGATATGGCTGCTCTACCCTACTCCATGTCTCTCCCCTTTCTTCTGAGCTTTGTCTACACTTTGGTCTTTCCCGCGTCTTATCTGTGTTTCCTCACTATCTATTTTCCCACTCCCTAGTTTCTAACGTGACGGTTTTCAGGGTTTTTCAGGTTATGGCAGCTCTATCCTTTCTCGTGTCGCTCCCTCCCCTTCTTAGCACCATCTATGCTTTGGTCTTTCCCGCCTCTTTCCTGGGGTTTCCCCAGTTTCAAATTTCGCTCCGCTCTCTGTTTATGCTGTGTGAAGTACGTAGTAGGACCTTTTGGTGAGATAGCTGACACGCCGGTTCTTTTCTTTCGTATAAATACCTACTTTTGAGTTGCCCTGTTACGCGTTCTCATCCCCTGATGATACGACCTCTGGCGGGGTAGTTGAAACGATCATAGGGATTTCCACAAGTTCGACACGGGGTTTTTGCCTTCTAATATTTTCAAAAGTGACGTTTTTCGCGTACATGTCTCATGACTTTCTATGTTTGTTTTCTTACTTTCTCCATCTTGTGTCCACATCTTCTCTTCTGATTTTTTGTTTCCTCTGATCTCCCCCATGCCTCTTTTCAACTCTGTTTTTCCCACGCGGCCCAAACACAGCTGTTTTGCGTTCACCTTACTCACTGTTTGGTAGCAATTGGAACCACTTCGTTATTCGTCGAATGGTGTAATCGCCTTCAGAGATCTGATCTGATCGGCCTGATCCTATCTCATCTCCTCACATGAGTGTTTTTGGCCGATATCTTCTCCCCTCCCTTCTGCTTCTCATCACTCCCTCCATTCTCTTCTCTCATCTTAGTTCGTTCTTTCCTTTTCCCTTCTCTTATGCATGGAATCTGTTATTTATTTCCGATTGTTTATTCTGACCAACTCCGGTGAACCGTTTGTTGTGGAAACTTGTTTTGTTGGTCGTGTTTTTTGTTTCGTTCGTGAGTTGGCTTGTCAACTTCGGTCGTTAAGGGCGGGTGGTATTATCAGCATTTCTGTGTGTGCGATTCGACGTTAGTGAGCTATGGCGGATGGGGGTCAATACCCTTCGTTCGAGCGACTCTGCTATCATTGCCGGCAGCCGGGGCACATGGTCAGGAATTGCCTATATCTTCAATACTAGGAGGGTTTGATCTCTGGTACACCGGTCAACCGTTTCGGCACCGGCCCATCGTCCTACCCGCTTCCTCAAGCATTATACGCTCCGTCGGCGCCGCCAATTAGTCAAGCTCCATTCCACCATCAGCAACTGGTTGTCCCGCCTTCGACATCATTTCCTCCATCCTCCTCTGTTGTGGTTCCTTACCGGCGTACGGCTCCTTCTCTGCCACCTATTCCTCCCGTTGCTTCCTTGGCACCTAGGCAACGCCCCAACAATGGGGAAGTTGTCTCCCTGTTGAGAGAACTGGTGAACAATAGGCGGGAAGAGAAGGATAGGAGACGCGAAGCCGAAGATCGCCTGCTTAAGGAGGAGCAAGCACGAATTGCCAAGGAAGAAGAAAAGAAACGGCTGGTGGAAGAAGAATCTCGTCAGGCGGAGAAAGAGGCACGTATGGCCAGGATCATCAATTTGAAGATGGAGGAGCTTGACAAACAGCATCAGGCTCAGACTGAAGAAGAAAATAAGAAGATTTGGAAGGAGATTGAAAGAGTAGTAGGTGAGCCCAAGCGAGGCAGGAATGGTAAGGAGCCGGTAGTCGACGATATTGACAATCGGAAAAGGCCTCAAGATGAGATGGGTGGATCTCCACCGGTCCACCCTGCTTCAGGGCGAGCATGTCTCGATGATCCGATTTTGACCGGCTTTCCGAATTTGAGCCCGCTTGACGCCGGTCTATTACTTATGGAACTCGACAATGTTAAGAGATCTCAAGACAAGCAGGTTAGTCTGGTTAGGAGATGTATGGAGGTGTTAGAAAAAATGGAAACAAAACTGAACGATGTTAAGTCCTCTGTCCATCCCATCCCTCCTTCGGCACCCTCTCAACAGACTGGGACTAGTAATCATCCTGCGACTGCTGTCTCTCCCCCTCCCCATCATCCTCCTCC
>BFEA01000103.1:3146748-3177946 GCA_003427395.1 Chara braunii | reverse complement strand
TCGGCTACTCGTCAGTATTTATTGTTCCACTTCCCCTCCCTGGTCCTCTCATTTCGTAGCATCTGCTCCTGCGCACCGTGGCCCGTACTACTTTCTTTAGTACGGGGCCGTATCATCTCAGAACGGTTCCTACTCCAGTCTGCTCCTGCCCCATTGAACCTCGCGGAGGCATTCACACTCAAGTCGAGCTCAGCTGCTTAACTCGAATTCAGACGGATCGACTCCTCGACGAATGGTTGATTCGGCATCTGGCTTCTACTACAGCAGGGGAATTTTTTGCTTCGACCTCTTCCCCTTCGTAGCATCTGCTCCTCATTTCGTAGCATCTGCTCTTGCGCGCCTTGGCCCGTACTACTTTCTTTAGTACGGGGCCGTATGATCTCAGAACGATTCCTACTCCAGTCTGCTCCTGCTCCGCTGAACCTCGCGGAGGCATTCAGCGTGGGAAGTCTTCGCTTCAACCTCTTTTCCTTCCCGTCTGATCTAACCGCTTCCTATTCTTTTCAAATTTACGCCCTGTTTTACCGCTTCTCACCTCTTTCAGTTGGTTCGCTCTATACCTTATCTTCTTTCTACTTTTATCTTGACGTCTGTTCCTACTTCAAATCTTCTCACACGACAGGTTTCAGGGCTTCTCGGATGTGGCTGCTCTACCCTACTCCATGTTGCTCCCCTTTCTTCTTAGTTGTGTCTGTACTTTGGTCTTTCCCGCGTCTTATTTGTGTTTTCCTCACTATCTATTTTCCCACTCCCGTGTTTCTAACGTGACGGTTTTCAGGGTTTTTCCGGTAATAGCGGCTCTATCCTTTCTCGGGTCGCTCCCTCCCCTTCTTGGCACCATCTATGCTTTGGTCTTTCCCGCCTCTTTCCTGGGGTTTCCCCAGTTCCAAATTTCGCTCCGTTCTCTGTTTATGTTGTGTGAAGTACGAAGTAGGACCTTTTGGTGAGATAGCTGACACGCCGACTCTTTTCTTTCGTATAAATACCTACTTTTGAGTTGCCATGTTACGCGTTCTCATCCCCTGATGATACTACCTCTGGCGGGGTAGTTGAAACGATCGTAGGGATTTTCGCCAGTTCGGCACAAGGTTTTTATCTTCTAATATTTTCAAAAGTGTCATTTTTCGCGTACATGTCTCATGGCTTTCTGTGTTTGTTTTTTTACTTTCTCCTTCTCCTTTCTCCATCTTGTGTCCGCATCTTCTCTTCTTATTTTTTGTTTCCTCTGATCTCCCCCATCCCTTTTTTCAACTCTGTTTCGTCCACACGGCCCAAACGCAGCTGTTTTGCGTTCACCTTACTCACTTGGGTGTGGCCCTGAGACAAACTTTGTTGAGTTTATTTTTCTGCATAACATAGTTTTTTTTTTTTCCGGATGTTCTTGATTTTTTTAAATTTTATTTGATTTTGTTGGGATCTTCCCTGGTCCTTGCACGACCCCCGCCCGAGAAAATTGGGTGACCCAGGCGGCCCGACTTGTAGCCTTGTTAAATAGTGAAATTATCGCCGCGCCGAATCGGTGCATTTTCCACTTTCGCCACTCCGCCAGCTATCGGCCAGCGGGAAAGTACCCCAACTTCGGTGATTTTTCATGCTACGACGAATTCGAAAAAAAATCTGAAAATTGGTTTGCTGGTAGATTAGGTTCTTAAATTTTCAGAAAAAATATCAAGAAAATAAAAAAGAAAGTTTTTGGTAGTGAAATGATTTTCGTTTCAATTCGGTGTATTTTCATTTTTGTCAACGAGTTGGTTCTCCACACGGTCCGATCGGTAACCCTCATTAGTGTGTGCTACCAGTCCCCTCAATTTTTTAACGTCGGGAGGACTGGTGGTTTTATATTGCACTTGGTTGTACTTTGGTTCCCATTGATATGCTTCTTCTTCACATGCCTATGTGTTTCATCTAGTTTCTCTCATGTTTTCTCTTAATTTTGCACTTCTTAGTACTTCGGTTTTTATTGGTGTACTTTGTTTCCACATGTTCATGTGTTTCCTCTATTTTTTCTCCTTTCTTCTCTCATTATTGCACTTGGTTGTACGTTATTTCGATTGGTGCACTTCCTTTTCACATGTGATGTATTTTGTCTAGTTTCTCTAATATTTTATCTTGATCTTACATTTGGTTGTACTTCGCCCCCATTGATATGCTTCTTCTACATGTATGCATGTATTTTTTTCACTTATTTTCAGTTCGGTTCCTCGTAGCTTGCTTCTTTCTCATATAGGCATGTGTTTTATTATGTTTCTTTCATACTTTCACTCAATCTTTCACTTATTTGTACCTTGGTTCTCAGTGATGTGCTTCTTTCTTATGTATGTATGTGTTTCATCGAGTTTACTTAATGCTTTCACTCAATCTTTCACTTGTTTGCATCTCGGTTCCGAGTAACTTGCTTCTTTCTCACGTATGCATGTGTTTAGTTATCTTTCTTTCATGCTTCCACTCAATTTTCCACTTGCTTGCACTTCGGTTCCTAGTAGTATGTTTTTTTCCAATGTATGCATGTGTTTCATTGATTTTCGTTGATGCTTGCACTCAATCGGTTACTTGTTTGCGCTTCGATTCGTACTGATGTGCTTCTTTCTCACGTAAAGATGTGTTTTATCAAGTTTCTCGCATGCTTTCACTCAATCTTTAACTTATTTGTACTTCGGTTCCTAATAACTTCCTTCTTTCTCAAATATACATGTGTTTTATCAAGTTTCTTTCACGTTTTTACTCAATCTTTCACTTTTTTATATTTTGGTTCCTAGTAGTTTGCTTCTTCTTATGTAAGTATGTATTTTATAAGGTTTACGTCATGATTTGACTCAATCTTTCACTCGTTGGTACTTCGGTTCCTAGTGGTGTACTTCCCTTTCATGTATGCATATGTTTCATTTAGTTTTGTTAATGCTTTCACTCGTTTGCACATTGGTTGCTAGTGGTGTGCTTCCCTCTCACGTATGCATATATTTTATTAAGTTTCGTTCATGCTTGCACTCAATTTTTCACTTATTTGCACTTCGGTTCCTAGTGATATGCTTTTTGTTCATGTATGCATGTGTTTCATGAAGTTTCTTTTATGCTTTCACTAATATGTTACTTGTTTGCACTTCGGTTCCTAGTGGTGAGCTTCTTTCTCATGTACGCATGTGTTTCATTGAGTTTCCTTCATGCTTTCACTCAATCTTTCACTCGTTTGCACTTCGGGTCCTAATGGTGTGCTTCTTTCTCACGCATGCATATGTTTCATGATTTACTTTTTTATGCTTTCACTCAATCTTTCACTTATTCACACTTTGGTTCCAAATAGTGTGTTTTTCATATATATATGGATATGTATTTATCAAGTTTCTTTCATGCTTTCACTTAATTTCTCAATTTGTTTGCGCTTTGGTTCCTAATAGTATGCTCCTCCTTTATGTACATAAGTGTTTTAGTAAATTTCTTCCTTATTTTTTCTGGTTTAGTAGTATTCAGATCTAAGTAGAGTGCTTCTTCTTTATGTGTACAAGAAATCTCATCAAACATTCCTCATACTTTGTCTCTTCTTCTATCCATGAAAGCTTCGGCTCATGATAGTTCGCCTCTCCCTCCCCCTTCAAAGTCGAATCCCAACTAATATCTGTTCTGTTTAGAAAAAAATATTTGCAAGGAAGATTATTGGTCTCTCTTTTGCAGACTAGTAGTAGATTGGTTTATTATTTTTGTTGCAGTTAGTTGTAGCTTGTAGAACTGGTGACATTAACCTCTTCCACACAACGGTAGCCTTGGAAACAACCAACTGCTTGTTTTAAACATCCATAACCACTGGAATCTGTCAATATTGGTCTTTTGGGGCGTCAAGGCACCTTAGCAAGGTCTCTGAAACAGGCATGACCAATGACCCATAATGTGTACCATCGGTCGAACTTCCGAGGGTCTGCCCAACAACCACTGACTGCTTGGCATAACTTGGGGGCGCTAAAACCACCTTGTTCCACACGAAGTCGGATGAGGCCAACAAGACATCATTACCTTATGCAATCTCACTATGAGTTTAAACAATAGAATTTTTGATTGGTCTTCAGAGTCTACAATCCTAGTCCCCCCCTCGACCTCGATTGGGCAATGCACTTCCTGACCACCATTCAAGTCCCTCTGCTGTCCCCTGGTCGTTCTTTCACATATATATTGTGATAATTTATTTGGATTTGTGCCCATTGTTAAGTTTCTGGGGTCCAAACTGCCATTTTGTACCAGATTGTTGTCAGATTCAGAGTTTTACGTGTGGAAGCAAATTCTCCCGCATTAGTAATTGTCAGTCCTCTACCCACTGGCAAGGATATGCAGCCCATACAAGATTGTCATTTTTCTAACCAATATGTCATCCAGTTCTCGATGATCGATTTGTGCCCATTGTTAAGTTTCTGGGGTCCAAACTGCCATTTTGTACCAAATTGTTGTCAAATTCAAAGTTTTACGTGTAAAAGCAAATTCTCTCGCATTAGTAATTGTCAGTCGTCTACCCACTAGCAAGGATGTGCAGCCCATACCAGATTGTCATTCTCCTAACAAATATGTCATTCAGTTCTCGAGGATCGGTTTGTGCCCATTGTTAAGTTTCTGGGTCCAAACTGCCATTTTGTACCATATTGTTGTCAGATTCAAAGTTTTACGTGTAGAAGCAAATTCTTTCTCATTAGTAATTGGACAAAGCTCTCCTTCAGGCCATAACCTTCTTTTTCTTTTTCTTTTTCTTTTCGTGGCTTATTTTCTTACAGTTCATCAACTTACTTTCCATCGATGATATCTCCCTCGTACGTGTCACCTTTTGATGTCCTCAAGATGCCAAGCCCTCGTGCCCTATTTGCCACGAAAGGTCCTTCATACACATCGCCATTTGGAAACCGCATGACTCCTCGGCCTGTGATTCCAGGAGTCATCTCATGAGGACATAACAAACAATACCCAGAGTACAATATTAGCAAAATATTTTAAGGTGATGTGTACAAAGGACCAAATGGAGATTGACATGATCATCATTAACCAAAGCTATGAAGGACAAAGTTAGAGGATGGGTCAAAAAGGGAAAATGTGAAGTTTCACTTATGGAAATCAAGGCTTAACCAATGGGCTTAGCTCAGTTGATGCACCCATAAAGTGTAAATACAGGCCGAATCAGATGAACGAAATAAAATAATTCAACCAATGGGCCTAACTTTTTTTTTTTGTGGGGGGGGAGGGGTACCGTTGCTCCAATCTATTCTTGAGGAGCGGCATGTGGGAACCAGACCGAGCATCCCTTACGGCAATGTACATAACATTGTAAGGTACCAGGGCCATTAACAGACTTTTGTTGAGAACAAAAGAAGTATTCGTGACGAACTGCCAAACTCATTATTTTGGGGAAACCTCCTAAACATTTTTTTATTCTCAATGAAAAACACGGCTTCGATCTATTTGTGGGGATTAACATATGTTGGGAACGCGACCCAGCGTCCCTATTGAATTTTATGTACATCAATTTGAGAGTGTCGAGGCCATTACCCGACATCGGCTATAAGTACATTCCTTCCTGCTGAAAATTGTGGCCAATGTGCCTCTTAAGCAATTCTTCATAATTTTCAGCTAGACGGTCAGGCTTCAGGGGTCAGCTAAAGACACCGAGGGGCATCGACGACCTTCTACGTCCCCTTGTACAACCGTTATCTCCATACCATGATATTTGTCTACCTACTCTGTAGTACGTCCATGCTTGAATCGTACTTAGATCTTGTCCCACTCCTCTTTCCCTTGCAACAACACCCCCCTCCTACCCCATACTTTGCAGCAAGACCCATCATGGCTAAAGGGTCTGGGAGAAAGGGGTCTGGAAAGTTTGAAGGGGGTTTCAGTAGCTCATCTGGATCCACTCTCGTCCATTAGTGAAAACACAACTTGTAGTCCCTAACCATTTCCTCTTCCTGCTGCCCGACCCCCGATTCTGCCTACTCTACTTGTTCCTGCAACTGTGGTCCGTCCTCAAACCATTTGACCTTCCCTAACCCCCCTAGCCACTCCCAGCAGAACTGTGTGACAATCCCTTCCCCATCCTAACCTGTATGAACAAAATTCATCTTTTGTTTTGCCTTATGTCATTGATTCTCTGTTTCACGTTGCAATAAAGAGATGACGAGGCCTCAAGAGTGTGAGGGTGGAGCCCCGAAAAGACTAAGAGGTGTATAGAAGAGCAAGGCAACAAAACTCAAAGAGCATCAAGTTTTATGCATAATGAGCGGGCTATAAACGTCATATGGAAGGGATACCGACTTCGGTAAGCGAACAAGCTGTGAATCCAACCTGGGTGAAGAAGGTGTTTTCTCCCGATGGGACAAACAAAAGAAATATATGGGAACAAGAGGCGGGGAACGAGGGGTACCTTGGTAATGTGAAAGAGGTCGCGCACCTAGGCCACCAGCATAAGTTGAGGGATGAGTCCTTCGCCTCGACGAAGCCAACCGGACCTAGTTGTATGGAAAGATGGATGGAGGCCCCGGGAGGGCGCTTAATAAGATAACTTCTCAACGAACCCCTGGACTGCTTGTGTATTGGAAGGAGCAATTGCCTGAGGACATAATTGGAAACCAAGAAAGCTCAGTGCCTTCCTTTTTTTTTGACGAAGCAATTGCCTGAGGACATAATTTGCCCGAGGACATAATTGGTCCTTGTGTATTGGAAGGAGTAATTGCCTGAAGACATAATTGCTCCTAAACCAAGAAGGAGGACATAATTTGTCCGATAATCTCTGACTTCCCTCCTTCGTCAACATCTAAAGATAGTGACATGTCCTTTGCTTCAAAACGGATCCAAGGAAGCCCAATGCCTAAGTGAAGTCGGAGATTCTCGACACAAATTGCGGTAAGAGACAAACATCGTTAGTAGGCCCGGCCACAAGGGCCCGCCAAAATTCAAATAAACAAATAAAAGTCATTGTTTTAATTTTATAAGTATTTCTCCAGGTCGGGGTACAGGTCTAGGAGCGAAGTTCCCCAACCACCGCCAACATGTGGCAACCACCCTAGCAAAGCGTGCTAGAGACCCGAGAGAGAGAGAGAGAGAGAGAGAGAGAGAGAGAGAGAGAGAGAGAGAGAGAGAGATACYTTTTTTTTTTTTTTTTCCGAACAACTCTCCTTCAATGTTAGTGGTGCTGATAAGAGCAGACACCACTACCACTTAGGGGGAGGCTCCGTCTATTGGTGGGGAGCATCACCTTCTGGAAACCGGATCCATCGTCCCTTATACAGACTTAAATCATAGTACAAACAGAGAGCCAGAAAATAGAAGATTCGTGTCAGCATTGGTTGCCCCGGAATCCAGAGGATTGACTGAGCAGAAAAAGCAAAGAGTCGGCACCTGGAACTATTACTATCTATAGTTCCTCTCACCGCCCTTCTCTATCCCTTACCCTCTTGCACCTTTTTCCTTCCTATTGAGGCTACTGTTGCCCATTACCCCTTCCCATACCATTCCATGTCCACCAGTGCCAAAGGTGAAGGCGGGAAGAAGTCGCCAAAATATGACATGGGCTGAAGCGGGAATGAGGGATCAATCTTCGCCCAGTCCTGAAAGCATAGGTAGTAGTCTCTTTCCCCGTCCCGAACTTCATCCCCTCCACTTTCCCTTCCGTTCCACACAACCTTTACAGTCCAACCTCCTTGTTCCCTGCCCAGCCAGTCTTTGCAGAAATTTCCAATAATCTGTCTGATTTCTTGTCTAGAGTGGAGGAAAGTTATCTTCTGTTTTATTTTCTCCCATTGAATGATAATATCTTCCTGAATCTGTTCCTTTATTGAGTTAATAAAATCAGTGTCATCTCGACGCACCCCTTCCATTTCCAGGGTGCAACGACGCCACCAGATACCCAAGATGATGGTCTGACGCCCCATCTTGAACATGTTCACCTCAAAAGTTGTTGCTTGTGTCGGGGCCCATGCTTCACAGAGGAGAGTTCTCCAGTCCCATGGCCAGGGTTGTGAGACTCCTATCTGTCTCCAGATGCGGTCCCACCACCTCCACAACCATTTCATTGTCAGGCATTGCAGAAACATGTGTTCTATGGTCTCGGGCCATTTCCTGGACGGGAAGGATTCCGTGCACAACCTACACTAGGGAAGCGCTAGCCCTTTCTGTTCCAGGTGTGTTCTATCTATTAGCCAGTCGTTCATCGGAAGGCATCTGTGTTCCACCTGCTATTGTAATGAGGCAAGTTTTGCTGGCATAACCTTACTTGCCTTAAACCACTTTACAAGCCGCAACACCTTTTTTTCCTATGTTAAGGGCCTTCATCCAACGCGACTCCACCACGTCCCGCAGGTTGGTTTTCGGTCTGAACATCCGGTACGTGGTCTTAACCGAGAGGGTGTGCAAACACCCTTCCCGGGATCTTCCTCTTGCATAATGAAGGGTACATACCCACTCGTTTGGATTTAGGGAAAGTTCGTGTATTGGTCTGTTCAGTTTGTATACCTTCCATTGGTCTTTCTCTTGGAGTACACGGACACAAAATAGTTCCGACCTCGGGAACCAACCCCTTTCTTCTAGCTGTATCCGTTCCGAAACGTTATCATTCCTTATCTTTGTTGGCCACCACTTCCTGTTCCTCACCTGCCCTTTTAGGTGGAATATATACAATGTTCCCAATCACCCCTTTTGTCCCCCTAAATGCCACCCAATCCCCTTCCTCTACTATTGGGCCCCTACGCAGAATTCTGACCCAGTTTAGAGGGATGACGAAAATAACCGTTTCCAGTGCCTCTCCCAACTTATGGCAGTATCTCAGCTTCCCCCTCATTTGGGTCTCCGACGACCAGTCCATAGAGTCTTGTTCCCAGATATCCTTAATTCTCAGAATCCCATTCCTGACCCAACCTCGCCAAAGATTTTTGCTACTCTGGAGGATCCTGCTGTTCCTATTTGTTATCCATTTGTTTCCAAACAGGGATTGCCGGGCTACTTCTTCCCAACGTTTAGGTGAGATTTTATCCGGTAGTGGCAGTCTCCGCCAGGTCTTCATTATGGTGGCCCAAAGAGGGTCTTTTTTCAGGTCCTGTTTGGTTGTCTGTCTGTCTGATTCTTCGTCCTTTCTGACCCCCCTTGGTCTGGGTATAGTCCAATACCTATCTTCCAGCCATGTTTCTGGATCAATCTCGGGGAGGGTATGGGGTGTCAGTCTGGCGATCTGTTGCAGTGCTAATGGTTGCCATGTAACTTGTGTGGCGAACAACAGACCTTTCACCCATTGGAGGGCAAGGGTCATCACCTGGGTATTAGGATCAATGATCCCCAAACCCCCTCTAGATTTTGGTTGTATGACTGACATCCATGCCACTCTGCTAATGGCTCTAGGACACTCGTGGTTTCCTCTCCACAAGAAGGTCGTCACCATCCTCTGAAGGGAGGCTGTTGCAGGTTTACTAAGGGACCAGAGTGTCGACTTGTACTAGAGGGACGCCAAGATTACATCGTTGATCACTAAGGAGGGGGCCATTAGCGATGTCTGTCGGTCCTTCCACTGCGTCGGTTTTTCGAGGACTGGTCTAGTGAGCCACTCGTCATTTGAGGGTGGTTATCCTTCTGTCGCCATTTGAATCCCCAATATTTTAATTGGAGCTTCTTTAGGCATCCATCTGATACTGGGAGTTTCCGGCGGTCTCTCCCCTTGGTAATGTAGCCACCAACCATGTGTCTTATTACCCCAGTTAATAGACATATCAGACAGAGTGCAGAAACGGCCCGTCAGTGCTTGAATCTCCGTCATGTTTTCTTGGGAGGCACCGACCATTATGGTTAGGTCGTCCGCAAAGAGGGAGTACACCGGGATGGCCTCCTCTGGAATAGAGGAGATCTGTATTTTTCGAAGATTCGTATGGGTTCTCAGGTTTGCTGCTAGGGGTTCCATAACAATAACAAAGAGGAAGGGGGCGATGAGATCCCCTTGTCGTACCGACCGTTCGAGGTGGATGGCCAGGGCCAATCTACCATTCACCTGGATTGTGGTTGTAGCGTTTTGGTGCAGAATCTCAATCCATCTTCTGAAGGTCGGCCCAAAATTCATTCTCTCCATACACTTGTCGAGGAAGAATCAGTCCACGTGATCATATGCTTTCTCAAAATCTACGAAGATCACCGTAGCATTATGCTTGGATTGACGTGACACTTTAATGACCTCGTTGACCAGTAGAATGCTGTTTTGAATCTTTCGACCTCTGATGAAGCCTGACTGTGTTGGGTGGATGATATCCTCCATTACGCTAGTCAGGCGGTTAGCCAAGGTTTTTGTCACCATCTTGTAGACTATCGTCAACAGGGTGATTGTCCTATAGTTCCTTATATTCATTTTATCCCCTTTCTTATACAGTAGTGTCAGAACCCCTTGCCCACCAATTCCCCCATCGGACCCGTGGTCCACACCATGTGGTAGTAGTCCATAAGATCCTGTGATATTGTACTCCACATGGTCTCCTAGAACTCTTTGGGCAACCCATCTATCCCGGGGGTTTTCTCGTCCTTCATCAGCATCAGTGCCGACCATACTTCTTCCTTGGTCAAGGGCATCTCGAGGGTTGCATTTTGCTAATCTGAAAGAGATTTTTATAGAGGAACCAGAAAGTCCTCTATTTCTGCATTTCTTTGTTCATGCGATCTGTTCTTTGTTCGTGACCTGAAAAAGTCTTGATAGAAACCTCTTGCTATCTGAACGCAATGGGGGGTTGACGTAGCCACCGGGCCCTGAGGTTGTACCGGATCATAGAATGCTTCAATGGTGGTCCTTCCTGTTTTTAGCTTGGACATGGCAAAAAATTGGAAATTCATGGTTCCTTCCGTTTTATAGCTGTGCAACTTCCTTCTGATTCTGATCCCTTGCCATCTGTGATTCATGCTTGCACGCAATCGGGTTTCAATCTCTTCAATGGTTATTGAAATTTCACTCCCGTCTGTTTCTTCATTTTCTTCTTGTTGTTGTTTCAGCTGACAGAGTTGTTGGTGCAATTCCATTTCTTCTGCATGTCTTTGGGCAGCAATTGTTTTCGCGAATTCCTTAGATTTTCTGGCTACAAAGGTCAGTCCATTATTAAACCATGTGATGTCATTTTGAAGGGTTTCTCTGTGTGTTTTTCAATACTGCCATACATCATGCATATAGGTTTGAAATTCCTTCCTTATTAACGGGGAGGTATTAAGTGTATAGAATCCTGACCCCTGATCTGACCGTTTTCTAAAGGAGAGTATAACGACACACATTGCATTGTCTAGACCAGGGAACACGCTCTGCGGAAATACCTCCGCTAGTTGCAGTGCCCCTTCCATGTCCTGCGGTATCAATATCAAACTGATTCTTGATCTCGATATTCTGTCCAAAGTCTAGACCACTTTTTTTGAAGCACGAGAAAGTACGCCTATTCGGGAAAAGCTTATGAAATGGGTCAAACAAGTCAAGCGTCCCGCATAGATTTGTGATAATTTATTCATCCTCTTCTACATATGTTGGGCATGGGGAAGGCAGTCTCCATCTGTCCAACCAGCGGTTGGGGGCTGCATTAAAATCTCCTGCCATAATAGCCGGAATTCCGTTGTGGATCTTGTTTTGAATATTCTCAAAAAAGTATTTTCTGGCTCCCACCTCATTCGGCCCGCATATACATATTATCTATACTATTTCCAGTTCCAACATTCCTATTCTTGATACCCACCTCCCCTCCACTTGATCCACTTCCCAATATACAGGGTCAATTCTTGAGTTGGGGGGGATCCAAATGGCCACTCCTGCAATTCCGGACCTTACAATGTGTGCCCGGAAGGCTCGGAAGGGCCAAATCTCTTTATGCACATGGTGGTGTTCTGTCGTATCCATAACGTGGGTCTCCTGAATGCAGATGACATCTGGCCAGTCTCTCCCCTCTACCCCTCTTAGTTGTTCCCATATTGCTTGTTTTTTCTGCGAAGGGGCTGAGGGCAGACCATTCAGATTCAGGGAACGCAGATCCAGGTCGGCCTCCCTCTTACCCTTGACCCATTGCTTGTCTTTCCCATATAGAATCTTTGTCAAGTGCATTTTCATCCTTTCTTTTCTTCACCTCCTCCTCATAGTGCTTCCTAGTCCGTCAAACCCCCGCCTTCTTCCTTTGCTCTCGCTGCTTGTAAGTATCATTCTTTTAGGATCCTTAACAATGTCGTCTTGACGTCCTCCTCTGTCCAGCTACTGTTGCTTTTGATTTTCAGAATTTGAAGGTCAAACAACGCATTCTGTGGGAACCACCTCAGGCCCGCTTCCTTGCCAGACTCGAACAATACGAATAGGTACGTATCTGCGCGCGGGTGCTGGCAGAAGGTGACCTTCCATGTCGCCGTTGCCCCTGGTTGATAAGTGGTGCGCAAAAAATCCCGCATTTCCGACCGAAACACATCATCCTCCGTCGCCATCCATAATGGGATACTGGGGCTCCATCCCTGCAGGGAAACGCCTCCATACTGAGGATTGGGCGAATCCGGACCGACTTCCCACCACCCTTCTTTTTTCCGCACTGGGACAACCATGACCCCTATTTTGGTCAGGGACTGAGACCACTGTCCTTTTCAAGGACATGTCTCAACTTCAGTCTCTTTCCTATGAGCCCTTCGTCTAGGGGGTCCGGAGGGGGAGGTTGTGGTCGTCGGGATAATGAGGGGGGGACCGTTTGTTCGGGCTGGCGAGATTTCTGTTCTACCTTATCCTGGACTTTTCCATCTCCTTGTGGCTCCTTTCTCTTCCCTTCCTTCTCTCTCGGTCCTTCCTTAAAATCCTGCCCTGAAGGACTCTGCGCACCCGGGGGAGATTCCTTTCTTCCTTCATCCATCTTGACCCGATTTCCAACGATCTGCAATTCCTCATTGCCAGCAGTCCGACTTTCCATCCCTCCGCTTCCTTGCTCCCTTTCTCCTCCTACACTGTCTCCCACATCCCTAGAACACCGGTCTCTGATAGGAGGCTGGAATCTAGTGAGTACAATACTTAACATTCTGTTACAGATCTCTTCCCAACCCAATCCCTGTGAGAGTCCATGATCTAGGATAACCCTGAGGCTCCCGCTCGCCTCCAAGAGTGGAATGAGTCCCCGGTATGTTTCGTCCCAAAATTCCTCAGAGAGGTATGGAAACTTGATGTGGAGGTTGTGGATCAATCATTCCGACACATTCCTCAATCTTTCCTCTGTCGTTTCCGACTTGCTTTGTGTCCCACCCTGCCCCTCCCTTATCTCCTCCACCTCCTGCATCACTTCATCTGCTGAGGGCGGGGAGGGGGGAGGGGGAGAGGCTCCCTGTATTTCTTCTACATCCATGGGGGTTGGTCCAAAGACGTCTTGGAAGATGTCCTGCTGTTTCGTTCCCCCTGCCATCCCCTGGTTGCCTGTTTGGCTCCCTTGTTCGTCCACTCTTTTTTGTTTCTGACTTCCTTCCCCAACTGTTCCCTTTATTAGCTGTTTATCAGCCACACCCTGTGTTGATTCCCCCTTTTTTTCCTCGGTCACCAAGGTTCCATTTAACCCCCTTTTGTCAGTTGCAGCAGTGGCAGAATCCAGGTAACAACCCACATCAGGCCCCAAAGAGCGAGCGTTACTTGTTTTTTTCTCCTTCTGTTGTAGTAGTTGTACTTGCTTTTTTTTCTGCTGTTTGTTTTCGTTCCTTTGTCCAAAGGGGGGGGGGAGAGGATGAGCAGGGGGTTTGTCCTTCGGTATCTGTGGTGGGTACCATGTATTGGGGGGGCGAGTGTCCCATCTCAATTGTCCCCTTCCTTCCCACTCCCACCCCCTAACTTGGCCATTTCTGCCCTTCATTGTCGGTGTTGCTGGCATCCATAGCTATGACCTTGCTAAACCTGAGTATATCATTTCAAATTGTGAGTAAGCCCGGTGTGTTCTCATATCGTGTTACCCTTGATGTTGCTGCTGGAATCCTCAGTGCGATGCTTCCACAAGTTTGAAGTAAGAAGGCTGAAGAAAAATGTTCTTGGTCCGTCAGGAGGCAAACCTTTCCAGTGGCATCGGAGCATCGCTCTTGTTGCCCTCAGCCAAGTGCGAGCCAGGTGGGCGTCAGGAACAAGGCGACCAGAGAGGAGAAGGTGCGTGGTGCAAGAGAAGAGCGTGCTAGCAAGGTAGAGGCATAGCCCCAGGGAGGCAAGGCGTGCAAGAGAGAAGAGGGGTGCTAGGAAAGAAGGGCGCATGTGGTGGGTAAAAAACTCACACCGGGTGAGAAGGGCATGCGTGGCAGGAGGAAGCACCCCCAAGGAAGGGCACATGCAGAGAGCGAGTGTGTGTGTGTGTGTGTCCATATAGCCGCATGTGTGATGTCACTTAGAGAGAGGTGGGCACTTGAACCTATAAGCCATATGCCTTCCCTGATGAGACATGTTGTTAATTGGAATGTTGGATTGAGATTTGTGATTGTAGAGACAAATTTTCCACCCTATTTAGTGTCAGATCGCAATCCATAGCAATGTCCAGAATTCTGATTCTCCTCTTACACGTAAACAAATTATTTCTGGTGGGGTGGTGGGTTGGTTCTGAGGGGGAGAGCTCTACTCCGCAAGGGCTTAACAAGGAGGGAGGTGATTGCCTTGAAGGGAGATGGGGCAGATTTTGGGGGATGCTCTATTTTGGGGTTGAGGGAGATGTATGGGTCGGCATCATATCCCAACGGACCAATGGTGGCAGATAAGGGCAAATGGTCGGCAGAGGTATGCTTTGGGAGCGAACTGGATGCCTTTGTGAGAGTAGCGGGGGGAAACGGGTCTGCCCCAAGGTGGGGCCAATGAGGAGTGTTCGTGATCAGGGGCGGTCCTTTTTGGTGGAGGCGGCGGTGGGGCAGGGGGATGAGGGGGAAAGTGGGGAATTTCTATATGCTTTGCTTGTATTTGATTGGGAATTTTCCCGGTTCTTTTTGAAATTTTCAAAGCAAGCACCCTTGTTATTCTTGGTAGTTTGAAGAATCTCTCAGGACTCTGAGGGTCTGCTGGTGGTTTGTACGAAGCTGCATTGGAATTAGACTGCTATATTCAGGATCCGTGGTTGTTCAATGCCAGAACACTGCTGGCCCGAGCCGGGGTGATGCCCTGTAACTTGCCGAAGATGAGGGAATGAGGCCTTGTAGAGAGATCTGGGGATGCAATGTGGAGGCATCCAAAGGGACAGCTGGGGTTTGCTGACATAGGATGACACTGGGTGAGTTTGTCAGAGAATAAGTCAGTTTTGGTGAGCTTTGTTATGATCTGTTGGGAATCCCTTAGATACTTGAGTGTTCAAACAATTGAATTAGATTTCAGGAGGTGTTTAGCGATCGTAAAAAGAGATTCATTGTTTTCTCATCATCTATCCGAACAGCTTGTTCAAGATCTTGGAGGATACTCTCAAGCCAAAACCGGGTAATGGCCCCAGTACCTCAATTTCTTCATAAATTGTTTTTTACATGTCTTCATATGGGACGTTGGGACAGATTCCCAGCACGTGCTGCTCTCCACGAATAGATTGGAGCCATATATGCAAGCGCACGTCATGCGCTGATTTGCGGACTCTGGGCGCTCAAGCACACCCCAACGGCGCGGCGCACGACCTGGGCAGCGCACGAAGGCCCAGGAAAAAAAACGAAAAAAAAGAGGTCGGGCGTCGTTTCGTCCCTGGGCTGCCCCCCCAACAAAAATGGTATTGGGGCCGAAAAAAAAAAATAGTGGGCTGCGCTCAAGCGCGGCCCGAAACGATTTCAAATTTCGTTTTGGGTTGGGGCGGGGGCGTTTCCTAGTGTTCGCAGGTTTCTAGTTGCAGCCGCCTCCAGCCCACTCCAGGAAGAAGCACCGTCAGTCCCCCACTACGAGCAGCTCCGTCAGTGCCCCGCTACAAGCAACACCGACCTCCCCCTGCGTTTGCACCATCGTCAAGGCTGAGTTGTGGAGCGACCATCGTCGACTTCGACCCTCATCCAAGGTGAGTCTTCACCAACCTTGCTGCCCTCCCTCAGACTCACCTCCTCCTCCTCCTCCTCCTCCACATCTTCCTTCTCCTCCTCCTCCTCCTCCTCTTCTCCTCGGCGTCGTCACTGTGTCATCTTCTTTTCTTTTCCCATAGCACGGGAAGTTGGACACTTGCCTCGCTCCTCGTCATGTCCTCCTCCTTCTCGTCACTTCCTCCTCCTCCATCTCTCATCACCTCATCGCCTCCTGCATCTCTTTTCCTCCTCTCTCGTCACTTCCTCCTCCATGTCATCTTCCTCCTCCTCTCCTCCTCCTCGTCCTTTTCCTCCTCCTCCTTCTCCTCCATCCCTCCTCGTCAAGGTGTCGTCACCTTTTCTTATGTAAACTTAGATTAGCGTTGGTATCTCATCCTCTTCAATTCCTCGTCCATCGGTCCTCCTCCATATCCGGTCGTCCTCCTCCCCCATCCCGCCTCCTTCTCCTCCATCAATCCCCCTCCTTCTCTCCTCCTCCATCAATCCTCCTCCTCCTCTCCTCCTCCTCTCCCCCTCCATCTCTCCATCTCTCCTCCTCCACCTCTCCATCTCTCCTCCTCTGCCTCTCATCCTCCTTGTCACGGCTTCGTCACTGGCATGGTATCTCCTCCTTATCTCGTCGTCATCCTCCTCTCCTCCTCCTCGTCGCCGTCCATCTCTCCTCCTCACCTCCTCCTCCTCCATCTCTCTTCCATCCCTCCTCCTCCATCTTCCTTCCTCCATCACGCCTCCATCCCCCCTCCTCTATCTCTCCATCTCTCCTCCTCCACCTCTTATCCTTCTTGTCACAGCCTTGTCACTTTTCTTTTTTTTAACGGAAACTTTGAAGTTCAATCTGTCGTGGCATCTCCTCCTCATCTCGTCACCCATTTGGGCCTTCTCCTCCCCTCCTCCTCCTCGTCATCCATCTCTCGGCCTCCTCACCTCCTCCTCCATCTCGTTTCCATCCCTTTTCGGCCCTCTTTCGTCCTCCATCTTGGCGTCTCCCCTCCATCTTTCCTCCTCCATCTCTCCATCTCTCCATCTCTCCATCTATCCTCCTCCACGTCATCTTCCTCCTCCTCTCCTCCTCCTCGTCCTTCTCCTCCTCATCCTCCTCCTCCATCCCTCCTCGTCAAGGTGTCGTCACCTTTTCTTATGTAAACTTCGATTAACGTTGGTATCTCGTGCTCTTCAATTCCTCGTCCATTGGTCCTCCTCCATATCCGGTCGTCCTCCTCCCCCATCCCTCCTCCTCGTCCTTCTCCTCCATCAATCCTCCTCCTCCTGTCCTCCTCCATCAATCCTCCTCATACTCTCCACCTCCATCTCTCCGTCTCTCCTCCTCCACCTCTCCATCTCTCGTCCTCTGCCTCTCATCCTCCTTGTCATGGCTTCGTCACTGGCATGGTATCTCCTCCTTATCTCGTCATCATCCTCCTCCCCTCCTCCGCGTCGCCGTCCATCTCTCCTCCTCACCTCCTCCTCCTCCATCACTTTTTCATCCCTCCTCCTCTATCTTCCCTCCGCCATCACGCCTCCATCTCCCCTCCTCTATCTCTCCATCTCTCCTCCTCCACCTCTTATCCTTCTTATCACAGCCTTGTCACTTTTCCTTTTTTTAATGGGAACTTTGAAGTTCAATCCGTCGTGGTATCTCCTCCTCATCTCGTCACCCTTCACCTCTCCTTCTCCTCCTCGGCATCCATCTTTCGGCCTCCTCACCTCCTCCTCCATCTCTTTTCCATCCCTCTTCGACCCTCTTTCCTCCCCCATCTCCCCTCCATCTTCCCTCCTCCATCTCTNGACCCTCTTTCCTCCCCCATCTCCCCTCCATCTTCCCTCCTCCATCTCTCCATCTCTCCTCATCCACCTTGTATCCTTCTTGTCACAGCCTCGTCACTTTTTTTTTTTTTTTTGAAACGGGAACTTTGAAGTTTGGACTATCATGGTATCTCCTTCTTATCTCGTTGTCGTCCTCCGCTCCTCTGGTATTCCTCCTCCTTCTCTCTTCCATCCCTCCTCCTCAATCTTTCCTCCTCCATCATTCCTCCATCTCCCCTCCTCTATCTCTCCATCTCTTCTCCTCCACCTCTTATCCTTCTTGTCACAACCTCGTCACTTTTCTTTTTTTTAACGGGAGAAGCTCGATAAGTTCGATCTGTCGTGGTATCTCCTCCTCATCTCGTCACCCTTCTCCTCTCCTCCTCCTCCTCATCATTTATCTCTCGTCCTCCTCACCTCCTTCTCCTCCATCTCCCCTCCTCCATCTCTCCATCTCTCCTCCTCCACCTTTCTTCCTCCTCCTCATCATCCATCTCTCGTCCTTCTCACCTCCTCCTCCTCCATCTTCGTCTCTCTTTCCTCCTCCATCTCCCCACCATCTCCCCTCCTCCATCTCTCCATCTCTCCTCCTCCACCTTTCCTCCTCATCATCCATCTCTCGGCCTCCTCACCTCCTCCTCCTCTATTTCCCCTCTTTGTCCCTCTTTCCTCCTCCATCTCCCCTCCTCCATCTCGCAATCTCCACTCCTCCACCTTTTATCCTTCTTCTCACAGCCTCGTCACTTTTTTTTTTTTTTTTTTTTTTTAAATAGGAACTTTGAAGTTCGGACTGTCATGGTATCTCCTCCTTATCTCGTTGTCGTCCTCCTATCCTCTGATATTCCTCCTCCAACTCTCTTTCATCCCTCCTCCTCCATCTTTCCTCCTCCATCTCCACTCCAACACTCCATCTTTTCTCGTCCACCTCTCATGCTTGTTGTCACGGCTTGGTCACTTTTCTTTTTCACGGGAACTTTGAAGTCCCGAACTGGCGTGGTATCTCCTCCTCCTTATCATGTCCTCCTCCTCCTCCTCCTCCTCCTCCTTCTCCTCCTCCTCCTGACCACCTCGTCACCCTCCTCCTCCATGTCCTCCTCTTTCTACTCCATCTCCTCTCCTCCTCGTTACGGCCTCAACATTTTCTTTTTTTTTTCTTTTTTTTGCGTTGAGACATCGAACAGATTTCATCTGCAATGGTGTCTCCTCCTCCTGATATCGTACTCTTCCACCTACGTCTCCATCTTTCCTCCTCACCCCCTCCTCACCTCCTCCTCCTCTCCTTCTCTCCTCCTCTCCTCCTCCATCTCTCCATCTCTCAATCTTTCCTCCTCCATCTCTCCATCTTTCCTCCTTTATCTCCTCCTCTCTCCTCGCCCATCTCTCCTTCTTTCCATTCGTGAAAGACTTTTTTTTTCCTTTGATTTTTTCTTCTGACATTCGTAAGGCAGTGCAAAGCTATTTTCGTGGGGTTTGCGTGGTAGCCTGGTAGGAGTCAAGGAGGGGGTGTAACAAGGCTTATTTTATGGGCGGTTAGGGGTTAATCGGGCTGGGAGGGGAAAGGGGTGGGGGACATATTTCCCGAACGACATCTTGTCTCATTGTCGTCCTCCTCTTCCTCCTCCCGTTTCCTCCTCATTCCAGTCTCCATTGCAAAATGTGGCAAATGGTCCGCAAATCATAACAAGCAGTAATTGCTTTGTGGAAAAACTCGGAAAAGGCAATAAGTCGCTTTTTTTTTTTTTTTTGCTTTTCCTTCTACTTCAATGCCGTGTTGAGAGAGGGGGGGGGGGGGGGGGTAAGGGAGCAGATGGGAAAAAGGGATGGATAGGGGGTGCTCTCCAGAGATGATGCAGGATGAGGCTGAGTTTCTGACTTATGTCCGACGGTTCTCCCTGTCTGCAGGTCAGAATGGCGAGTAGCAAGTACATTGCCGCTATGATCAAGCGACATTGCCACGTAGAACGGGTCGCAAGGAAAAATCTAACCAAGGGTGGCAAATGGTGGATCTGCAAGTACTGCGATTTGAAATTTTCGGGCACCCTAACCCGTATCAAGGATCATTACTCAAAGGGGAGTTGTGCGTCGGAGCAGAGAATAAAAGTTTTCACAGACGACGAAAAAGAAGCAAGGAAGTAGGGGTTGAGTCAGACTCTGGCTGACGTGGCGATGGCGGACAGCGACAACAGTCTTCCTAGTGGGTCTAGTTTGGTTGCTGCACCGGCGGTCCGACGACGGGTGTGGAGAATGTGGGTAGGGACAATGGAAGAGTAGTTGCAACGTCAGACACGCGACGATCTACTTCATTTGTGCGACAAATGGTGTTGGAGGAGATAGACAACATCATCATGAAGAACGAGATGACGTCAAGGAAGGTCGACACCTCGTTGACCTGCACGAACCAACCTTTCAATATGGTCGAGAATGAATTCTACCTTGACATGGTTGACGCTATATGGAATGCCCATCCCTCATGGCGGATGCACAACAGGGAGGCCGCGCGGAACGGTCGACTGGATGGCCAGAACAAGAGGTGCATCGAGGATGTGCGGATGATTGCAAAGAAGTGGGACAGAACAGGGTGTACGGTGCAAATGGATGGGTGGTCCGATAGTTGAGGGAAACCGCACATCAATGTGATGGTCTCCTCCCCTGTAGTGACCGTATTTTAGAGGTCCGTTTGTGTAGAAGGGAAGGAGAAGGACTCCATAACGTACTACAACATCCTGGATGCTGCAATCCAGGACATTGGACCCAAAAGTGTGGTCGGGGTGATCATGGACAATGCGAGAGTTTGTGTTACGGCAGGGAAGCTTGTCGAAAAGAAGTACCCTTGGATCTTCAGGGTTTGTTGCATAGCGCATGCCCTCGACCTTGCATTGGAGGACTTCGACAAGCGAATTGGATGGTTTTCGAGCACGATCAAGAGAGTGAACGAGTTGGGGAAGTTCATCATGAACCACGACAAGGTTCGTGCATTCTTCCTTGAACGTTCAGGTAGGGCACAGTTAAAGAGGCCGGGGGTAACAAGATTCGCCACAAATATTATCATGTTGCAGTCTGTTTCAGACCGAAAGAATGCCCTCCAACTTGCTGCAGGTGCGAAGGGTTGGGTGCCTAGCATGGTGCGACCGATCTGCAGTCCAACTTTGAGGAGGCCACAACTACTATCCTTGACGACAACTTTTGGGACGATGTTGAGAAGTCTATCAATGATACGGAGGCTATCGTGAAAGTACTGAAGATGGTGGACGGTTCAGGGGCCACCATCAACAAGGTTTATCATCATATGGACGCCGTAGTGGACGGGAACAGAAAGTTGGAAGTCCTTCCGGATTTTGAGAAAGCGGAAGTGGAATCGATCCTCATGGATCGATGGGCATTCATGACATCGGAGCTGCATTGTGCAACACCATTTTTGGATCCGGAGTTCCGTGCACAGTCTGCCATCCACGATACGGAGATCTGGGCGGACTTCAACATATGGTTGTACACATGGGCCACGCCAGACGATTTAAAGAACATCAGCTGGCAAGTGGACGACTGGGTTCGCATGAAGGGCGCATTGGGGTCGAGAGAGGCATTGGATGGGGCGCGATTGAGGAACCCCTCCATGTGGTGAGACTCGTTCGGGTCACGCCTGAACCTCCTGCAGCCCCAAGCGATCAAGTTGCTCAGACAGGCAAGCTCCTCTGCCGCTTGTGAGCACAACTAGAGCTTGCACAAACTCATTTTCAGCAGGAGGACGAAGCTGCTGCTGGGTCGTCTTGCCAAGCTCGTGTACTATAATTGGAATCTCCACCTGAAGTGGAGGCAAGAGAAGGGGGCTGGCCAAGACGATGTCCACATCCCGTGGATGGAGGACTTACCAGATGCGGAGAACAAGGCGGAGGCAGAGCGTTACTACAACGAGTGGGTGCAGAAAGTAAAGGAGAGCACCAGGGATATGATGGCTGGCACAGAGGACGATAGCGCTGTCATTGCAGAGTTGGACGATGAAGGTGATCTGCCTTTGGCAAGAAGGTGGTTGCGCAATGACAGACTTGACGACATGATAAATGAAGAGGATGAAATCGCACATATTCAGAACTACACAAACGAGGGTCAGTTCTGCACTGCGCCAGAGAGGCATAGAGAGCGCTTGTTGAGGAGGAGATCGGGGCGCGAGCGAGCAGACCCCTTAGTGGAGTACAACGTTGAGGAGCGCGAGAGTGCGTTGCGGGCACGAGAGACAGGCGATTGGGTGGAAGGTAGATGCCCGTGGGGCAGCAGCAGAGCAAAAGGACGGCAGCAGCAACATGCTGCTGAAGTCCATGCTGTGGAAAAACGCCCTGCCGAAGAACATCTTTCACCGCCCAAGAAAAAGAAGAGAGGACGCCGCAGCAATGTTGAAGTGGCCGAGAGGAAAAAAGAGGATAAGGCTGCGAAGAAGGCTGCAAAGAAGGCTGCAGCGGTGGAGAAAGCTGCTAAGAAAGCAGCGAAGAGAGCAGCAGCGAGAGCTGTTAAGAAAGCTGCCAGGAAAGTGGCTGCTGCAGCTCCAGATGTCCTGACATCCTCCCGCGTGGTAAAAAAACAGGCAATGAAACAGGCGGGGAAGAGGATGTCGGTCATCCTGGATGATGACGATTGTGAAGCGTCGTCCTCGTCGTCATCATCATCATCGTCACCATCTTCACGTTCTGCATCTGATTCATCTGCTGGTGACGAACATCATTGCGAGGGTGATGTCGGGAGTGAAGACGAAGGGGGTGATGATCAGGGGAGTGAGGAGGGTGGTGACAATGCTGTCGATGGAGGACAGGAGTAGATTGGGTGGGTGTGCTTTTTGAAGGGTATCACTTCTAGACTCCAAATGAGCATCGTTCTCATGACATTAACGTCGAAGTTTGAATATTTATGGACAACACTCAGAACACTGCACTTTTTCTGCTTTCTTCTCTGCGCTACTTTGCAAGTTTGCATGTGTTCACGCTTTGTTGTTGCTCTGTTTTGTGTTGGGTTTCTTTTGCTGCTTGCAGGTTCGATGATGACGCAGTGTCTCTGCGTCAACCACAACCATCAGGTGCGTTACATATCATTCCCGCCTCACAGTGCTTTTGAAATTAATAAAATAAAAATTAAATTGTTTCCCTACAGGACCGGATGGGGTATTGGACCTCCCCGCACAGTTCGCGCACAAAACCGGACCGGACGGGAGATGGCCCTACCGGACACGGTGTGGTCCTGTCTGGTAGGGGTACGGGCCTGTAGGCCAGACGGGAAGGTCCCGGACCGGGCCCCGTACAGCGGACCACAGTGCGGGCGCGCGGTAGGGTTGCAAGTATGATTGGATCATGTCTTTTTTTTTTTTTTTTTTTTTTTTTTTTAAAGAAGATCACGAGATCACAGTTATTTTGTGGCTGACCATAGCCTGTTAATGGCAGCCAACACTTTGTTTCGAGTGCAGGTGTGAGAATCTGTAACTTCACCAGGGTTTGCTTACGTGGCCAACAGAGAAGAGAAAAGCTGAGAGCAGAGAGCCCAAACGAGACCATCTGCCTCCGAGACCGAACTCTGCACAACATGCGAGTGCGCCCTTGTTGAACTTCGTGCTCCCCACTATGTTGTTTCCTCTGCTCATAGAATGTAGATTGCTCCGGGTTTTTCGCCAACTTTGTGATCAATTGGTAAGCGCTACTAAGTGGACGAGTTCTTTGTAATTTCTTTCTTGTCCCCCCGCACGTTTTCACGGGATAAATTTCCCATCTTCCCCAACATGGAGATTCCTGTTCTATCCTCGCAGTCCATCGCCGTCTTTCCCAAAAATCCCTGGCACACCCCTTACGGCACGTTTACTTTTCCTCTGCCTACACTCCAGTCCGACCAGAAAGTTTAACCAGGGTTCGGAGTGAGGTTGCCTGTCACAGACTGCACCCTCTAGCTAACAAGTGCAGACTTGATACCTCGAGGTTACCCTGAGGTAGCAGCTTCTTATTTTTAGGGCCTCGCCGCACCACTGTCGAAAATGCAATTTTCGACAGTTTCTCTTCGCCACAGGCTGTCGAAGTCGGCGACGGGAAAAAAATTATCCAGTTGTCAGAGCATGCTTCTCGACAGCTCCTGTCGAAAGTTGTTGAATCCCCAGCCTGCTACTCCCATGCTTTCGACACTCCTCGGCTGCGCCGTCGACTTCTCTTCGAAATTCGGTGAGGGGGGGTAAGGTCGGGATGGACTAATGCTTGTTGTACCCTCTGGCGCGCTCGTCTTTTTCCATCTTGCATTCACGAGTGCGTGCACTCTACAGTGCTGTGTGGCGAAGGGGGGGCAAACTGTCGAATGGAGGCTGTCAATTTTTTTCTGACAGCCATCGAATTTTTGTGCCTTCGACTGTGGTGCGGCGGGGCCCTTAATCCTTTAAACCAGAATTACCTCTCCATGGCAAACTCTTGCCACAAATTGGTTTACAACTTTACATCTGCATTCTTCAGGGGCTTGACCTCCCGGACTTTTTTGGCTGGCGGCTCTGGCCAAAAAGAAACAAAAAAGAGCGCCGCACTGGTTCGTTTTGGACTGGAAGTGCATCAGAAATCCGCTACGGGGAAACGAGACTCGGACGTAGTGGTGGTTTCGATAAACAAAAAAAAGGCAACAGTGACTTGCCTCGAACCTCGAACAGAGTTTTTTTAAGGGGGACAAAAAATTGAAAGGCCTAGAATGAAGAATACAAGTGAGACCTGACTCAAGGTGTGTTCTTTTTTTTTCTTTTTTTTTTCTTTGGTAAACACCAATGACGGGGAGTAGGGGAGGTGCTGATAAGAGCAGACAACCCCTCTACTATCCCCGCTCGTTAGATGGCTCCGTTCCATTGGTGGGGAGCTGCACCTGCTGGAAACGGGTCCAGCGTCCCTTTACATCATAACAAGGAGTTTGGCTGACTCGGCCTTGGGCTCCCTCGTAAAAGAAAAACGGATATTCATGGTCATGTCAACTTTGTCTCTCCATCCTCTGGCATAGTCTGACATTATCTGACATTGGCAGGGACATGGTGACTGACAAGTTGTAAACCCAATTTGGTGACGACATCAATCATGTCAGGACATGCCCAGTCACTCAGTACCTTCTTTTGTTTTTTTGCTTTTCTCTTTTTTTTTTTTTTTTTCCAATGTCTTTGTTCCATTTACTTAGACCACCACCAGTACTACACAATCTCTCCAGATTCTCAGACTACTTCATATATGAATCCATTCATGTTTTCATGGGACGCTGGATCCGGTTTCCAGCAGGTGTTGCTCCCCACCAGTAGATGGATTGGCCAGTTGTAGCCCTACTAGGGGGGGCTACTTACATCATCCCTCCTCGTAGGTATGGAACGGCCTCAATGAAAAGTGGGGGGGGGGGGGCGAAGACCACCACCAGTACTTCCAAGGCACTTTCCTCTGGGGCCTGGGGAAAAACGAACTGGTGTGGGCCACCAGCCATTTTGCTCCAGAGGCCGAGGCCGGAAAGTTGCAGCAGCGTGCAAGCCGCATATTTTATTCTTTGGCTGGGGAACGTACTGGTGATATTTTGCCTTTCATAGCCTTTTCGCTTTTCCGCCCTCCTCTTTCACACAGCGCAAGAGTTCCTTCTTTTTTTGTTTTTTGTTTTTTCCAACATCAGGAGGGGTGGTCCTTTATCAGGCAAGGGATACGAGCCCAAGCCTAATGAAGGACCTGCCTGTGTGATGGCACCAGTCTTATTCGTGGACAACAGCATATGCTAGGAATCGGGCCCAGCATCCCTTTCACATCTTTGCTGACTTTATCACATTCTGCATTCTATGGAGACTGCATTGATTGCCCTTTACTGAGAGGGGATTAACAATCTACCTTCCTGACAGTCACCACAGAGCATTGCCACACCAGGACTGTCAGGACTCAGGGGCTCGTTAGACACTCCTCGGGGTGTCCTCGGGGCCCGAGGAGTTTTCCTTTAGGTCGCCCGAGGATTTTCCTGCCTTCGATGCACTCGTCCTCGGGACGATCTCCCGAGGACACTCCGAGGACGGGCCGCGGGGATGTTCATAATAAAATACGCGGCTGCGGGGCGGGGCTGTGGGTGGTGGTCCATGATCTGATGTCCGGGTGGTCGGGCGTGGTCCGCCTCCAGGTGGCAGGATAATTCAAATTTCGGCGGCGGGGGTGGAAAAAAAAGGAAAACGCGCGCGCAGGCCTCCCGTTTCGAAATTTGAATTTCGAAAGATGCTGGCGTGGCATAGGAGTATCAGGTGGGGGCTGCGGTGGGTGGTGGATGACGTCATCCGGGAAGCACATCCTTGGACAGCGCAGTGGCAGGGTCAGCGCGTGGACAACCATTCGTCCATCAGCGTTAAGACGGGAACAGTGAAGAAGACGTCATCACGGTGGTCATCCTCGCATCAGTGCGCGCGGAGAAGCAGATAGCGTCCTGCGAGCTCTCACGGCATCCTTCGTCGCACCATCACCGTGGTCGTCACGAGTCGCGTTTCGGTCGTGTGTTGGCGTGTCGCCGAAGTCTGTTGCTTGAGCTGAAGGCGATGTCTTCTGCACGCTGTGTGGCGATGGGGAATGCTGGCGAAGACGAGCGTTCAAAGCTGTCGACGGCGGAAAGGACAACGGTTGCCCTGCCGACGACGCCACGGAAGACTACTTCCATGAGAAGCTACGTATGTCGCCACGTGTCTTCCGTGAGATTGAGGAAAGTCTGTCACCTTTTCTGCAGCGCTGTGTGACTTTCTACAGGGAACCGTTGCAGTCAGACCACATCGTCGCGTACGCATTGTACAGATGGGTGTCCGGGGATACGTACTAGAGCAGCACGTGCAGCTTTGGCATTGGTAGAGCTTCTGGTTTGGTGGCGGTGCGGGACGTCACTGCGGCGTTGCTGACGGTGTACCAGGAGAAAGTGTCGTGGCCGACAGGGGTGCGGAAGGCGGTCGTTCTGCGTGCTTTCGCTGACAAGGGGTTCCCCAACTGCCACGGTTGTATCGACTGCACGCATATCTACATCGACAAGCCGGCGAACGCACCTGGTGAAGACTACTTCGACAGGAAACGACGTTTCTCAGTCGTCGCGCAGCGGCGCAGGTCGTCGTCGATCGCGACTTACGTGTGCTGGACGTTTTCGTTGGATATCCGGCAAGCTGTCACGACATCAGGGTCATTCACCTGTCTAGTCTATGGGCGCGCGAGGAGGCTGGGGAGCTGTTCACGGGGCCGCCCGTGATGCTCCTCTTCCAAGTGTAGATGAGTGGCTATCTACTTGGCCACAATGGGTACTCGCCGTCGGAATGGATAGTCGTTCCCTATGGCGGCACCACTCAGCACTCATCCGAGTTGTGGTTCGACAACAAACACAAGACCGCCAGGGGGGCAGTGGAGAGGGCTTTCGGGAAGCTGAAGGGCGTATGGAGGTTGTTCCTGCGGTCGCATAAGACGAATATTGAGACGTTGCCACAACAGTTTGTCACCGTGTGCATTTTGCACAACATTCTCGTCGATGTCGGCATCCCCTTTGACGACAATTTGCTTTGGGAGGTGGACGCGAACGGAGTTCGGCGTCGGGTGGATCTGGGGATCCAACCCCCCCTTGGGCCGTCCGTGTGCATGGACAGTTCGATGGGGGATGCGTTGATTCTAAGGGATGCGCTAACGGAGCGGATGAGTACCCGTTGATGATGGCCAGTGGAAGATGTCCACATCACCCCCGCAGCACAGGTGGAGGACGCAAGTTTTGAGAGCGGGAGAGCGGGCATTGGAGAGGATTCGCGTTCGGAGCGTTTTGTGGGGGTTTCGCTGTGTTGTCACGTAGAGTCGCGGATGGAGTCTGTGGTTCTCTCTATATTACTTATGAATTTGCGGATGATGAGTCAGTAGTTCTTCGTGTGTTGCTTATCGATGTAGAGGTCAGTAGTGGTAAAGCAGCAGTCCCTGCAAATTGGGTGAGGGTGTCGACACATAGCAGTGCGGGGGACAGTCTGTGTGTGTGTGATTGGTGCGCCTATGTTTCGTTTTCTTCTGACATCGTGCATGCAACTATTCTGATGACTGGTTGTTCATCAATCACGAACCCCCCATTCCACCATTCATATGCAAATCTTTCAGTCGATGCATGAAATGCATAACAACCCAAAAACAAACAACGAAAACGAAGTCATGGGCGATGAAAAAGCGTTGTTCCATGCAAGTAACACAAAAAGCTCGTCTATGAATATGTGAATGACAAAACGACACACCAGGGACGCAGCACACCCGCGTCACAACACACCGATGATGTTACATACAAAGGTAATTGCCGGTACATCAGCGATCACCTCGTCCATTGCTTAAACAATTAAAATTCAACAACAAAAACAGGAAGGCATGCACGAGAATCGGCTTGGCACGTCACCAACAAACTCCACCCATGAACTGCACACATGGAGAGGTCGACCAGACGTGTTCGTCATCGGCACCACCCATTATCTTTCCCATCTGCAAACCTGCTAACCAGCCGCCACAACCCCTATCGCCTCGCCCAACAATCAACCATGGTGCAGTACAGAAGGAGGACACGAAAAGCACAACCATCGCCACGGAGACGACGATCCACAGCCTATCTCCATCAGCGCGCCCCACACAATCTTGCACCCCCTGCTCACCGAGACGACAATCCACAACCTGTCCGCCCTATGATGTCGCCACCGCGATTACGATCCACAAGCTACCTGCCCCCGCTGCGCTCTAGCCTCCCGCTGAGGGGAGATGATGATCCATGAGCCACCTGCGCAACCTACCCCCTAACTGCCACCCCACCTCCCCCTTTATAGGCCTCCCCAACCGAACATATGTGATTCCTAAGGGAGTGGCCCATCACCGACCAACCACTCCCCACACACAGATGGTCGTTTGTGCCGAGACGACTACCTACAAGCCCGCCATAATTATTTCCCGCCATCCTTCCGTTGTTTGCGTCTCGCCACGTGTCCTCCAAATCAATCTCGTTCCGCACCTTCATCCGCCTTCGCCGCGTCTTCTTCTTTGTCTTTCGGGGGTCCAGTCCCCAACCAGTCCAGGCGTCTCACGTGCGTAGGCGACGGTAAAGTAGCATCATGTTGGAAGGAGACGCCGCATGAATCAGCATGATGCCCAGTTGGGGATGTACCGAGGAGGGTCCACCAAAGTCATGGCGGGCTTCCCCATTCGCTCAGTGATGATGGTGGCTGCTTGAATGATGTGACGCCGTAAGTGATGGCGCACGTTGAACGATTGATGCATTAACACAACGAATGTGGGCTTGGAGATGAGTTGGACGAACAGGGAGGCATCGAAGTGGGCACGAAGATCATCCCCGGTCATTCGCATGAGCCACATCGCAGCTGCGAGCAAAAGACTCATGCAATCGGCGACGTTCTTTAGCCTGTCATACGAGATTCGCCCTCCGTCCATAGACTCAGCTAAAATGACCGCGCGTGTGAAAGCTCTGACCAGTCACTGCACGCTCACCTCTTGATAGGACGCCAGCTCGTCGTCCTCGTACCTGTCCTTTATGTTGGCGTCGACGAACCACAAGGGGAGTTTCATGTCCAAGCCGAGTGTGTTATGGATAACAGCAGGGCTTATGCACATCCGCCAGTCCTCTCCACACCACATGGTGCGGGCGATGTCCGTGGCGACGTGCTTCAATATGTAATCGTACAACGCGTGGTAGCCACGCTCCCAACTGGCAAACTTGAAGATCCACCCATGGATAACGCGCAAGGTGATGCTCTGCACTCTCGTCGCCCTTTCTTTTGCCGCCTTTGGCTCGGATTCATCTTCCACATTATGCTGGGGGAATCAGGGGGATCATGGTGCTGTGCGGGAGGACAATGCTCCGTCGTATGTTTGGCGCTTGTACCCCCCTAGTGATGGCGACAAGGTACAATTGCGCCTCTTGGATCAACTGAAAGAGGTCGTGTCCCTCTGTCTCGTTCTAGAATCGGAGGTGGTCCACCCACAACCCCGTTGCCGCATCGATGCCCTCTTTCACATACCCTCGCCGCTGCCTGTTTACCAAAGGATCGTCATCGTCGCCATCCCCACGACCTTCCCCAGCCCCAGCACCTCCACCCGCCCTGGAAGACCCCGCCACCGCACCGCCACCTTGCGCCTCCATCGCGGGGGTGTGTTGTGCTGCCTACCAGCTCCTGTGTACCGCCGCATTCAAATTCCCCCCACCGTCCTTAACGGGCTGCTGACGTGGCGTCGCTGGTGTTGAAGGCCCCCAAACAGGCTGCTGACCCCATGGGGGCGCCGTCGCACGTGTCCTCGTCACAGGCCCCGCCGTGCACACCGCCTGGTTGCCTGCCATGGCGCGCACCTCCCTCGGCGCAACAGCGGCGTCGACATCGATGACCACATCCTCCCTCGCACGCGGCCCCCCACCTCGGGGTTGTTGAGCAGCCTGCGCTACAGCCACATCTATGATCTTCAAAGCAGCCTGGGTGGGCAATGACCCTTTTTCGCGCGGCGCCCTCCTCTTCCTCCTCTTCGAGGTCGTCATCTTCTTTCGTGCTCTCGCCATCGCTCACCCACTCGTCCATCACGCCTTTTCTGGTACATGAAGGACTGACCGCAAGAGCCTTATGCTTCTTCGGAGCATGCCTTCCCTTCTTCTCGACGACGGCGTCGACAGGCGCATCCTTCGGAAGACCGTCCCTCCCCCTTTTCATCTGTTCACCACCGCTGCGAGAGTTTGTCGTCGTAGACGAAGAAAGGTGCTGAAGATGCAGGCAACAATGCAGAAATCGCCGTAGAAGACACACGAGATGATGCGGTATTCGCCGCAGAAGAGTGAGTGATGGGCCTGATGGCGTCGAAATCGTTGATCCACGTGCGTCTGTTGTCGCAGAGAAGACGACCAGGCGATGTGCACGCAATGGTCCCTGTGCACAAGCGGGCAAAAACGGCGATGGCTGCCTCCATAGATGTGTGCGGCCACCACTGTGTTCGCGGCTCTGTCTCCTGACAGCCAAGATTTGGGCGATGACAGTGGTCTGGAGAGCACTTGCAGTTGAGAGAGAAGACGAAGGCGTGTTGCCGGATGATGACGATTGGAAGTTGAAGGCGCAAAAAAAGCAGTAAATGATCCAGCGAGAAGACACTGGCGTAATGATCTGTTTGCCTGCACGGGAACTAAAAGGGAAGACAACAAGCACACCGCGTGTGACATCGATCAGGCCCTCTCGGTTTTGCCCCCGCCTGTTCACTGAAGCGCAGCCTTATCGCCTCACCTGTCGTTGTCGTCCTCCTACCCAGATTTTGTCAATGTCTGACGGAGACAGCCGTGGAAGCTCGCAGGCGCAAATGCCACCTACCCAAACCCATCTCATTCGACGAAAGTACCTTCAACCAACGCTACCCACACCCCACATCGCAACCCAGCCCCCTCCCCTCAAACACAC
>BFEA01000103.1:3099654-3110871 GCA_003427395.1 Chara braunii | reverse complement strand
TTCTGCTTTCATATCTGACTTAGTATAAATCTGGGAAGTCTCTCTTTCTAAAGGGAGTGCTGCCCAAATTTCTACTAATTCAGAGAGTTAGACAAAATTTGACTTTCCCGGAGTTAGAGATTATTTCTGCTCCCATATCTGGGCTTATATAAATTATGAAAAGACATTTTTCCTACGGGAAGCGATGCCAAAATTTTCTTAGTTCAGACGAGATAAATTATATTTTGACAGGTAATTCAGGTGATCCACCCATAATAGGGGAGATTTTGCAGTTGGTCTACCTTCAGCTTAAGCACCGACTTAAGAGTAGACTTAGGTTTAGCTTATAAGGAAGTTTTGAGTGAGGATGTATTACGGAGTTGTATTCTCCATACACTTATGATCTTAGCTTGGGGATTGGTCTGTCGTGTGTTACAGGTCCTTTTGATCATTTGATCCAAGTTCAGAGCTAGATCCAGCTTGATCCCTTGAGGATCACTTACTGTTATCACTGATAACAGGTCGGTTGCCGATTCGTCGGTCTACGACTCAATTTCAACTCTCCCTCTACACTCAACCTAAAAGGCTTTAGACCTGGTGATTTCGTTGTTTTATTAAGGTTTCACCCGGACTTTTATTGAATGGTCATTTAACAAAGGTGCTGAGTATTTAATTAAGGTTGGTTGGACATGAGGTTTTGGGGCTTGCATGGCTAAAGCAAAGGGGTATGAATGTCGAAGGTGGTTGGGGTTGACTCCGTGTAGTGTGTGGGCTGTTGATTTGGTTTGTTGATGTGATGGCAGGTATGTGCTGTGAATCAAATTCTGGATTTGGTTGTCTGCGATCACACATGTACGTATTATCGTGAGAGACCCCAATGAGACCATGAAAAATGATCGTCACATATTTAACTCTCATATATGTATGTATGGGTATACTTGGGATGAATGTTTGCATGGGTTGGAAAGCCCCACGTTAAAGCCCCATTCAGAAGCTGAGACTGAGGGGGTTAGAGGAGGTCTCTCCTTTTATTCTTGTCTCTTGCTTTTTGATGATTTTCTTAGTCGGACGTTTGGTCCCGGGCCGGGATCCGAGGTCCTTGTCCAGGACATGCCAAGTCCTAGGCTCTGTAGGGGAGGGGTTTTCCCTCGCGAAGAGCCTATTTGATTTGCCTACCGTGACACTCAGGTCGAGAGCCTGAGGTGCCTCGGCGGCTGCACGAGTATTCCTTCAGCCGTGCAATGTCGTGAAAGGCTAGGCCCTCACGACACTTCAAGTCTGACACTTGAGTATCATAAGCGGTACTCGAATCCACGAGGGACCGTTTGATTATGGGCACTACATAGTACGCCATCGTTGCGACTGATTGTGTACGCCTGCATTGCAAGTCGATATGAATATGCCCTGCGTCCGCGAGGTTTTATACTAAGTTCAGCGCGCGACGTTTATCCGATTTCCGCATTGGAAAGTTATGGGTTGGCTACCGAGGGGCTAGGAGCGTTGTCGCGTTGTTGGTATTGTGTCGTTTCGTATATATGTTGTTTTGTGTGTATGAGTGTTCATAAAGTGGAGTGCGCGTGGTGTGTGGGATGCGTCCTAGTCGACCGACGATGAGTCGCGCTTGGGACCTCAGCCCCCCCAAGATGTCGGTTCACGTGCGGGTCCGATAGAGGCGTATTGCCGCGCGTACCCCCTATGCTACAGCGAACGAGAAACGCCCTCGGCTGGTGCACCTCTGCGATTGCAACTTACTAGCTTTCGTACTGTGGACTGGTAGCTCGGCGGGGATACGCCCACCGAAGGGAGGTGACAGCTCTCGTAAGGTGTAGGTAAGTCGTGTCTCGCGTAGGCCCTATCCTGTCGTAGGGGCTCGCGAGAGGTATGGCTGGCGCACCCGGCCGGAGCGGCTTGTGGAAGCTCCATGTATATTGCGACGAAACGTTCTAAAAACCAACTCCTGCGTGACGTGGCCGAGAGGGTCCCGCGCGGCCCCTGTGCGGTGCCGGACCGATGCGCCCGACGTGCTTCGTTTATGTGGTGTCGTGGGTTGAAACGCTAGAGGAAGGGGAGGATGTCGGGGTGATTAGGATAGTCTTCATGAGAGCTTGGGCATGGTAGTGACCCTGTTCCTATGCCTCTGCACGAATCTAGTGGAGGTTGGTTGGGCAGTGCGGGCAGAAAATGAGGAGCATCTTCTCAGGCGGAGTGGGAGGAGGGAGGCTTGTTACAAGCTGGAGCGTCAAAAAGAGTTGGCAGTTTCAAGCGTTCGTTTGAGTTGGTTCAACGGTTAAAGACACGAAAGCAGGTAGCGGCGCAATAATGACAACGGCGATGGAGCAGGAGAATTTTGTGCGAACATGTGTGGTGCTCTTCACGTCGGCTGCCTTTTCAAATCTTTTTCGCTGATCTCAATTTTGCATATTCTAATTTCCTATATTCTTGCTCTAATCTAGTGCTTACACAATTATAAATTCAGCTGCTCAAATTTGGAAAAATAAACTCGTAATCTTATCCTCTGTTTTGTGATCAGCCAAAGTTTCATCTACATGTACACACATATACATATATCCTTGAATTTCAACTATGATTTCTAATAAGTCTCAAGCAAAGTATTTTCATCTAAATGTACACACATACACACAAACATATATTATCCATTCTGAACCGCTAGCACAATTCGTAGGGATCTGTTTTATAATTACGTATCCTTGAATTTCGACTATAATTTTTAAAAGTCCCAAGTAAAGTTTATATCATGATTCTCTAATCTTGGAACCCGAAAACTTCATAATCTCTCCGATAATTAGTTTTTGCTTCTTTTAAATTGGTGATACGTGCACATGGTGGGAGCTGCCAGACGTTGATTGGCGCAAGGGGCAGCGCCATGCGCTTTTTTCAGTGGGTTGTTCTTAAAGATGTAGGGTGTTTTCGGGGGTTATTGCATATTTTTTAAGAGACCCTGCTTTTCCAAATTGCGAACGACAATTTTGTAAGTGTGTCATCAATAACTATAGTCAGCTGGATCAGATCGTTCCCGGAGGGCTGAACGGTAGGAAGGGGGTGGGGGGAGCTCTATCTTGCAGGGGCATCACAAGGTGGGGGATGAATGTCTCAAAGAGGGTAGGGGCGGAGTAGGGGGTCGCCCTATTCTGGGGTGGGGGCTGGTGCGTGGGTCAACATTAGTCCCTGCGGAGGCAGAAATGGGCAAGGGGCGGGGGGAACATGCTTTAGGTGGGAACTGCGTGCTCCTGGGGAAAGGCGGGTAAAGGGTTGGTCCTATATTGGGRCCGAGGGAGAGTGGGTGACTCTCCTCGGTGGAGGCAGTGTAGAGCTGAGGGGGGAGGGGGAGGGGGAGGGGTAGGGAGAGGAAGGGGCGATCTCTCTCGAAGAAGTCTATCATCGAGTTTACTATTTCTTTCGATTTGGTTTGCCTCTCGAGGAGGTTGTAGGAATAGGTGCTATCTGGCATGTCATATGTGATCCTGCGAAGGGTGGTCGAAAATTCGGTGGCCCTCGAAGACCGATGCCGGAGCAACGCTGGCCGGAGCCGAAGCCAAGTGGCGCAACTCTGTGACCTAGCTTAGTGGGGGCGTGAGGCCTGGTAGAGAGCTCCGGGGGGCTGTTTGTGAGGGCAATCTCAGTGGTCATCCAGGATCGTAACTGGAGCAATGTTGGCCGGTGCTGGAGCAAGGTGGTGCAACTCTGTAACCTAACCTGATGGGAGCATGAGGCCTGGAAGAGCTTCAGTTCATGTTGAAAACAGCCATGCTGGTGGTGGTCGTAGGTGGATTGAATAGGTTTCACCTATCTGATTCGTGGTTGGGAGGCTTTTTGACACATATATTCTAGTAACTTGGTAGAGTCTGAATAGTGGAAAAAAAGTCGGTTGTTCTTATGAATGTCTTAGGACTTTAGGGACTCTTAGCAACCCATCTTAGGCAATTTCGATGTTGCTATACTCAGTTATCTACAGCTGTTCGACGCCAGAACGACGCTGGTCGGTGATGGGGTGTTGCCCTGTAACCTGCTGATGCAGGAGCGTGAGGCGTGGAAGAGAGATCTGGGAATGCTTTGGGGTGGGCATCCCAAGGGACAACCAAGGGTTGTTGTTGGGATGACGCTGGTCGGAGCTGGGACGAGTTGTGTTGCCCTATAACCCAGCAGGGTGGGGGCGTGAGGCCTGGAAGAGCTCAGCAGGGAGTAAGACTGTCTTGGAAAGTCTTAGAAGGGTTTGTTAGGGATCCTGAGGGTTGTGAGCATTCGTAGGACCTCTGTGGCAGCCTATTGCATGAGTAGTTCCCTAATAGGTCATTAGATATTCATGATCCTCCGCATGCTTTCTGAATCACATCGTGTTCACAAACTGTTCTCACCGAAAGCCAGGTGATAGCCCCGGTATCTCAAATGATCTCAAATGATCTCAAATGTTCTCAATGATCTGTACAATTCGATATGGGACGCTGGGCCTAGTTCCCAGCACGTGCTGCTCCCTACGAATAGACTGGAGCACTTGTCTTAAAAAAAAAAAAAAAAAAAAAAAAAAAAAGATCAGCAAGGTACCCATCCCCGAACTCCCGGAGCACCTCATCCCGATGACTTCGCTGTTTGCAGATGATCTCACTGTTCTCATACGGGCAGACACCGACAACATCCAGGCAGACACCGACAACATCCAGGCAGACACCGACAACATCCAGGCCCTCACGCGAGTTATACATCAGTTCTCGTTGGCAGCGGATATGAAAGTGAATTGGGAATAAAAAATGGAAGGTTGGTGGTTGTGCCAGAGGGTTATCATGAGGTGCTCCTCCCGCTACCGAAATGGCGCGTACCCATCCCCGAACTCCCGAAGCACCTCATCCCGATGACTTCGCTGTTTGCAGAGGATCTCACTATTCTCATACAGGCAGACACCGACAACATCCGGGCAGACACGGACAGCATCCGGGCCCTCACGCGAGTTATATACCAGTTCTCGTTGGCAGCAGATATGAAAGTGAATTGGGAATCCTAAATGAAAGGTTGGTGGTTGTGCCAAAGGGTTATCATGAGGTGCTCCTCCCGCTACCGAAATGCCGGGTTGCGCGTGCGCTTGCGTTCGGCTGCGTGCTGCTTGCGCCCTGCCAATTGCTGCTGGCGCTGGTTGTTGGCGCGTGCATTCGCACGCTGTTGCTTGCTGCTGGCGCGACAGTGGGTGGTGTGTGCGTTCGCGTTCGGTCGCTTGCTGCTCGCGCGCTGCTACTTGCCGCTGGCGTTGGCTGCTGGTGATGTTGCGTGCTACTGGTGAAGGCTGGCTGCGATGCCGCTCGAGATCTGGCTTGCGCTACGGTTCATTGTTGGCAATGGCTGGCTTGCAAGGCTGCTCACAGTTGGTAATGGCGGGAAGGGTGGGTGGGCTGTTCGACGCGTTATCTTCGTAATCATCATCGTAGGAGTATAGGGCGGGAGCGAGGCAATAATGGCGTCACTTGGTGTCTTCGGTCGTTTGAAAGCACGTTTCGCGCTCCATTTAGGAAATGCTGCAGGCTAGCATTCCGTGTGGAGGGGAGCTTACTTCCGGTTGGAAGCCAAACTTTTTGAGGTATTATTCTGGCTCTTCATTCGCGGGTTTTGGTGGAGGAAGGTCGGCTTGCCGCGAGAGGAGAAGAGAAGAATGTTGTCACGTGGAGGGGAAGGAGGATTGACTGAATACATTGAGTGTACGGACTCTTCGAGCGTCGAAATTATGTAATCACGAGGAAGCTGCTTCGACTCGGGGATGTTCTCCTTCGGACCGTCTGATGGTCTTCTTTTCATCCGTGTCTTCATCAGGGTTGATCTTTGGTAATAGCATCGTCATCATCATCTTTATCATCATCAACATTATTAGTACCAGTTTCCTGACGGGTGTGGGTAAGGTTTCGGCTTCTTTTTTCTTCACTTTATTTTCTTTGTGTGATCTCCCTTCCTCTTTCTTCCCCTCCTGCCTCTTCACTCACACCAGCGGAGGCAGTATAGGGTAAAGGGAGGACAGAGGTATACTTTGGGAGGGAACTGTATGTCTTTGTGGGTTAAGGGGGGGGGAGGTGGGACTGTCCTGTGTTGGGGCTGTGATGGGTTCCTTCCATTCTTGGTAATCCGTTTCAGCGGAGGCAGCGTTGGGACAGGGTGGAAAAGAGGGGGAGGGGGAGACCATTCTTTGGAGTAATAATACTAATCATCATAATCATCATCAGATTAATCATCATCATCATCATCATCATCATCATCATTAGTATCATCTTTTTTCTGGTTTTTTGGATTCTGGCAGCATCTAGCCTTTGTCCTTATCTGGGGTATAGGCGCTCAGAGATGCTAGAACCCGGACTGATGTCAACAGAGTTGCTCTGTTCTGTGCCCCTGGTGCGCCGATGCCAGAACGACGCTGGCCGGAGCTGGGGTGTTGCCCTGTAACTTGCAAATCGCAGGAGTGTGAGGCCTTGTAGAGAGATCTGGGTGTTGCTGAGGGAGGAAGGCAATTCAGTGGCGAATCGGGGGGGGCTGCTAGGTGGCGAGAAGAGATTAGCAATGGGTGACGTTGGTTAGGATGATATTGTTTCTGAGTAATTTTGTTTTGGTATAGGGAAGGTCAGGTGTTACTTTAGGTTTAGGAGGGCAGAATAGGTGATATAGCTTAGTCGTAATCATCATCATCAGTAGAGTCAGCATCATTATTTTCATCATCAGGATCATTATCATCATTATAGGAGGGACGCYRAGCCCGGTTCTCAGTAAGTTTBGTTCGGTCTCTCCGGGCAGACTGTGAGGACCCCGGCCTCAATATTTTCTTTTGGAATATCAGCCTTGGGCACTGGGCCCGTTKTTTAAAAAAAAAAAAAAAAAAAAAAAAAAAAAAAGGGTGGTGGTTGTGCCCCCAAGACCGATCCCCACAGCCGCAACCGGCGGTCAAATGGCAAACAAAAGACGAAGCTATCCGGGTTCTAGATGCCAAGCTCAGGACATTGAGCCCTCCACCAGATCATGGGGACACATTGGTGGACCTAGCAATAGATCATTTGACAAAGTGGGAAGGTCTCCAAACCTCGTTGGTGGGCCGGGCCTTGGCGATTTACAACGCAATCCTTGAGGCGATCCGGTATAAATTGGCAGTGTGGCCGCTGGCGGAACTGCTGTATGTCAGGCTCAGAAGAGCGCTCACAACCTACTTGTGGAAAAACAAAGCAGACTCTTATTGTTGCATGAAGAGAGTGAGTTGGGACATCCTCACCCAACCAAGAGCCAAAGGGGGGCTTGGGATTCTTGACCTGGAAGGGGAGAGCGAGGCGTTAATTTTCAAAGTATTGGCCAGACTGCTGTTAGGAAATGATATCCCATGGGGACCTCTGACCTGCACACAAATAGCCAACTTGACCCCATAGTCACTGGGCCCGAATGGAGTGCACCCGCTCCAATGGCTGACCAACAACCATTGGACGATCCCGAGCCCGGGTCACCATGCACGTGCGGGCACCCCTATGGCGCAAGCTGTTAGACGAGACATCCCGAATGATCCCTTATGGCCCTGCATGATCAAACTTTGGAGGAAACAGGGCCCTACACAAAAACGCATGCCAAGCAAATGGGAAACAGTGTGGAGACCGCTCTTCGGTAATCCCTACTTCCTAGACCACGCAGGTAACCCCTTGTGCTCACTACTAACTCGCATTGGCTGATATGAGCGAAACATGAGATTTTTATTATCGGGGACCTGTGGGACCCGAGAGCGAACAACTGAGTTACACCACAGCTGCTGCAGGCTAGACTGAAGCATGTGAAGAAAGTGGATGACAAACTCAACCAGTTAAGGGGGGCTCTGCCTCTGGCCTGGTTGGGGGTCCTTAGTGCAGGTCCCAAGATACAACAGCAGGACTGGGTGGTGAGATATGCTGACCTCCCTCGCCCATCCATTGTGTACAGAGTGCATAAGAACAACAATGGAAAATGTATACCAGAAGCCCACAACCCCGCTCTGCCTGGGGCTTGCCTCATAAACTCCTCAGAAATGAGGACATGGATACTATTGAAGGGTGGGGAGGCCTGATGATTGTAAGGGTGGTTGGGGACCAGGATAATGGCTACTATGCATATGAACCCACAACGCCAGTAGTCAGGCTTCCGTTTGACCCGGACGAGTGGGAATGGCCCGACCAAAAGCCCATGCATCTGTGGGACTATACAGTCTGAAGGGGATACAAAATATCCCGTCGGGACCTGCCAATTGACCACAGACTGCTCCAGAGATGGGAGCGGGACTCGCCTGTGGACTCGTGCCTTTTGCAGAACCTATACTGGGCCACATACTCCAAAATTATGCCCACGAACCTTAGGTCGTTGCAATGGCAGATCTTGCATCGCTGCCTCCCTACACCAGACTGACTCGTGTCAAGAACGGACCTTGAGCGGAAAGGTCTACTATCCCCCATCTGCACCTATTGTTGTAGGACCACGCAGCCGGCCAGAGCAACATTGGAACACTGCCTGCTGGCCTGCCCGATGGTTGCCCAGATATGGAGGTGGTGGGATGCGGCATTTCATGCCCTGGCTTGTTTCCACATCCCGTGGGACATAGGCCTCCTCCTAGCACCTGACAAAACAATGGACCCCTTTCGCCAATAACCTTTTTGCCTATATGAGGCTGCAGGTGCTTATGCTGGCCTAGAGAGCTAGGTGTTCCTTCGAGAGAAAAGACCACCAATTTGGACTACAACAGGCACAACAGGAGATAGAAAAAGTGATTAGATCCCGTACTCATGAAGCCTGGAAGGCAATGCAGCGGGACTATCTGCAGGAGAAACCCCCCACGGTCAGACAAGCCCTTCGAGAATCCTATCTCCAAATCTGGCAGGGCCCCAATCAAACCTTCTCTGAAATAGGGGATGGGATCAACATATGCTGGAAACCTTGGATAGCAAAAGGGCCCAAATGGCAAAGAAGACCATTGGGAGACTTCCAAGTCCCATACCTCCTAACCAACTTCGTGCTGATCTCGACTGCTCCGAACTAACTCTGAACCTCATGTCAGGCAAAGCCTCCCCCATTTCCTCACTTCCCCCCCCCCCCCTTCCCTCCCTCTCGCCCCTTCCTCCCCTCTCATCCACACACCGCTGCCTGAGTGGACAACAGCAGCTCCGGGATCAACAGATACAAAGGAGCAAGGATGATGCCGAGCAGAGCAGGCAAAGACAAGGTGACGATCTGTATAACAAGAGGTGGAGGTGGGGAAACGACACAACCGGGTGTTCACGAATGGGACCAGGCTTCAGCAACAGTCGATCAGACACCTACGATGATAATAGGCTGTTGGTCGACCTGTGTATACTGTCACTTACCATAGGCTGTCATGTAGGAAAGTAACTTAGACTGTTGTGCAGGTCTACCTGCCAAACTTCATAGGTGAGCCTGGCACATTTCTGTTTGTAGAAATGCAGTTTGTTCATCTAGCAGCAGTCACAATACCGATGCATACCAGCCCTCATCATGGGTTGTCACGGAGGCAAGCAGCTCAGTCTGCTGGGTACTTCTACCTGCCACATTTCATTCTCAGTAGGTGAGCTTGTTGTCATTACAATTGCATGTATGTACACACAAACATCTACAATGTTGTGGGACGCAAGTCCCGATTTCCAGCAGGTGCCGCTCCCCACCAATAGATGGAGCCTCCCCGGTGGTGCTAGTGGTGCCTGCTTTTACCAGCACCCCTAGCTCCTGCTCAGGTGTTACAGTAAAAAAAAAAAAAAAACAGGGGAGAGAGAGGGGGAGAGAAGAATGGGAGGCTCTGTGAAGGCCCTGTCAGCATGTACGTTGCCAGCACTTATTTGCCCATATTGGGTTTGCGGCTGTCTGCTATCCAGCTTACCCCCAACAAGGGCATTGGGGTCATGGTGAACTTTTTTAGGGTCCACCTGATGTAGCAGGTATCGCACCTGCTGGTGGGTGCAGCTCCCGCATGTTCCCTCGTTGGAGGCTTGAGCACTACCAACTGGGTGTAGCTCAGTTGGTAAGGCGTTCAAGTGGCACTCAGGAGGTCGTGGGTTCAGCTCCCATTGCCCCCACAATAGTGCCTGTGGCATGCTTGGCGTCTTACCTTCGAGACGGCCAGTTGGTAAAAGCAAGTGCATGGTAGCTCAGTTGACAGAGCTCTGGTGTTGCAACGGGGCGGTTGTGGGTTCGACTTTGTCAGCCCGCAATTTCCCCCGAGCACAATTGGTTGGTGTAGATTGCACCCTGCGTACTTGCCCCGAGCCTGGCATAGCACCTTTACAGACTAATAACCTCAGTGGGTAGAGCTCTGATATCATAACTTGGAGGTCCCGGGTTTTACTCCAATACACATAACACATAAGTCATAGCTCATAATTGACTGGGGAGGTGCAAGGGGGGATGGGCTGGAGGTTTTCCCTGGCAGGAATCAGCCCTGTGGCGAACTGGTGCGATGGTTACGGACCGATAACCCTGCCCCCTCCATACTACGCTCATTCATGTCTATGCCTGATAGGTACACAGGCTGCTCTAGAGTTCGCTTAGGCAGGACTGTACCTGGGGTGGCTCCGAGGAAACATTCAGTTCCGGATTAGTTTGGAGTGACACACAGGCTAGTCTAGAGTTGGCTTAGGTACTGACACTGCCTACGGTGGCTCCGTGGAAACATTCGGTTCCGAACTAGCCTGGACCATGTAATCCAACCTTGGAATAATCCCGATAGGTACTCTGGCGGTCTAGAGTTGGCATAGGTGAGATGGTGCCTAGGGTGGCTCCGAGGAAACATTCAGCTCCGGGCTAGCCTGGAGTGGCACACAAGTTGGTCTAGAGTTGATTTAGGGACGCTGCCTATGGTGGCTCTGAGAAAACATTCAGTTCCGGACTGGCCCAGAATGGCACTCATACCAACTGTAAACATCATTCCAATAGGCGCCCAGACTGGTCTAGAGTTGACTTAGGTAAGACGTTGCCTAGGGTGGCTCCGATATTCGGATCAATGCAGTCCAGTATGGGCAGAGGAGTCGCATCACTTTGAAGCGAGGGGCGCAGCGTTACCGGGAGCATTGTGCCCACCCGGGCCGGAACGACGGGTGTACCAACACGCGTTGAGACTCGAAGCTGCGATGACACTTTCACGAGGGCATGGCGGGTCAATATTCTGTGTGGCGATGGCGCTTCTTAGAGACTTTCGTGGATGTGGAGACAGGAGGGGTGTGTGGTTTGAGTAGCCGGGGGGGGGGG
>BFEA01000103.1:3043396-3065119 GCA_003427395.1 Chara braunii | reverse complement strand
TGTGTGTGTGTGTGTGTGTGTGTGTGTGTGTGTGTGTGCGAGCGCACGCGCGTGTGCTGCGAGTGTGTTTGCGCGCCGTGTGTGGGGCGACCCCTCCCCCACCAACCAATCAATCAATCAATCAATCAAAAAAAAAAAAAAAAAAAAGGATCGAATAATTTCGGAATAAAGAAATAAAGAAATCAATCAATCAATCAATCAATTAATTGCGGGGGGGAAGACCCCTCCCCCACCAGTCAATTAATCAATCAACCAATCAATCAATCAATCAATCAATCAATCAATCAATCAATCAATCAACGGAAAAAAAAAAATCGACGAAACTAATCAATCAATCAATGGGGGAAAAAAAGTGTTTTTGTTTTTTTTTCCCAATTTCGTTCGATTTCGCCCATACCCCCCCATCCAAAAGTTGATCTTTTTCAGTTTTTTTTGGTGGGGTGGGGTGGGGCCGGGGATGCGACGCCACGTGGCGTCTCTAGATTTTCGAAAGTGTCTCTGTCGCGACCGCCACGTGGCTCCAAAGCCGCGTGGACGCGCGGACACGTCCGCAGGGTCCGCGAACTGGCCGCGTCCGCGGATTCGGCCGCGGATGGCCGCCGCCGAGGGGGATTCATAGTTGGAGAAGACCAGTGGAAAATTCTGACCTTTGAGCGCCCACAGGGTATGCTCCGCCATGTGTCCATAATCCTTTTGTCCGAATCAAACATGCAGATTATCGTGACTACCGTTGATGAGATAGGCTGGATCAGGAAGAAATCACGTGCGCCCTCTTCAGATCCTTTGAGGGTTGTGAGTTTTTTCCTGATCCATCCTACCTTATCGTTAGTATCAGGTCGGTCCACCTAAGACACTACTGGGAAGACGGTTACCCAGGTCCTGGTCACTAAATCGATCGACTAGTAGGTAGCTTAAAAGGAAGGCATCGTGCTCAATCAATCCCCCGGGCTTCCAGGGCAATCAATGCTAGCAGACAACTGCAAGAGTTCCAATATGGATGTGATTTTGTACAAGGGATGCTGGACCAGGAGGTGCTGCTCCCCACCAATAGATGGAGCCGCCCCCCTATGGTGCTAGTGGTGACTGCTTGTATAGCACGCCGACGGGCGTTTAAAAAAAAAAAAAAAGAAAAAAAAAAAGAAAAAAAAAAAAAGTATACCCAGCAGGAGTACCTAAGCAAGGCAAGCCGGCGCCCACAAACACATCTTACCGTCCTTCCCCTAACTTACCCAAGGCTAGGTGGAACTCAGACTAGCTCGAGTGACTTATATCTCTACCCTACCCTACAGCTAAGCCATGCGTGAGTAGACCCCGTCGTGTACCTGGTAGACCCCCCCAGCCTGGTATCATAGTTGTGTATATATGTGTGCCCAAAGGCTATGTATGTTTGTATGAGCCCAAAGGCTATGTGTATATATTCACGATCCATGTTTGTGTCTGACCGAAGGCTATATGTGCTTTGTGTAACTGTACAGCGAGCTGTATATGCCCAAAGGCCAGATATGTGCAGTACTGTGTAGAGGGAGCTATGTGTTCGTTGAAGAGATGACAGGCAAAGCTGGACAAGAACCCCCCCAAAGTCCCAAGCCAGACTCGAACCCATGATCTATGACATGTGACCTGAAGACTCTACCATTTGAGCAACAATCACAAACGGCACCTGTGTGTGATACTCTCGTAATTTCTTCCCCGCGCACTCCTAGTCCCGATGTCCTACCTCAGTGTCTACCACTTAGGATCGTCACCCTCCAGTCTGGGGGTGACTTGACCAGACAGTGGTTGCAGGTACCAGGGCTAAGCTGAGCCCCGCACACCCCACTCAGCCCTGATCAAAGCATATTCGAGCGAGCCTTGCCGCCAGGTGCCTCAGGCGCTAGGCATAGACGTTTCACTCCAAGTCTCATAGGTGGACCTATTTTTTGCATTCCTACCGTTGTATAGTTGTTGTTACTGTTGTTGGTTGTTAGGTTATTCACTGTGTACACTGTTGTTATTACTACTTTGTTGTTGATGGTGAACTGACTATAGGAGGCAGCCAGCCCAATCAATCCTGTAGAGAGATACTCACAACTTACACCCCTACACCGATTTGCACATACGCACATACACACACTGCTCATATCCACCGCAACTCACAATCCACAACTGACAAATCTCCACTATACAAATGCAAGCACATTTTATTTCACACAAATGCACGCAGCATGCCTCTCCAAGGTTGTGACATGCATAACAGACAAAATGACATATCATAGGCACGACCTCTAACATGGAAGCACAATCTATACTCTTACACCTTATACATTATACATTCTCACTAACAGACATACACGAACATAAAGACATAAAGACCTCACAACTACTGCAACTCATAACTCACAACTCACAACTCACAACCCACAAATCTCAAATCTCAAATCTCAAATCTCACTTCACAACTTACAGCATCCATGCCTACACAAGGTTGTAATATACACAATGGACACAATGGACAATAGAAACAACTCACTGTACACTAACCTACACTCACTTTCACTTACACTTACATACAACGCCTGGGTAAGGCTGTAAGATACAAGGAAGGATGGAACGCAGAGCATACCATAGCCCAGTGTTACATGTTGCGCTTGCAACAGGCTGCACGGGCCATTTTCAGGCCCGTGTCGTTTTCAGCCCGAAAACCAGAAAACAAGGGCCTACAGGCCCTGTGTCGTTTCAGCCTAAATCAGGGCCTTTGCGGCCCTGAGTCTTTTCAGCCTGAAACTGAGGGCCATTTTCAGGCCCTCATAAGATCGACCTGCCCTGAAACTCAGGCACCAGACCAGGGTTTTCGCTCAAACCATTTTTGGCCTATTTTTCAAGACAACCTTTGTTTGAGCTTCAACCCCAGGGTCTGGCACGTTTTGGCATTGGCAAGAGCAGCCTCCTGGACGGGCCAGCGCTATATCAGACTGGCCCGCCCTGCAGGCTGCAGGTAGTTCCTAGGTACTTCCCAGGCACTTCAGCTGCAGTTCAGGAGGCAGGAGGTAGTCTTCAGGGTTCGGCAACAGCACTCTATAGGAGCACTGCCTGAGTAGTAGTAGCGCTAGCAGTAGTCTTCAGCGTTGGGCGCTAGTAGCGTTAACAGTAGTCTTCAGTGTTGGGCGTCATAGGAGCTAGAGCAGTACTAGAGAGAGAGAGAGAGATCAGGCGGAGGCCAGGGAGACTTACCTGCAGGGCCATAGCTCCAGCTTCGTCTTCGAGGTACCTACAGCACAACGCCAACTTCACAGGTTAGTACCTGGCACGTGAGAGAGAGAAAGAGTTCCTCTTCTTCCTCTTCTCAGTCCACTATCTCCCTCTCACCCTCTCGCTATCTGACTTTACTGCGTCAACAGACTACGGGAGAGAGCTTGGTGACATTTGGATCCAAACTCGATGTTGGGCTTCAGACATTTTGACGAGGGGTTATCTGAGACTTGTAACGAAGACTTGGTGTTGATGACATTCTCATCTTCCCCCCTCCTTCTTCGTTTGTTTCCCTCCTCTTCGTGTGTGCATGATTTGGACCTGGCGCATTCTTCCTATGTGTAGCATCAGCCTCCCTTCACACCGTGTGATGAAGATGATGTATGTTTAGTCTGCATTGCAACATTGAGTGGGTTCGTCATTGGTATTCTAGCTTTCTGTTGCGCTATCTTGTACTACGTGAAGGAGGTCAGTCCCGGTCAGGTCAGGACTTGTATCTAAGTCTTCCACTGTGCTATAAAGCATCATTCTTGTAATCATCGGAATGCACACTGCTTGTTGAGATTCTACTTGCACTGCATTTTCCATTCAGTCCTTTTTATCACATTGCGGATCCTCGGTTATATATGTACATCCCCAACTGGGCATGTAACAGTTGGTATCGGAACACCGCACGTGAATCAGGACAACCTGATTTGACACGTGTGCGGGGACTAGGTAGCTGATTAGTCTTGATTGATTGATTAGAGCACACTAGTTAGCCCTCAAAATCACGATTTTGACCTCACTGCCGATTATCGAATTTTTTCTTTTCTTGGATTTTGTTTTCCCGCTACTTCTGTTGTGGAAAATCACAATAGTGAAGCACCTGAAATTTCCGTTTTCGTTTTTCTTCAGAAAATTCGAACTTTCGTTGTTGAAAATCCAGAATATCTTTTCTTAAAAATTTTGATTTCCTTTCTCAATTTCCCGTTATTTGTGCGAGGATCTGGGTCCTCGGCAGACCTTTTTTTTTTTTTTTTTTTTAACATTGCTCCAATCTATTGGTGGGGAGCCTCACCTGCTGGAAAACGGGTCCAGCGTCCCTTTTGCGCATTGAGAAGAATGTCAGGAAAGAGTAAGGAAAGAGTAAGGTTTTGGCTGTCAGCATTGACTGCTCTGGCAAGCCGGAGGGTTAACTGTGCAGCTGATCTTCCGAGAGTTCTGTCCTGTTCCTTCATTGAAGTATTGTCATGCGTGTCTCTAGAGTGGTGCCCCGTCTTCGGAGGGGCGCCGGAGGCCGGGAAAGCTCAGAAAACAGGGCAAATGAGGAAGGTGACTGTTACAAGGTACCATTTGAGAAAAATAAGGAAGGTGACTGTTACAAAGGTACTATTTGACTCAGAAAGGCTTGGCCTTTACTCCTTTTGAGGAGAGAGGGTAGACGTCCCGGGAAAAACGAAGAAAAAATGATGAAAAAAGGAGAAAAAAAAAAGGGGGGGGGAAAGAAAAAAGAAGTGCGAGTGAGAAAAAGGAAAAAGGAAAGAAGTGAAAAAAAAGGAGGGGATCAGTCCGTCCTTGCCTCAACCAGGGCGAGCGGATGTGGAGGGAAGGGGTCCGGGAAGTCTGATGGGGGGCGCATTGGGAAGGTGGGCTCTATAGTTGTGCAGTCGTTAAAAATCAAGCGACAGTCCTTGCATTCCGCTATCTCCCCCGGTTGCCCTTCATCCTTATCCCCCCCCCCCATGGGCCCATTCCACTTTCGCTATTCATCCTCCCCTGTCTCCTCCTAACCAGGCTTTGCAGAAGGAGGAGAGTGCTCGCTTCATGTCTGTGTGTGTCTGAAAGAGGTCCAATTGGGGTTTCAACTCCCGCCATCTTCTCATTATCTCTATATTTGTTTGTTGTTGGATCTGTTCAGTTACTTCTGCCCTTCTACCCTCACCCCTTCTATTGCCAGGAAGCATCGTTGCCACCAAAGTCCCCATACGATTGCTCTTCGCCCCAATTTAAACATGTTCTCCACAAAATCGGATGCCTCCTGGGCCTGTGGCCAGAAACCTGTGAGAATGGCCCTCCATGACCATGACCATGACAGGTCAAGGACCATCTTTCTCCATATCCTATCCCACCAGCGCCACGTCAGTTTCGTCGTGGGGCATTGCATGAAGACATACTCGATGGCTTCTGCTCACTTACTTGTCAGAAAGGCTTGCAACCATCGCAGGCACCAGGGTAGGGCCTGTCCTTTCTGTTCCAGATTTGTATGATCAATCAGCCAGCTCATAGTAGGGAGGCAGCGATGGGCTATCTGCCATTGTAATGAGGTGATTTTTGTTGGTTTTGCTTTTCGTTCTTGGAACCAGAAGATTGGTGTGAGAAGTGAGCGGTCCACACTTAGGTGTTTTACCCATCTATCATTTATCATATCCCTCAACGGTCTCTTGGGTCTGAGCATATTGTACGTAGATTTGACAGTCAATTTATGTAGGTTGATCTTCTTTGTGGGGCCTGTCCTTCGCCCCGCTGATTTCCACTCCCACTCCTCTGGGTCTAAGGGCAATTCTTGTATTCAAGTGGACGACTGAAAGGTTCGAGCTTCCTCTCCCTCGCCCTGGACTCGTACCCGGAAGACTTTTGTCTTGTCTATCGAGATGGAAGGATCCCGACTGCCCTGCAGAGATCCTGATCGACTGAGTGCATATCTTTCTACTAGTGCATCCTGGGACCTTATCCAATGTACTCTCCCTAGATGTCCAGGATCTCCTATGAGCCCGACCAAGTCTCCTTCCTTCAGCGAGGGGCCTTTTCTCAACTTTCTATACCACGAGAGTGGTATCCTCTCTATGAGTTTTTCCAGATTTTGTGTGACATGGTGACAATGTTTTAGTGTGGGGCGTAGTTCCTCTGCTGTTTTCCGGTCTCTTCGCTCCTGGTTCCATATGTCTCCTATTATGATTACCCCTTGTTCATCACTTGACCTTGCCTGTCTGTGAGCCAGCGGTTCCCAAAGAGGGGTTGGCGGAAAACCTCCTCCCACCGGTCTGGAGGTTGCCTTTCCGTGGGGGGGAGTCGTCGCCAGATCCTCAACAATGAGGGTCAAAATTGGTCCATGGCCCCGTYCGGGTTCCCTTCCTTGTTCGRCCATTTTCTTGGGATCGTCCAATAGCGATCCTCTAACCATGTCARAGGGTGTACTCCGGGGGGGGSRGGGGGKGCTAGGCGTGCCAGGTGCTCTAGGGTCAAAGGGGCCCCTGTTGCAAATGTGCCCGCCCTAAGTGAAGGCGGGCCTAACAAATCACGAGAGACCCTAGGCTGTCAAATTCGTATTTGGGGTCCAAACAGTTTCATCGCGCCAATTGGTTGAGGAAACACAGGCCGAGCAGCAAGGAAATTCCACGGCCTTCTAGGCTTTTCCGAAAGTGCACGCCCTGGGCTAGTTTCGCAGCCTCATACACAGACAGTTGGGAGGCCCAACTAAATGAGGCCTAGTAGCTGCACCAGAGGCGCAACATCCCGGGGCCAACCGAAAGCTTCTAGGCCCAAGCTTAGACCAGTCAGGCTGCGAAGGCATGCATACTTTTTCCATATAGGAAAGAGCTCATGGCCTGGAGCCTCATTCAGGCACTCGCATGCTGGCGGTAGCGCTGCTGGAGCTTATGCTCATGGGCTGCAACTGTTGCTGAGAGGCGAGGTGCGAGCGCGTGCGGTCGTGCAAGGAGCAGGGCGTTGCTGAGGGCTGCGCCATAGCCCAGCCTCCATAGCTGGTTGGGCTTGGACTACAGTGAGGCGCAGGGGTGGTCTTCGAGTGTACAAAGGGAAAACGTGGGGAATAAGACGAGGAAGAGAGAAAGAAGGATGATGATGATGATGATGTGAGGGCACATACCTGATATTGGCGATGGTCTGCATGGGCGACATCTTCAAGTACTTTGGAGGTTGTTGACGTCAACAGTTGCATTGTCAATTAGTAGGCTAGTAGTAGCTATGTAGGGAATAGGTTGGGCGTCGAGCGGCAAGTAGGGAGATAGGGACTGGATACATATGTTGGTGGTGGTGAGAGCGAACTCTCATTGACATTGGTTTTCAGTGCTACGATTCTCCATTGGTGTCATATTGGTGCAATATTGCTTTCTGAACACTGTGATACGATCTGGCTTTCAATGTGATTGTGCAATCTATATCTTGTCATCTCACTATTGCTCATTTTCCTTGCAATTTGGTATCGGAGCTGGTGCGAACTGCGCTCATTGGTTCTTCGCAATAGCTGTTCGTTTTGGCGGCACTCTGGTATAAATCAACAATCTGGCCCTTGACCAGAGCAGCTTCGAAAACTTTGAAACAACAAGTGGCAGCCTTTTTATGGAGGTGCAACCGCGACGCTCATAATACCATCAGTAGGGTAGCTTGGGATGCTGTGGTGCAGCCAAGGACACAAGGGGGACTAGGCATACTTGACCCGACCACCCAAATGATCGCCCTCACTCTCCAATGGCTGAAGAGGCTTATTTGCACCCCCGAGCTTACCTGGGAACCCTTGGCCTTGGAGCAATTGTCGAGACTGGCACCTGAAGCCTCTCCATCCGTGCACCCAATCCCTTGAATAGATTATGTTTTCTGGGCAATCCCCAAACCCCCCACTCGGCCCCAACCACATTCAGATTAGGCTGCAGCTCGGTTGGACCTGCGAAAAGATGACTTTTGGTCCAAGGCTTCAAGCTAATCAAGGATTGGAGGACGCTCCCACTCCCAGATAGACCATTCCCTGAAAGGTGGGAGGAAGTGGCCCGTCAACCCCTGTTTGGGAACCGATAGATTACAGATCAACAGGGGTGAGTCTTTCTTAGTTCGAGTCGCGTCCATGGAACGAATCGGTGAGGAACGGGGTCAGGAGGATTGGAGATTTGTGGGACAAAACCAGGGAGGACTGGGTCTCAGAGGATCAACTAAGGGAGAAACTCTCCCACTGCCAAAAAATAGAGGAGAGGTTGGACCAGATTCTCTTTGCCCTCCCCCTCGTATGGGTGAGGACTCTTCGAAGGAGGCCAACAGTGGTGGAAGGGGACTGGGTGACATTAAGAGGGGATGCTACTCGGGTGGGGGAAACACTCATTGTTAGAACAGGGGAGGTGTTGGTAACCTTTTTCTATCAGACGCACCTAAATCGACTGATCAGGGGGGTGTCGGATGAAGTTTACAAGATGGGGACTCCTGGGTGGCATTTAGGCCGGAAATACCAATCCAGGAGCTCCCCATGGATCCTGCTGAGTGGAGATGGAGGATCTCAATGAGGGGTGACAACCCAAAATACTAGGTTGTTTTATCGGACGTTCGGGACCCCCCTGCCCGTCCGGGATGTCCGACCGGACGTGTGGTCGGACGTCGGACCGGATAGGGGATGTCCGACCTAGCGCAAAAAAAAAAAAAAAAAAAAAAACGAAAAACATCATGTGGCTTCTACCTTGCATAAGGTGTATGCCACCAAAATTTTGGCTCATTTGAGCCAGTAGAAAAAAAGATAAAAATCTTCAAAGATTCTAATTCCCACCTATACCCCTCCTATCCCCACCAAAATCCCTCGTACCCCCCCCCCTCCCACCCCAAATAGCACCCTATCACCAAATGCCCAGAAAATTCTGAATTTTTTTATGGGGGGTCTCTATGGCATGTGCAACACTGTCATTTTTTTATTTTTTATTTTTTTTAGTGCCAAAAAGTCGTCGTCCGGAAATCCGGACGACGAGGGTCCCTTACGTCCGGGGAGACGTCCGATCTCCGGACCATTGGTAACATAGCCAAAATATCGTTATCTTCTTACACTGGGCGTGAAAGCAACCTACCGGATGCTCAGGGCTAAACTCAACCTGAGGGACCATATAGTGGATCGCTGGGCAAGATAGGTAAATGTTCCACTAGAAGCCCTAAGACCAATAAAGTGGTTTAAGGAGACAAAATCTAAACCGGTCAAAACTGCCTCCCTTCAATGACAGATCGCCCATCATTGTTTACCAGCAAATGCATGGCCCATCGACCATACTCACCTAGAGCAAAAAGGCTTAGCCCTTCCTTGGTGCTCGGCCTACTTGGAGGGTTTTCCCCCCCGAAAAGCAAATGAGACAATATAACACCTCTTCCTACAGTGCCCAACTTCTATCCTGGTTTGGCGGGGATGGGTTCGGATTTGGAACCAACTACACACTGATAGGGACTGGTCGTGGGAATGGAGAGCCCTCCTGACCGGATATTGGACCACGCAAATCTCGGCCCTTACGGCCAACTTATTCAGAATTGGGAGGGAGGTTGTTCTATGGGCCATATGGCGTCGCATATGTATTCTTGTACTGGAAGGTTTCCACGTGGAAAGTGGCGAGATGATGGAAATGATCAAGGACATGATAGAAACAATAATAAGAGCCCAGTGGGAAAAGACGAAACATGTTACGAAAGCTTTCACCAAAATATCAAACATTATCCAGGGATTAACAAAATTTTGCATAAACTGGTTGGGGGGGGAGCACGGTGGATGGATTGCAAGGGTCCAATAGGATGGTTGGCAACGCGATAGTAAAGATCGGTTGGACACATCACAAAAAAATTATCAATTGATTTTCCATGAGTGGACTGTAATCTCCACTGATATCCCACTCCCCCCTAACTCTGAATTCTCAGACCTATTCCCCCCACCCAATAACGCCCTGGTCAAATTGAGTTGGTATGGTCGCGATGTAGGGGAACCCGCCCAACAGTGCCATAGGTGAGACCAGTCAGGATGGACTAGAGGGAGATACAGGCCGTCTGCCCCAGTCGCCCCCTGGGTGCGGAACCAATCAACCTCTCTGCTTGCTCTTCACATTAGACCGGTCCACCTGAGACACTACTGGGATGACTGGTACCCAGGTCCGGGTCAATAAATCGATGGGCTTCCAGGGAAATTTGCGCCCTACTGCACACTGCTTAGTCAATCCTTTGGTGATCCAGAGTAATCAATGCTGGCAAGCCCAATGCTTTCCTTGTTCTGATTCATTTGCACTACTCTGTATCAGGGACGTTAGAGAGGCTGGACCCATTTTCCAGCAGGTGATGCTCCCCACCAATAGATGGAGCTTCTCTGCAAGGTGTTAGTAGTGTCTGCTCTTACCAGCACCACTAACACCAGACAGAGCTGTTGTTTAAAAAAAAAAAAAAAAAAAAAAAAAAAAGTTGTTCGGTGCTTCGTATGACGCGTGGGGCGGTGGTAAGGCTTGGGCGTTGGACGTAAGGCGGCCCAGGCTCGTGTGGGCGCGCCAGGAACTTGAAGCTATGTGGTGACATGAGGGGTGTACGCTGGATGATGAGAGTTCGCTGATGTGACATTTAAGCCAACGTGGAACTGCATTCTGCTGTTAGTTGTGCCAAGGCAAAGACCGATCATCATAAATGCACATCAGGTTGCTGGTGAGAAAGTTGTGGTTGGGGGAAGCATTATGAGGTCCGTTGCTTCCTCCCTTATCTACCCTCTTCATTACTTCTTACCGTGAGGAAGTGCGTCTTGTCTTGAGAGTCGTCTCAATGTGCGGTGTTGCGAGCACTCGACCTTGAGAGTCGACATTCTTCCTAGGCAGCAAGCTGGTGGGAGACGGGCGACGCCTCTGAAGGGCCCTGAACGAAGCACTCGGGCCACGGTCACCATGCCAACACGTTGGGACTAGTATACGCATGCTTTGTCGGAAGTCCTTGGTTCTGTTGTTGCGCAATAGAGGTCATGCAGGGCATGCAAGCCCTTTGAAGAGACACTTTCCAGACCGTCTTTAAATATTTCTGGTGGGGACTCGATGTTGATTCTGGCTGGGATCGTTGTCTTGTCTGCGACGTTAAATAATTCCTGAGGAGTTACGGGGGATCTCCTTAAATGCCTCATGATCAGTCATATCAAACCGAGTGTAAGGCTCGTTGCATGCTAGGATAAATAATGTGCAGGGGCTGGCAGGTTCGGCGTTGACTTGGGGCACACAGGTGGGCCGGATTGCACACCTTTAGACACGCTGCTCAACCAGTTGAACCAAATGCTCAGGGCATTGACATAAATTGATTACTCGAGAGGGATACAGGGAAAAAGTTGGATTCCAATTGTTTCGCATGACATTAATTAGATAAACAACTGCATACATCTCTGCAAGGAGCATTATTTCTATTTTTGATTATTTAGTTGTTTCAGACTTGACTAACAACTGACAGACAGTTGCAGATAGAGTAGAATATTTTTTGCTGCATTGCAATCTGTATGAGAGTAATCTAAAAATAGATTAATATTCCCTGTAGGATCTGACATTGGTTGACACCTAACCACCTGACTGTTTTTGTCCAGGCCGACCGAAGCTAGTTGCGTACCATCGACGGCGGTGGTTACTATATGCCCACTGTCAAGTCAGACCCAAGTTAGTGTGTAGCAACCTGCTTCGGTGGCTATGCAGCCATCGCAGCAATCGACTGGGCCAATGCAGCCTATGCAGTGGATGTCCAAAATACCCTTGCTGAGTCCTAAACTCTTCTCTGGCGACAGGAAGAAGGATGAGGACTTGGATACCTGGGTGAGGACGGTGACTACCTATGTGAGGCACAAGCTTACCAGGTTGGAGCAAGAAGTTGTAGTGGCTTCCTCCTTTCTAGAGGGGTCAGCAACTCGCTGGTTGAATGACCTAGTGCAGCAACAGGGCTACGGTTAGAACTTCGACGCCTGGATCCAAGCCCAGACATTGGAAGAGTTCGTACTGTCCGTGTACAATAGGTGGCATGACCCTCAAGGGGCTCAAAAAGCCACAGACGCAATCAACAGTCTTTGTGCCAGAAGGTACAAGAATGTTTGTGAGCTCACGGATACCGTAAAACATCTGCTTGTGGTACCTGGTGTGCGCTATGACCAACAGGTACTCCTCACGGATGTCTACCTTCAGAGGTTAGGACAAAGCTGGTAGATGAGGCCTATGTCGAACAGTACAACTTCGCTTCTTTCAGCAAGAAGGCATTAGATATAGAGGCAAAACTGGGGTCCGCGCATCAGAGTCAGGGAGATGGTAGAGGAAGAAGAGACTCCCCAGGACTGGAAGAAGAAAGGGCAACTAATGTTCGTCGACCACGATGGTCAGGCAACAGAAATTGACGATTTTCCAGACCTTGGGGAGGAGACAGAGCACGATGGGGCCAGCGAGACTTCGGATGGGGGAGTTGTGGCTCCTATCAAAGAAAAGGCTAGAGGGACCGGGAAGAAGAAGGTAGGCCGGTCTACGGGTCAGGGCGACCAAGGAACACCCGCATGGGTAAGACTTGGTTTAGAGTATAATGTGTAAAGGAACCGAGTTGCTCTGGGTACGTGTATGAACTGTGACAACTATGGTCACACGCCCTGAACGTGTCGAGGCAAGAAAGTCCTAGCGAGGGTAGTCACTCCAACGGTGGTGAGACTATCTTCGAACCCTGCCACTGCTTCTGCGAGCATTTCACAGGGAAACACCTCGGGCTAGCAGGAGTTTTAGTCGCTCTTACTCGCGCTGAAGTGGTAACGTTGCCTTCCCCACTTCAAACATTGGTCGAGGCTAGTGACCCACGTATCGCCCCGCAGACACATTCAGACCCACCAACACTCTGTTCGAGAGATATGTCTGAGGCCCTAGAAGAGTTAGCGACTGAGTGGTCAGGGAAGGACCCAGAGACTCTTAGGCGATGATCAGTAGAGGTCCAAGGGGTGAACATTTCGTGGTAGAGGTTGATGTAGGTGGCTGTAAAGTTGGCGCCTTCGCAGACATAGGCTCTACACGAAACTTCATCAGTCGTGCTTGCATGGATAAACTGCGCTTAGGGGACCAAGTGCAGCGGCTTAGCAAGACTGTAGCTTCTACGCTAGCCAACAAGCACCAAATGTTAGTTAAAGACTATGTCAAGGATGTAGTTTGTACGTTCTCTTATGGAGGAGGGGATGTGAGACAAAAAATATCATTCCTCATTAGCGACGAACTGCCCTTTGATATGTTACTAGGCATGTAATACCTCCAGGCCGCTCAACCTCAGTTTGATTGGGATAGAAAGGTTTTGATACACAAGCTGGCAAATGGTAGAACTGTTAGACTGCAAAAGTATAAAGCTAGCAGACTAGTGGAAAACTACGTCTGCATGTGTGTCTCCTCTTTCTATAACTGTTATAAGCAGAATCGCGAGGAGGACATGTATCTAGTCTTTGTCTCTGAGAAATGTGAGGTCGTTAAAACACCCCCAGAGATAGAATCATTCGTCGAAACATATTCAGACATTTTTTAGGAGCCCACAGACGTGGTGGAAAGGGAGGTGGTCCATGCAATAGAGGTTGTCTCATGTAGTAAGGTACCTAGAGGACGCATCTATAGGATGTCTCCTGCGGAGTTAGATGAGCTCCGCTGCTAGCTCAAGGAGCTCACAGAAAAGGGATGGATTCGGCCTAATACCTCCCCTTACAGTGCACCAGTCTTATTTGTTCCTAAAAAGAGAGGTACCCTGAGGATGTTCATTGACTATAGGGGCCTCAATGCCATCACTGTTAAAAATGCAAAGCCTCTACCCCGCATCGACGACCTACTGGATAGAGTGTAGGGATGTCAGTACTTTACTAAGATATATCTAAAGTTCAGATACCATCAAATTGCTATTCGACCCGAGGACCAACACAAAACCGCTTTTTATACCAGATATGGTATATAAGAGTTTGTGGTGAAGGTGGCCAGCATACGAGATTGGCCCAGACCACAGACTGGTACGGAGGTCCGATTATTTTTGGGGATGACGGACTACTATCGTCCGTTTGTTAAAAACTATAGCACTATAGTTTTTCCATTAACTGATCTTACTCGACTTGACACCCCTTGGGAGTGGACTGAAGAGTGTGAAGCAAGCTTCAAGAAACCGAAGTATGCTCTGACATACTATGAGGTTCTTGAACTTCTGGATCCTGATAAACCCTTTGTCGTGACCACAGACGCCAGCCAATATGGCATAGGCGCAGTCTTTGCGCAAAAGGAGGGGTCAAAGTTGAGACCGATCGAGTACATGAGTAACAAGATGTCGTCATAAAAACTAGCAAAGTCCACATATGAGCGTGAGCTCTATGCCCTTTACAGAGCGCTGGTTCATTCAAGACACTATCTCCTTGGCAGATTTTTCTATGTAAGATCTGACCATGAGACCCTGTGTTGGATCAAAACACAACCGGTACTCTCTGACGCACTCTAGCGATGGATTCAAGTGATAGACATGTATGACTATCAACTTGATCCAATCAAGGGAGAGTACAACAAGGTAGTTGATGCACTTCATTTCGGACAGATTACCTGGGCGCGCTAGTGAGTGGTGTTTGAATTTGGCATATCTAATGATCTAACTCGATCTTTGGTGGAGGCCTACCAGCAAGATTCAGTTATGTCTGAGATCATTCGTAAGTTTAAAGAGAAGGATAAAACAACTTCTGACAAATTTGCGATGGTAGATGGGTTGTTGTTTCTTGAAAAGGCAGGGAATAAAAAACAGTGTGTTCCCAATAGTGAGTCTTTACGTAGTTTATTTTTAGGTGAGTGTCATGATGCAACTGACCATGTTGGTTATAAAAAGACTTCAGCTAACTTAGTGCAGAAATTTTGGTGGCCCACTATGATGCAAGATGCGAAAAAGTACGTTGAAACTTGTCGGGTTTGTCAAAGGGACAAACCTAGGACTCAGGCTCCGCTTGGGCTCATCAAGCCCTTGCCGATTCCTGAAGGTCCTGGTCAGAGTGTGTCCATGGACTTCATGCAAGTCTGAAAAAAAGCACATCTTCGTGATAGTGGACCGTTTTTCTAAGTAAGTTTGCTATTCCAGAAACTGTTAAAACTGACTTTGTCCTCAAACTCTTTCTGAATAACTAGGTTAGGGATTTTGGACTACCTACGTCGATAGTAAGTGATAGGGATGTAAGGTTTACCAACGAACTGTGGCAGGCGATAACTGAGCAGATGGGTACCAAGCTGCAAATGACATAAGGAAATCACCCTGAGTCAAATGGCCAGGCAAAATAGATGAACTGGGTAGTACAGCACAAGTTTCGGCATTATATTAAGCCAAGTCAAGATGACTGGGATGAGAAGTTACCGCTCGTCGCCAACCTGTACAACAATGTTGTGTACAGTACTACTGGCATGACTCCCAACCAGCTACACCTTGGTTGGAATCCCAGAACTGCACCAGCCCCGCGACTCCGCGATGAACTAAAGGGGAGGTTATCACGGTGCCTGGTGCCCAATGTCCATCTGGGTACGATCCTGCCCAAGGAGGCAGAGTGGGCCGAGTCAAGTACGAAGATGGACTGGAAGTGCGTAGCCTGCGGTACGGTGGATTTGATGGTGAAGGGTTCCAAGTGCGCAGCAATGGTGGACACCGGGGCAGAGATGAACATTATTCGGGAGGCGGACGCGATCAGATTCGGGCTGGATATAGACCGTTCTGACTGCGGTATTCTGCATGGAGCCAGCTGTAAGGCCATGTTTTGCGGGACAGCCTCGAATGTGCTCGTCGTGGTTTGAAAGGTGAAGGTCAGGGCATGCTTCTTCATAATGCCAGACGTGGACCATGGAATCCTCCTGGGGAGGTCATTCCTAAGCAGGACAGAGACCGATCCTGCCTGCGGGAATTATGAAATAATTACTTGCTGGAACACCGGGCCAAGGAGTATAAGGAACCGGCCCAATCCAGGATCATTCACAATCGAGGAATCGAAAGGGGAGCGCATGAGGCTCTGGGCAGAGCCCGAAGCAGGAGAGAGGGTGAAAGCATTTTCCCTCAGCCTGTCAGATGTTGGGAAGGCCATGGACCTGGCGGCCGCGCATCAGATGGCAGATCCGGATGCCATCCAGGCCTTGAGGGAACAAGTTCTGGAATGCCCTGAGGCAGGAAGGTTGGAATTGGTATATCGGCTCCCAGGCAGCGGAGGGAACCCCGCATCAGCGCAAACACAATCCGTGAGTCGGCCTTTTTTAGGGGACGGCTCAAGCAAGGTTCCCAAAGGCGGTACAAGACGGTAGACAAGAAGTGTCACCCGGTACCCGTCCTCGTTACAGAGGACGAGGAAGCAGATTACGAGAGGGAACGAGGGTTGATTCGACGAATGAGGGAAAATGCTTTAGCAGGGCCATGTCGTATCAACGAAGGGAACGAGAAGGAGTTGATCATAGGGGAGTCTGATTTCCTGCTGCCTCAGGAACGAACGTTGATGGTGGAATTAATGAAGAGGAAGCATCGCGCCTACGCGTTTAGTGACGAGGAGCGTGGCAGGCTGGATGTAGACAAGATACCTATGATCCGCATCCAYACCGTGYCACACGAGCCTTGGAACATGAGAGSGGCGCGATATCCCAATCCTRACGAGGAAAGGAAGGTRGTGGATTACCTCGACGGCAAGATACGTACTCACGTCGCCGACTATTCAAGTGGACCGTATGCGTCCCCGTGGTTCTGCTTTATTAAGCCTAACGGGATGCTGCGGTGGGTGCAGGATTTGCAAAGATTGAATGCAGTGACCGTGCGAGATGATGGAGGACTGCCGAATGCAGAAGCGCTGTCGGAATCCTGTGCTGGTAGGCCTATAATTTCGCTTATAGACCTTTACTCAGGATACGATCAGTTCCCAGTCTACCCGCCGGATAGGCCAGTGACGGCTATGCACACGTCGTGAGGATTAGTCCACATGAACGTGGCCCCACAAGGGTGCACCAACGCAGTAGCAATGGTCCAACGGGCCATGATTCGGGCCATGCAGTCAGTCAGCCCCCATATCACATAGCCATACATTGACGATTTGGCAGTAAAGGGGCCGGCGATGAAAGAGAGCAACGAAGTCTCACCAGGGGTAAGGCGCTTTGTCTGGAAACACATCCAGGACCTCGAACAGGTCCTGAGCCTGCTCGAAGAGCATAACCTCACGGCAAGCGGGGCCAAATCCAGACACTGCATGAGGGAAGCGACTATCTTGGGGATCGTCTGCAGTGAGAAGGGCCGAWGGCCGGATGTGAAGAAGACGGACAAGATTACTGAGTGGCCAGTTCCGTTCCACTCAATAACTGATGTCAGGAGCTTCCTTGGTACGTGTGGATTTTAGAGGGCCTTCGTTAAGAACTTTGCCGCTAAGACTAAACACCTGAGGAAATTAGTTCGTCAGGATCAGGAATGGGTATGGGGTGAGGAACAAGAAGAGGTGGTGGCAAAAATGAAGGAGGAATTTCGAGAAGGAGGGTTGGTGATAGGAGCGCCAGATTATGACGCCACAGAGACGCGACCCTTCATTGTCGAAATGGATGCGGGACCGACTGCCTTAGGGGGAGTTCTAATTCAGGCAGACATGGAAGGAAAGGAAAGACGCTTGCGATTTGAGAGCCGGACTCTCTGTACAACGGAGAGGAACTACTCTCAGTTCAAGAGAGAGACCCTTGCTGTCCTCCACTGTCTGCGAATCTTCCGGAACTATATCTTCGGCAGGAGGTTTATTTTGAGAGTGGATCCGACCGCCCTGGCCTACTCTCTAAGGAATTTTGCTCCATCGGATCCGACGGTTGCCAGATGGCTGACGTACATCTGGATGTTCAATTTCAAATTGGAACGGATTCCTGGTAGTAAGAACCGGGCGGACGGGCTGAGTCGGATCAACTGGGATAAGCAGGAAGGGGAGGCGGTGGAGAATACGCCCCCAGTTGATGGATTTCTGGATCAGGAAGAAGATGTTCGTCTTCATATCAACAAATGGTCGCCACGAGTGCCCAGCTGTGTAGGTTATCCTATCTGGCTAGTCCTTAAGCCCTTTGAGGAAGAAGATCCCTGGGCCAAAAAGGATGTTCAGTGGATGATGGAGCTAGCGTTGGTAAGCTCGCATAGCCTGGTGGAGGAAATGAGAACGATTGAGGAAGGACCTGGCCAGGTAGAACGGCATGAGGACCTGATGGGAGGAATGTATCTCCTCGTCAACACGTTATTGCAGGAAGGCCTCGACCAGCCAGGCTCGTTGAACTCGACAGGAAATGTGGATGAAGTGTCCGAGAGCCAGGACGACGAGTTCGAGGAAGGAGAGATTAAGGAGGCTTTTCGTGCAGAGGAGTACGACGGGATCTACCTAGAAGTGGGGCTTCTTCTGTCATGTGAAATGCGGCTAAGGGATGCAAGCGATAGGGCTCAGAGGATGCTGCAGCGCTACTTAGTGCGAGACGGCCACCTTTTCGTGAGAAGAGAAGTGGGGAATCCCAGGAGGGTCGTCTGCGGTAGGAATCGTCAAATCGACGTCGTAGCAGCACTACACGATGGCATTGCAGGAGGGCATCGAGAGGTACAAGCCAAGTATGCCAAGATAAGTGAGTTGTACTACTGGGATGGAATGATGGACATGGTCGGGATATTCTGTCGATCCTGCGTGCCCTGCCAGGAGAGATCCCGTTTAAGGCAGGGAGAGCCGCTGCATCCAAGGTTAGAGCGAGAGGTGGGGGCCGTAGTGCACCTCGATCTGCTTTTTATGCCACTTGGGGATCAGGGCTATAACTATATCTTCGATGCGCGCGATAACCTGTCTGGGTTCGTAGACGGGCGTGCTATTCGCACAAAGACCGGGTTAGTCTTAGTGAGCTGCATCGTGGAATATTATCTGCGTTACCCTTTCGTAAGGGAATTCGTAATGGACAGGGGATCGGAGTTTACCTGCCAGGAGGTGCAATAATTCTTATCAAGGTATGGTGTAGCAGCCAACTACACCACGGCCGCGCACCCCCAGGCAAATGCTCCCGTAGAGAGAGGACATAGTACCATTACGAGTCTCCTGGCTAAGTGGACCGAAAGTAGGCCTAATCAATGGCCAAGATACCTAAGGGCGGCGTTCTTTGTCGAGAACATTACAATAAAAAGATCCATCAAGCACGCACCGGCGATATTGTGGTATGGAAGGCACGCCACCTTCCCTATCGAGAGCTTTCTTAAGACATGGATGCGCCATGATCTGGAAGTTAACCTGTCATTTAAAGAATTGCTCGATATTCGGGCGCGACAGATAGGAGCAATAGAAGAAAGGATCCAGGAGGCGTCTGACCAGGTGGCGAGAAGCCGTATGGACGATAAGGCTCGATGGGATCAATCTGGGCGGTTGAGGAAAGTACCCTTGGCAGTTGGAGAAGTCGTGCTTCTCTAGGATTCATCATTGGAGAAGCAATGGTCCAGGAAGCTCGATAAGAGGTGGTTAGGTCCCTACCGGATCGTACGGGTCGGAGACTTCGAAGCGTATCAGATAGAGGAGCTAAATGGGTCTGAGTCGATGGATTGGGTATTTGGAACGCGACTGAAGAAATTCGTGGCGAGAGAAGAGGTAAGAGAGACGACCTGACTGCCTTTAGAATAGAACTAGCAGGGTGTGTAGGCTAGGTAGGATGTGTGCTGTGTGAGTGTGGTGTGGTCTAAGTTTGCTTGATTATCACCTGTTTTGCTTACCCCAATGTGTGCCTGTTGTCTCCTTCGCCTGTTGTGCAGGTCTGACTTTACGAAGACAGCCATGCCAAGAGGAGGGAGGGGGACACGGCCGCCTCGGAGGCCGTTGGGAGCATCAGGAGGATATGAGCGACATGGGTCTTGCCATCGAGAGAGTACTCCAGTATACGATGATGGGGACATCGAGCTATTCTCCTTCTTTTTTGGCCCTTCTTACTCTCAGTCTAGTCCTTGGTTACGAGAGGAAGGTGGCAGGCGGGATTGCAACTCGTAAGCCCGCGTCAAGACTCTGTGGGGAGTCCACCCACCGATTGCGGGAGCTCTACCGGAACTCAGGAGAAGTTCTGGAGGCAGGGAACCTTCAGGTAACTCATCTTTATCTGTTTGCCTATCTCCTTGTAGTATGATTGTTGTATGCATGCGTTTGTCCCTATGATTTTTGCTTTCTCTTCAGGACCCAAATCAGACTAACTGGAAAGAATGTGTGAGAGTGAAGCCTAAGTTTCTACTTTGTTCTGATTGAAAGCAGACTAAGGATGAATTGGGGGAAGGTGGAAGGAAGGTAGATTGCATGCGTTTGACCGGGTCAACCAAAGCCTGAGCATTGTTTCTACTGTGAATGGCTCAGAGCATTGTTTCTGAAGGACCAGACATTGTTTCTACTGTGAATGGCTTCGTCGCTGTGTTTATTTGATTGTTTTCTGGGGAGCCAGACATTGTTTCTACTGTGAATGACCTGGCTGCCTTAGTTAACTCTGAGGGTTGTCTGATTGAAGGGGTTTAAATTCTTGTTTATTCTGAGGGAGGATTTTTTTGGTCTAAGGCTAAGCATTGTTTTCATGGTGAATGGTTTAGCCTAAAAACCACGCACATAATTTAAACTAAGTATAAAGGAAAGTATTTTATGTATATTTGCATGTGAACTGGCAGCTGGGCATTGTTTCTACTGTGAATGGTCCAGCGTTATGCCATATCATTAAGAAGAGAAAAAGAAAACTACAAAGTATAAATGGAAATAGTTTGGGCAAGTTGAACATTGTTTCTACTGTGAATGGTTCAATCCCCTGCCCATATTTGCTTTTTCTTTTGAAAACAAAGTCAGAGAAATATTAAATCTTTGGATATTAAACAGCTCAGGGCCACAAGGCATTTTTTCCATGGCGAATGGCCTAGTCATCTGCCCAAAAGAAGAAAAAAAGTAGTTGTGCAACCTGTTCGTGTATATCATAAGGACATGGACATTGTTTCCATGGCGAATGGTCCAGCTCTATGTCTTATGTAAGATGGGTATAAGGATTCAAGAACTTGAAGATTCACGAACTATTTATATGGAATGAACTTGGGACGGTCAGAGTACTTACATTCGTGGTTTGGTTTGCATGTGACTGGATGGGATGACTAGTTTGTTTAGGTTTCAGTTTTATAGGTAGTTGCTTTAGTTGCTCGCCACGTGCTAGAGTCATGAAAGTTAGTGTCCATTCCTGCATTTTTCTGTAATAACGTTTTTTTACTTAGGTCAATTCCTGCATTTTCTGAGATCTTTTCTTATTCTTGGCTTTGTATAAATCTTGGCAAGCTACTTTTCTTACGGAAAGCGTTGCCGAAATTTTTACAAATTCAGGAAGTTAATCAACTTTTGACTTGTCAGAGTTCAACTTGTCTTTTCCATATATGGATTAGTATAAATCTAGAAAGTCTCCTTTTCTAGAGGGAGTGTTGCCCAAATTTTTACTAATTCAGGGAGTTGGACAAAATTGGACTTTGAGAAGTCAAAGTTATTCTCAAAATTCTGAACTTAGCCTTGCATAAATTTTGGAATAGCACTTTTCTAGAGGGAGTGCTGCCGAAATTTTTGCAAAATTAAGGAGTTAGTTAAATTCAGTCTAAAAGTTGAGCTCGAGCTGTTGTTCGAGTTCGTATCTGACTTAGTATAAATCTGGGAAGTCTCCCTTTCTAAAGGGAGTGCTGCCTAAATTTCTACTAATTCAGAGAGTTAGACAGAATTTGACTTTCCAGAGTTAAAGATTAATTCTG
>BFEA01000103.1:3003583-3032229 GCA_003427395.1 Chara braunii | reverse complement strand
CCCCCCCCCCCGCACTGTGTCCCCACAGTCTGCGACCGCGTGGCCGTGACCCCATGGTCACGGCCTCGGCCGCCCTCGGTCGCTGCCGCGGGGATACATCCCAAAGGAGTGCTCTCCAGTCCCATAGCCAGGAAGGCCTCCATATCCTGTCCCACCAGCATCATGTGAGGACCGCCCCTGGGCATTGCAGGAATATGTGCCCTATGGTCTGAGGAATCGTGCGAGGAGGGGAAGGTAGTCAGACAGGATTTGCATCACCGTAATGCCAAGCCTTTTTCCTCGAGGCGAGTGGCGAGGCCCTGGCTGAGAGAAGGTTAACCGCCCCCCCAATTTTCACCCTCATTTATAAGAAAACCAAAATGTCATTTTAACCATACTTCACACCAATCTGTAGAGTGCACTTCTTACTTTTTTTTTTTTTTTTTTTTTGATGGACAAAAATAAACTAAACGACGTCTGCCTCAGGGTCACATCCAGATTTTTCACTAAATTGCAAATAAGTTCAAGCGTGCGTGAGTCCTTTTTTTTTTCTTTTTTTTTTTCACTGGGATAGTTGTTTGTTGTTTCGTATAACATATTGAAAAGAAAAAAGAACGAAATGAAAATTGTGAAAATCGACAAATTGAAATGTTGGTAAAATTTCATGAAAGTGCACTTTTGGTAAAGTATGGTTAAAATGGCACTTTGGTTTTCATTGAAAGTGCACTTTTGGTAAAGTATGGTTAAAATTGAAATGTTGGTAAAGTATGGTTAAAATGACACTTTGATTTTCTTATAAATGAGGGTGAAAATTGGAGGGTCGGTTGTCCACAGATTGGTGTAAAGTATGGTTAAAATGACCCTTTGGTTTTCTTATAAATGAGGGTGAAAATTGGGGGGTCGGTTCACCTTCTCTCCATGGGTTTTTTTTTTTTTTTTTTTTTTTTTTTTTTTGGCCTGTTTTGTTTTTGGTCAAGGTCTGTATGTGCCAAGTTTGGTGTTTGTTGGGTTCCTGGAGATGGCTGTTTTGGGCAGTGGTGAAAATTGTGAAAATCGACAAATTGAAATTATGTTGGTAAAATTTCATAAAAGTGCACTTTCTTATAAATGAGGGTGAAAATTGGGGGGTCGGTTAACCTTCTCTCCTCGTTTGGAATGCCTACTGCACTCTTATGGGGGGCGCTCAGTTCGTGAAGTCTGTGTTGCCAGTGGGTGATGACGGATGCTCGTCGGAGTGACTCCCTGGCTCAGTGGGTGGTGGGAACCAACAGTCTGCGAGGTTCAATTGTGATGTGAGTAGGTCATGTGCTGCTTTGCTCCAGGGTTCAATTGTGATGTGAGTAGGTCATGCGCTGCTTTGCTCCGTGTTGGATGAGTGGACTGCCTCGTTTGCGCTCCACTTGCACCTTTCTGCCTGTCCCGCTTGCTTTGCATGTGGTTCTTTGCAAGTTGTTGTGTTCTCTGTTTGGTGTGGCCGTGTTGTCGGTGTTGCCTCGCGCCTCACTGCTCCGCTGCCTCGCTGCCCATCTGTTGGCCGTGCCTTTCGTGTTTGTCGCTTGTGTGCCTTGTAGGTTGGTTGCCTTGTTGTTGGTGCCTTGTGCTCCGCTCCATGGTTGTTGAGCTGCTGGTTCGCTTGCCCTGTCGTCCCTTGCAGTGTGGTTGCCTTCCTTGTGTTGTCTTGTGCTTCACTACATGGTTGCTGTGTTGCACGTCCTGTGTGCCATGTCGTTCCTTACAATCGTTTTTGGTGTTGTGCAGCCGTGTTGCCTCTACTGTGTTGCCTGGTGCTCCACAGGGTTGTTGCCCGCTGCTATGTTCCACTTGGGGACAGTCTGCCTTCACCATGGGTCAGAGGGTTCATGACCCAAACCATCAAATACGGCGATCCTGCAGACTGTCGAGGTTTCAGCCTCCTGATGAGTCGGTGCAACTCTGATGAAACAATCTATCATCAATTTTTCTTTTTTTCGGTTTGTGTTTTTTTGTTACTTTGTCTATTGTCTGCCTTGTTCTGTTGTTGCCTTGCTGCTTCTTAACTTCCTGTCCGTGGTTTCATCCCAATCATGGGTGCTCTGATTTCACCTACGGTATGGATTGGTTTATGCAAAGGTGTTGTTGTCTTTCTTTTTAGGGAATCATGTATGCATGCCCTGTTACGCTGCTTGGCACGCTCGCGGAGTTCTATTTATTTCAACACACACACACACATTGTCCACTTTTTTTTTTTCTTTTTTCGATTGGAGAAAACTAGGGCGCGGTCAGGGTTTTCGAGTCCAGACCCCTCTGAAGTTTACACTGCACGCCAAACTCCGCCGTCGTGTGCCTGTCGCAGGGCAGAGTTTGTAACTGCAGTCTAGTCGTCCATGTCGGAGGGCCAGGCCGTTTTCCAAAAAAGAAAAGAAGAAACAAGAAGGGAAAAAAAAAGTGTAGCGCTGTATCTTTCCATGTTCTACCGAAGGATTCACTCTCTGTTTCCACGATAGATCTCAAAATGTGCAAAACCAGAGTGAATTTTCGCTAGAACATGGAAAGATACAGCTCCATGATTTTTGTCTTCTGTGCAACGGGAATACAGGGGCCCAGCGGGATACACGGGTTAACAACAATGCAGAGGCCTTAGGGAAGACGCGTGCTGATAACAACCCAATTTCTTTTCTTCCTTTTTTTTTTTTTTTTTTCCCTTCTCAGATTTCCCGACGGATGCGTGTCATCCTTGGGGTCTCGTGGCGGTGCATCTTTCCATGTTCTAGCGGAAGATTCACTCTCGTTTTGCCTGGCTCCACTACTCTCGAAATGTGCAAAACGGGAGTGAATCTTCCTCTAGAACATGGAAAGATACAGCGCCATGATTTGTGCCTTTTGTGCATGTCAAGAATAGTCGAGCAAGGCCCTCAATATTTTATTCATTTTTTAAAAATAAATTTAGGCCCTGTCGCATGGATGGCCACGACCACTATGCCTTGGCCACATCCGAGGTAAAAAAAANCATGGATGGCCACGACCACTATGCCTTGGCCACACTCGAGGTAAAACACAAAAAAAAAAAAAAAAAAAAAAAAAAAAAAAAAAAAAAAAAAAAAAAAAAAAACAAAAACAAAAACAAAAACAACATCTCTTCACGTGCTTGGACCATGGCCGCGATGCCTCGGCCACGTCCGGTTCTAAAAAAAAAAAAAAAAAAGAGCCCACATGCCGGACTGGACTGTAGTTGCAAACTCGACCTTGCGACTTTTATGCGTGTGAAGTGTTTTGACTGCAGTTGAAACTTGGGACGGTACTGGACTCCAAAAAGGGAGTTCAAAATGCATTTACAAACTGCTTTCGTGACTGCGCCCTAGTTACCCCTTTCGATTGATTGATTGATTGGTAGGGGAGGGGTCCCCCCCACCACCAACACACACTCACACACACTCACATTTTTGTGTATTCCTATCTTTTTTTTTTACGGTCTTCGTTTCTTATTTTTTTAAATACCAGAAAATCAGTGGTTTGGAAATATATATGGGGTTGTAGGGTTTGAGAAACCCTACAACCCCTTTTTTTTCCATTTATTCGGGGGGGGAAATCCCCAAAGGCCGTGGCTGCGACCCAACCGCAGCGGTCCGCGAACGAGGTTAAGATGTCGACCGCCCACCGGGATCGACCCCGTGGTCGAGTAGCTCCTGTGTGAAACATGGACCTTCCCCCGGAATAACATCTTTGAGGATAATATGTTCATACTTCCTTTCAGCCCCTCGCGATCCTTCGATCACAAGATGATAGCCATAGGCCTCGTATCGCGCTCCCCTTTCGAAAGAGGTCCCAGTTTCTTCAAACTCAACACATCACTGATCAAACAACCGTCTTTCCAACGGTGTGTCAAGGAATACTGGGAGTTCTGGCAGTGCAAAAAACAGGAGGACGGGTCAGTGGTCGAGTGGTTTAATCAAGGAGGACTATATGGTGGAGAAGATGTTGTTTGGAGTTAGAGGGGGCGTGGGTGGAGGACGGAGAGGCTATGGAACAAATTCGGAATTTGATTCATCTTGAGCTGGTGACCCAATGGAAGACAACTAAAGTCAAGCTCGACCAAACGTCTTCCTGGGGAGACATGAACGGGATCATTGCTACATTCTGCGAGGACTGGCTGGGGGGAGAAAGGGAGGGATGGGTGGCAGCGGTGAAGTGGACCGGCCGTCAGACAGAGAGAGAAGCACGAGGGGAACTCCGGGCAGAAATACTAAGAGACTATCAGTTGGTCTTTCACGACTGGACCAAGATAGACCCCGGCTCCCCGTTACGTCCCGCCCAGGACTTTGCAGATCCGTTCCCACCCCATCCGTTGTCCTTAGCAGAAATTTTGCCGCCTGCATGAGCTCGGGGATTCTTAGATCGCGCTCAGAACAAGCCCGACTTTCTGGTTCTCCAAATCATACTTCCCCTATTCTTGGCATTTTGTCTACTCCTACTCACCTCAGCTTACTTCAGTTCGAATGTAAGACATCACTGTTCATCTCAGAATAACCCTAGGGTGAGTGGAAGACAACTGTTGTCTGATGCTGTCTGATGCTGTCCGATTGTACTTAAATGAACTTCATTTCGGTCCGGACCTGCTTCTCAGTGAAGTTGTTGTATAGTATCCTTCCAGAAAGTCTCAGAATGGTTCAGCTGATTTCAGCTGTCTTAAGTTGTCTTCAGCTGGCTTCAACTAAATTCAGCGGACTTCAGCAGATTTCAGTGCAGCTCAGTGCAGCCTAGTTCAGCCTATTGCTTTCTGTTTTTCCAGTTGTTCCAATTATTTTTCAAAACACTTGCTATTGCAGATGTGCAAAGACACAATAGGCGCCAAGAGGATAGTAGGTGGTTGGAAGAGGCTAGGGGACTCCACTGGTGCCCCCCGGTGGTTCCCCCCCCAATACCCGACCGTGCGGCAGGTTAGGCATGGAAGAGTAGATTGAACACGGGACGCTGGACCCGGTTTCCAGCACATTGGCGTCACTTTCATTGATGTACTGTTTTGTAAGGATGTATTTAAGGGACGCTGGACCCGGTTTCCAGCAGGTGTTGCTCCCCACCAATAGACGGAGTGGCCCGCTAAAAAAAAAATAAAAAAAAATGAAAGGAAAAGAAGCAGTAGGCAGAAGCAACAACACGAAAGATGTTAGTTCGTCTGTGACAGGTAATGAGAGCCATCGTTGGCGGGTTGGAGTAGGGAGGGTACTCGTACTACAAGAAGTAAAAAGAGAAGCAAGGAAGGGGAAAATCCAAAGGCGAGAGGAAGGGGAGGAAAGAAGGACACGGTTGAGAAAGAATACCAGATGATAAGGAAAGGAGTAACAAAAGCACGGGAAGGTGGTGCGGAAGGTAAGAGGAACAGAAAGCACTGAGGTGATATAGCGAAGCGCCCCAGTAGAAACAAGGGGAGACTATTATTGTCAGGAAGGTGCAGCTCACAGAAGATTAAGAGGATGAGTAAGAAGTCCAGAAACAGGCAAGGTCAGAGAATCAAGAGGATCGGTAAGAAGTCCAGAAACAGGCAAGCCCCTCCCCCACCTCAGCTCCTTGCTCTCCAGTGCCACTGAGCCTTTTCCCCCCCGGAACTCGCAATCTACCCAAGCCAGCAAAAAACATACTCCAACAAAAAAAAATAACAATTAAAATTTGGACAAACGATTAAGATGAATATGGGATATGGGAAAGCCAACTTGAAAGGAATGGGACAACTCATCTTCTACCAAGGGGCCATGAGGCACACTCTCAGTAGACATCTGACTCCTGGCCCATATGAAAGACCATGGAATCAGAACCCTCCTCAGCATCGGCTGGCCAGTCCCCCTCATATGGACAATGCACATGCACCCTCCTCCAATGACGCAACCCAACAAAATATTTGGAACCCAGGCTCAACAGGATCTGCAACAAGCAAGAGGGCGTGTAGTGCAGAGAGTGTGGGCAAGGATTTCCCCCCCCTGCAGGACCAGGTCATGGGAAGAGGGGAGGAAAGGGGGAAGGAAGAAGGCATGATGACAACGGGGATTGAAGAAGAAGAGATGTTAATGGAGGAAGAACAAAAACAGGAACGAGGGAAACAAGGAAAAGAACCGAAAGAATCGGAAGGAACAACAGAAAAATCAACCACAGAACAAGTGAAACCCTCATGGGCACAGCAAGTGAGAAACACAATTCAGGAAAAATCGTTGTCTATTAAACGACGACCTACAAACTCTCAACGGGGACCCACAGAAGATCTAAAAGTGCCCCTTAGGAACTTGTCATCGGCAAGAGCATACTTCCTTACCCTCTTCCTCTCTCCCTCTGAAAGTCTGGTTGTGGACCAAGGGGGGCGTAAGACTATGATAAAAACATATCCAGCCGATAAACTAGAGGCAAGAGATCAAGCGTACATAAAACATGGCAGTAATTGACTGTTTTAGGGGGAAGTCACACAAAAATTAGTTAATGAAAAAATAAGATGGATCTGTAAGAGGTTGGAAGAGAAATGCAACCCGGAGGCCGTCCCAGAGTTCTTTCTGATACAACCTATGTCATCAACTGTCTTCACGATCTTAAGCCTGTTTACTCAAGACAAGCAGTGATCTTAAGCCGCCCTCAAAAAAAAAAAAAAAAGGGAACGAAAAAAAGTCATTGAGGACCTTCTCAGTACATTAGAAAAATGAGACGACAACTTGTCTTCTGCCCCTCTGGACAACCAAACATATGATAACCTACAGCGGGCGAGAGACTGCCTCCAAGAATACCTTGAAGTCCAAGCGGAGACATGGAGAATCCGGGCCAGAATCAAGCGTATACACACAGACGGGACCCTGGCGAAAACCTTCTTCCAAAAGGCCAGGATGAGAGCGAAGCAGACCACCATAATTTCACTCAAACATCCATTGAATGCTGACCAACCGGAGGCCGCAAACCCATACGCTGTCACGGATTACGCCGCTACGTACTATCAAGATTTGTTCACCTCCAAACAGTCCCGGTGCCCTGCAGATGCAATGACGAATGCGAGGTTACAAATGCTGCAAAGTCTCGAAGCCGTTCTCTCACCTGACCACCGCTCTGCACTGGAACACCCGCTCGCCCGGGAAGAGATTTTCGCTGCCCTTTAACAAATGGATGAATAAAAAATACTGGGATTGGACTCGTTCCCAAAAGAGTTCTGACTCGCTTTCTGGGATCTCATGGGACCGGACATCATGGAATTCATATATGCAGTCCTGATTGAGGGGACGTTAAGAGGCCTTCTAAACCAAGGAGTCGCCACCCTTATCTATAAAAAAGGCTCGAAGAACGATGTCCGGAATTACCGACCCATAACACTCTTGCCTGTCCCCTACAAACTCGTGGCGAAGGCACTCACAAACCTCATGCTTCCTCATATGTCAAACCTCATTCACCCTGATCAGTCTGGATTCATACCAGGAAGGATCATACAGGATAATATTTTTTTGGTGAATGAGACTATCAAATACGCGAGGCAAAAAAGAAAGGAAGCGGCGGTTATGTTCATAAACTTCGAAAAGGCCTATGATCACGTTGATTGGGTCTTCCTCGACCGGTGCATGGAAAAGATGAATTTCGGCCCCCTCTTCAAGAAATGGGTGGATACCCTCCACAGAACTGCAATGACTAACATAATGGTGAATGACCATCTGTCCAACCCGTTCCCGCTCCAACGGTCGGTCAGACAAGGTGACCCCATCGCCCCGCTGCTGTTCGTCATAGTGATGGAAGCCCTGGCCACGACCATTAGAACAAACCGAATATAGAAAAAAATGATGTGTCGAAAATCCCACACAACCGCATTCCCGTGACATCGCTCTTTGCTGACGATCTAACAGTGCTCACCAAAGCCAACCGCTCCTCGTTATAAACACTGGTCACCACCATACATACCTTCTCGATTGCTTCGGATATGGTGGTGAACTGGGGCTCCAAAACTGAAGGGTGGTGGCTTCACCCCCAAGATCTCCCTCCCCCTCCAGACCCGACGATGGCTTGGAGACCCAGGGATGAAGCCATATGGGTGCTAGGAGTCCGTCTTACTGCGTTGGGTCCCCTGCAAGACCATGGGGTCTCCCTGGTGGATGAAGCATTGAGAAGAATGACCAGGTGGAAAGGGTTGCACACTTCAATTGTCGTCAGAGCACTCGCACTCAATACCGCAATCTTTGCTGCAATGTGGTACAAAGCCGCATGCTGGCCGATCCCGCCAAAGCAGATCCAGAGGTTGAGAAAGGCAGCAGCGGCATATGTGTGGAAAAACGATCATGAGGATCCCACATTCCTCTCTAGAGTGGCATGAGACAGCACTGCCCAACCCAGATCAAAAGGGGGCCTGGCAATCTAGGAACCCTGGGATCAGCTCAAAGCCCTTGCCTTTAAAACAATCACCAGGCTGCTGATGGGAAATGATGCCCTGTGGGCCCCTTATGCCCACATTTAGATTGCCAACCTTGCCCCCTTTTCGCCGCCTGGCATGAGGGTCCACCCCCTGCAATGGCTGACCAACCCGGCATGGCCGATTCCGAGACTATCCTCAACGACTCCTCCCCTTTCGAACCGAGTTCAAACAACAAATGACATAACCAACGACCCTCTATGGCCCAGCATGCTAAAACTATGGAGAGAGATGGGCCCCCGACGCCTGCCTCCCCCCCGGAGATGGCATGAGATAGTGAGGCAACTGCTCTTCGGTAATCCCTTCATATGCGATGCTGAAGGCGTGCCCTTCCAACTATCCAAACGCTCCCACTGGACACAATGGGTCGCGAAAGGGATCTTCACAGTAGGGGATATCTGGGACTTCCAAAAAGGGGCTTGGAAAACAGCGGACCAACTGCACGGCCAGTGGAGGTATGTTAGACGAAGGGAAGACAACCTGGAAAAACTCCAGGAAGCCATCCCCCTCGCCTGGATCCACCCCTTGAAAAACGGACCTTCGATCGTACAAGGGGATTGGGTGGTCCGCTGGCCCCAGACAGGGGCCCTGCTGTGGGTGGGCAAAGTTGTGGAGCTAACGGATCAGACTGCCCATGTCCACGCATACGAGACAATATCCCAGGGAGCCATGTTTTCTGAGTTGTGCAGAAATCGGGATGGTGATGCTCATCTGAACTGGGCGAGTTTGGTCAGAGTGCGGGTACTACCGTACTGGAGGGGAAGGACCACACCTGCTTCGCCTTCCAACCGACCTCCCTGATTTCGGCGCTCCCTTTTGACCCACTGGAGTGGCAGTGGCCCCAAAATGGTGCCACTAACCCGGTCAGGGCATGGGAATATACGGTCAAACAAGGATACCGAATAACACACAAGACTCAGGCTACAGCATCGACAATGCAAAAAAGATGGGAAAAGGATTCCAGTTTACCCCCGATGGACCTGGCTGACTTTAGATGGGCCCCATATACACACATAATACCGACATCACACTGGGCCCTTCAATGGCAGATTCTGTATCGCTGCCTGCCTACCCCAGACTGGATCGTCTCAAGGACCGACCTGGAGCAGAGAGGCCTCCTTTCCCCCATCTACCCATACTGTGACTGGTTCTCTCAACCTTCTCGTGCCACGCTGGAGCATTGTCTGCTGGGTTGCCCCATGGTCACCCAGATCTGGAGATGGTGGGATGCAGCCTGGACGACTCTCACCGGTTCTAGCTTCCCATGGGAGCCAAGATTGTTAGTCCTCGGGGTCTCAACAGATCCCCGGCCTGACTGGTTCCCCTACGAAGAAAATCTGTTCCGCATGGTGAGAATTAAACTGTTGATGCTCGCTTGGCGGGCCCGCTGTTCATTCGAGAGAAACCAGCACACCTTCGCTGCCCACCAAGCAAAGGAACACCTGTCTCAATACCTGGTTGGGAGAGTTAGAGCTGCTTGGGACAAGACCGACCAAGAAATCGTGGAACTAAGTGGCGACATGTCCCTCTCAACATCCCAAAAGCGGCTAAAAGAAAATGAACTGATAAACCACTTCACGGAGGACTGGTTGGGTCCCAGAAGAGTCATGGCTGATCTCCACGGCTCCCAACTGCAATTGAAGAACTGGAGGACGGACGAGAAGGAATGGCCACTCAAACCGTACTCCCACTTCATGATCCCCCACTCTGCAAATCCCCCATCCTTTGTCCTCCTCTCGGGATGAGCACTTCACTCAGATACCGCCACCCCCCCCCACCCCCTCCCTCCCTTCCCCTCGCTCCTGCATCCCCGAAAGCTGGTCACAGGAAAAGGCGGCAACAGATGAAAGATGTCAAATCACCAAGACAAGAATGTTGGGGAGATGTGGGGAGATGTGGTGCCTCAACGAGGAACATGGCGACTGTCGCATCGACTCTGACATCAGCAGGAGGGGCCGCCTGCCCCGACCACGAAAATGAGGAGATTGAAGGAAGTTCAGGCAGATGGGATACAGTGATATACTATTCGTACGGCCTGCCCCACGCTCCAAAGGAAGGCTCCTCGCTATGCTTCAAGTTCACTGCATGCAACCGAGCTGTACGCAGGCTCTACTGTGCGGCTTGAAAGGAACGCTCTTCCCTCCGTTACAGACAATGCTCACAGGGGCCAGGGAGAGTTTGGAGAGGGTATGGGGTTTAAGACATCAATACTATTAACAATAGGGCCTTGGTATCCAACACAAAAAACAAATTGACATACAATATTCGCACGGGCCAAGGCGGCTTATGAGTTTACAATATTAGTTTACAAAATTAGTAAAGCAAAATGGGGTCATTGTGACATGAGCAGCCACTTCCACCTGGCAGTGCCCTGACACCCTTGCATTCCCATGGGTTACAGGGCTGCGGCACAGCTCACCCCAGGGAGCTACCAGTGTTGACTCGCCCTGGCGATCCTCCTCAGGCCTCATCGGGGCTATCATTGTGCCGCTCAAGCATGAAACCTGCCGGCCAACAGGACGAAAAATGGCCCTCCTACGACGGCGCTTTATGCACGCGCGGAATCTCTCGACACTAGAGGAGGCCACATCACAGGCTGATGTGGCACGTAGTCTGACACTTGGCATTCTACGTGTCCCGCATATGATTCCCATAGTCGTCATCTTAAACTATGAGGTGGCATGTGACTCCCGTGACTATGGCGTAAGGACGTAGTCAGTGGAAATCAGCGGAGAAAGCCCTGAGTGAGCCGAAGTGTGGAAAGTGCGGCAAATCTGACAAGCGAGAAGAGCAGGGGGTAGAGAGATCGTGGAAGTATAGTGGGTGGTATGGGATGTTGCCACGGGGAACGATGAGGATATCATAGCAAAGAGTAATGTGGCAACAGTGAGGGTGTGCCAAGAGCTTCCCGTTGTCATCCAGTCATCAGCGCCATTCCCGGCCATTGTGACCGCGCCTATGAGTCGGAAGGGAGAACGAATCCGATGCCCGACAGAGAAGACACTAGAGCAAGTAGGTGCTCTGCAGATCATAATTGATCGTATCGTCGGTGGCTTTTGCGAGCACGTACGTGAGTGAATCTTGGTGGTATGGGAGGATATTAAGAGGCATGACGCGGTCGGAATGGAGAACGAATCCCATGCCCGTCAGAGAGTGCATTAGAGCCAGTAGGCGCCCTGCTGATTGTACGTGATCGTATCGTCGGTGGCGTCCTGTGGGAACGTACGTGAGAGTATCATTGGCGGTGTGGGATGATACTAAGTGGCACGTCGTGGATATCAGATCAAAGAGGTATGAGGCAACAGTGAGGGTGTGCCACGTGTGTTCAATTGTGAAAGTATCGACGAGAGTGAAATCAGAGCAAAAAGTAATGTGGCAGCAGTGAAGGGTGCGCCTTGTATGTCCCGTGGTAATCCAGTCATCAGCGCTAATCCAGTCATTGTGGTCACTAATTACAAGTCGGAATGGAGAAGAATCCGATGCCCGACAGAGAGAGTACTAGAGTGCAGAGCAGGGGATGATGACAGGGCAGAACGAAGGGGATATTATATCAAGAACAATGAGGTAACATTGTTGGTGCGACAAGTGTCATCCCGTCATCTTAGTGAACTAGTGATAACTATTTTCTGCCAATCTAAGAGTGGAAAGTGTGGCATCAGGCGCCCTATACGTCGCATGTGAAAGTTTCATTGCTGTCCTGGGATGATGCCACGTGCCACGTGACGCAACGTGGATATCAGGTCATCATCGCGAGTTGCCTTAGAATCCTCCCCCTCCCCCCCCCCCCCCCCCCCCCCCCCTCTCTCTCTCTCTCTCTCTCTCTCTCTCTCTCTCTCTCTTTCTCTCTCTCTCTCTCTCTCTCTTTCTCTCTCTCTTGCGCGCGCATGCGCTTAGGAGGATTAGCGCTTCATGCACGTGACGTATCTCGCAGTTCTAAAACTGATACACAAATTGGGTAAGCGAAAGGGTGCCACACTTTGGTTTATTTTTTTTCATGCCCTCATCGCGAGTCGCCTTCACGAAGGGGACATCAGATCAAAGATTAATGGGGCAATAGTGAGGGAGTGCCACGTGTGTCCAGTTGGAAAATATCATAGGTAGTAGTATCAGAACAAAAAGTAATGTGGCAACAGTGAGGGTGTGCCACGATTGTCTAGTGGTAATCCAGTCATCAACGCCATTTCCTGACATTGTAATCACTAGTTTCTGCGGGACTACGAGTCGGATAGTATGAGTCGGTATGAAGAACGAATCTGACGACTGACTGAGAGTGTACTAGAGTGAAGATCAAGGGATGATGATAGTGCGGAGCGAGGGGGATTTCATATCAAGGAGCAATGTGGTAACATGGTAGGTGTGCCACGTGCGATGGATTGTCATTCCGCCATCATATGTCATTTGGGATAACTATTTTCCGATAATCTAAGAGCGGAAAGTGTGACATCAGGCGCCTTGTAAGTCACATGCGAAAGCTTCATTGTTGTCCTAGGATGATGCCAGGTAACTCAAAGCGGATAGCAGGTCATCATCGCGAGTTGCCTTAGAATCCTCTCTCTCTCTCTCTCTCTCTCTCTCTCTCTCTCTCTCTCTCTCTCTCTCTCTCTCTCTCTCTCTCTCTTAATCTTTCTCTTTCTTTCCCTCTCTCTCAATTGCGCGCATGAGATTAGGAGGATTAGTGCTTCAAGCACGTAAGGTATCTCACAGTACTAGAACCGATACACTGATCAGGTAGGCGAAAGGTGTGGTGGCAGAGAGGATGCACCACGTTTTGATTTAGGAAATAGTCAAGTCGGGGGGTGCATAGATAGGAAGCATCCAGCTCACTCTGTGATCTGCAACATTCAACTAGCTTTGGGATCTAACTGATCGGGAGCGGAGAGATTCAGAGTCTACCCAGACAGCAGCAAGTGTGTTTGCTTCTGGGATTGAAGACAGCTGGTCACAGAATGAGAAGGAGTCTTCACACAGTTAAACTTGGAAACACATCAAGATAGGAGGAGGAGAGAAATACGAGATTTGGGGCTCCTGAAATCTGAGTACGTGACGTCTCTTGCACTTCTCATCCTTCCATCCCATTTACACCTCATGATTGGTTCCTCCTAGCCAGCCAAAAAAAAAAAAAAAAAAAAAAAAGGGAGGGGGAGGAGGAAAGGGGAAAATGAACTCCTCTTGAGGTAGTAATCTTCGGATTGAAATTGTTAATTCATTTGAATTATTTATAATTTATTCTCGTCTTTTCACAAAATCCCATTAATCATCATTAACCATTCACAATCAATCCAATCAATTATCTGTAAGTATCGACTAATACACTTACTTCACTATCCTTACTGAAGAATTCAACAACTTCTCAAATATACATCAGGTTTATAAGTTAAAGCAGGGTAGGGAAAGAGAATCAGAAAAGATGAATTCCAGAAGACTGAGAGGACCAGACTCACTTTTATTTTACCAGGGGGCTATGCACCGCACCCTTTTTCGTCAGCTAGGACCTGCTGCCTATAGGAGGCCGAGAGGCCTCACTGTAGGGAGGATGAGTGGCTTGCTGGCCAATCAGGGAGATAAAATGGAAGGAAATGCTTCAAGATCGAAGAATGGTAATGACACTGTAATGGGGGGAGGAGGGGGTGGGGAGGGGGACGGGGTGAAGAGAGGATGGAAGGCAGTAGGAGCTATACACGGTATTCCACAGGAAAGAGGGGTGGTTGTAATGGCCAAGTCATATGCAAGAGGAAATATGCAGCGAATGGAGGCGGGGGAGGAGCAAGTAATGGCCCTCACTTCGAAAGAACAAGAGAATCAGGGGCATCCTCTTCCACAGACAATGGAACATGATTCACAAAGGATTATCCAGAATGTGGGGACAAATCAGAATGAGCAAAATAATCAGATACAGGAGTTTGAAATGAACGAAGGAGAAGAGGAAATTCTCACGGAGGAAGAAAGAGTGAGTGAACAAAAAACAGGAAGGTATCAGCATTCGACAACACGTTCTAACCAAAAAGCAGAATCATCCTCTCACTCCTTTTCTCATAGCTCTTCTCAACTGTCTTGGGCACAGAAAGTTAGGGCATCTCTCCTTGATAAAACGCTGGATATCAAACGCCCCACAATTGGCCTAACTGGCGACCAAACAGAAGAACTGAAGGTACCGTTACGTAACTTGTCGTCGGCCAGGGCCTACTTTCTCTCTCTATTCCTTCTACCATCAGAAAAGTTGATCTCTGAGCAAGGAGGGAGTAAGACACTGATGAAATCGTATCTCACAGACAAGTTGGCTCGAAGAGATGAGATTTATTCCAAGCACGCGAACAATTGGATATTTTATGACGATTGTGCATATAAATCTATTAATGACAAACTCAAATGGATCTGCAAAAGGCTTGAAGCAATGAAGGGGAATCCAGACGCTGTGTCTGAATTCTTTTTAATACTACCGGTCTCCCCAACAGTGTTCACAGTCCTCTGCTTATTCGAGCAGGACAAGAAGCAGATTGATGGATGGAAGAAGATATATTGGGATAGATCGGAAGTCAGAATATACCCATGGCTGCCTAAGAAGGTAGGTCCAAAGGAGAAGAGGGAACAAATGATGAGAGACTTTTACTGGGTAGAGTTCAGGCATATCCCTATTGAGGTACAAGCAGCGTTCATCCACGATTTTGGACAACAGTTCAAAATTGTAGACTTTATCGATCCGTTGCCCACTTACGTTGCAAAGAGAGATGACCATATGATGTTAGCTTTGGACTTACCCAAGGATCAGATGTTCTCGCTGGATGATATTGTCCCATTCAAGATGGGAAGCATGATTTATCAGATTCACACTGCTCACAAATTCCGACCTTGGTGCTTTAAGTGTAAAGCTTATGGGAGATCAGCACAGAATTTGCATGCCTAGTGCACCCGCAGCATGCAGCACCACAAGGTCCCAAACTGAAATGCGACCAGCAACGACTACACAGATGGGTCCCGACGGTTCAGGGGTATGAAGGTTGGGTGTTCAGTGATGAATTAAATCAAGAAGGCCAACAAATAGGATGGTTTTGGGAACGAAGGGGGGATTTGCGCAAAGTTCCACGACCACCAGCAGATTGGGTTCCACCTCAGTCCCCTCTTCAGGGTTCACAAGCCTCGAAGGCTGGACAATCAAGAGGTAAGGGTGCGCAAACTGCCGTTTCCCAGCAAGCAGTGCGCCCCAATGAGGGACCAATGGCCCAAGATAACCTCATGGCAAAGGGGGGACCGAGGTTGAGTCACCATGTGGTTGAAGAGACTGTTGGAAACCCTGGAGGATCGTCTGGTGGAGATAAGGATATCCATAAAAAGACGACTAATTCCAATGGACAACAAAGTCATCAAGAGATACAGTCTATGGAAAAAGGTAAAGCTGCTGCTAATAACTCAAGGAGTATAGGCCCATCGGCAGCAGCTTACTTACCTGCCATAAGCCTGGATCCAGGAAAATAATGGAAATAAGTTCAGCGCAAAGGAAAAAGTAATGATAAGCAGGAATTGACTTCGGCAAATCAACTCACACAATTGTCACATTCCGCACAGTCCTCACAATCTGTTCTTTCTGATCAACCAGTTCCAATGGAACAGGGGGTGGAACAGGGGGTGGAACAGGGGGTACAAATTACAAACCAATTTGAACTTTTGGCACATGAAGAACAGATGGAGGTACTGAAAGAAAAAGAAAGTCTATCTATAGGAAACACAAATGTTTGTGACACCAACGACCAAGAGAAGGAACGAACCACACAGTCAGAGGATCCCATGGACATAGACCCTTTCAAGGAGGCCTTTGGGAGCGATCATATGGAGGTGGAACATGTTGTGGAACCACCACCTGCGCTTGTAATAGCAAATAAAGAAACGGATTTATCTACGGGCCTTCAAACGGAACTATTAAAAGTTGCATATTGGCTGCTAGTCAATATGAAGCTCAGTCACACAGGACTCTCATATATGGTCTGGGATCAGGTCTATAGGCAACTCGTTCCCATGCTTGAAAACAGTCATAGCCTCAAGATAGTGATGGAACAGGGTCCCAAGCAAGGCATGAACTGGGACGACATTTATAACCGTCTCTTGCATATTGTTTTGATTCGGTTTTATCCACCCAATGGGAAAGATCTTAATCATTTATTAGAAGGAACAGGGGGATATCAAATGATAGATTTGCAAGACCCAACTACCTCTAAAATGACTGGGATGTATCAGGAGGGAGAAGCTAAGGGGCAAGGAAAGAAGGATGCTCAAGAGGATCAAGAAGATCAAAATCTGTCCTCTGCAGACTTACTGCTGATTGAAGGAGTACCGCTGAATGAAATGTCAAGTGAACAAAGTGATAACAAGAAAACAGAAAAGGAGCGTGATAAGGAGAATCCAAAGGCTATCATGGTCTATAAAAGGGCTATGCAGTTAACAAAAGTTATCTCTGAAATAACTGGTGAAAAGAAATTCAAGTTCATCAATAGTAGAGAGTTGCTATGGGTAGGAATGAGACTGAGCAAGCAACAAAGAAGGCAAGCAAGACGAAACAGGTGGTGGACCTAACTGATGAATCAATCATACCGGTGTCATCAGAGAAAGAGGTTCCTATGAATTTGGATGATGATCAGGGTTCCCAACCTAACACTATGCAGATATCTGAGTTGACAAGTAAGAGGCATAAATTAAAATACAGGTTGTTGATGGGTCAGGGGGAGATGACTACTACTAAGGTGGGTATAGTAATCATGCCAGTAAGGAGGAAGGAGGATGTGTGAGAGGTGGGGTTGTCAGAACCACAAGGGGCGGTGTATGAAGAGATTACTATTCTTGGCACTTTCTCTTCGGCCTTTTCCATCACTCCAGATTTGGACACACGGAAGGGTGAAAATCCAAGTCAACAAGAGATTTCCAGATTCATCAACGACCATTTGCCTAATGGAGTTACATCCATGTTCACACTCATCTCAGGATCACAAAAGATAGCGGAAAAAGATGTCTTCCTGAGATATGACCCTTCAAAACAGGTAGATCTTCAATGGATGGGGGGAGGAGCTCTCAAGGAGATGCAACTCTTAAAGGTTAAGGCTAACAAGTTTTGGTCTGAGACAGACGTGGACACTATTCTCGTGAGACTGTTAAGGCAGAATACATTGGAAGCTGGTGGAGTATTGGATGAGGGGGTTTGGCAGCCTTTGAGTGCATTGTGAGACCTCTAATTTCTCCATACATTTTCTTAAGCTTCCTTCCTCGGTATGTGGAAAGAACATTAGGATAATATAATAAGAGGAATTAAAGTAATAGATGCATTATATAACAAAAATAAGGAATGAAGGTCTCTAAAAAGGAGTGCAGACTTGGATCTGCGGTCGCTGAATGTTAATGGATTAGCCTCAGCTCAACAAACAAAAAGACAAGCAATCTATGATCAGATAAAAGGTATAGGGGGAAGGGAATGGCCCGATGTCATCTGTATCCAGGAAACCCATCTGATGAATACGGATGCACATCACCATATGCATAAGGTAATATGGCCCCACCAAGCCTTTAGAGTCCATGCACCTAAATCTGGTAGTGCAAGTGTAGCTATTTGGATCCCCCCTCATTCTAGGGCAGACCCCATTTATGCGGAAGTAGACAAGGAGGAAGGAAGATGGACTTTTATTCTAGTAATGCTTGAATTGGAGGTGGTATGTATCCTATGTGTATATGGGCCGAATGATGTTGGAGAAAGACAAAACAGATTTGAATCATCTCTTCCTCGACTTCCACAAGGGATTCCGGTTATTATAGCTAGAGATTTTAATGCAGCACCGAATAGACAACTTGATCAATGACACATTCCATCCCCATGTCCTACATATATTGAGTTAGAAGAGATAATAATAAATAATCTATGTCAGTCCCTCAACCTTTTTTATTCCTATAGACGACTTAATCCTACTCAGAGACTTTTCTCCTGTTTCAGGAAAGGTCAATCTAGTTTGGGGTCGAAATCACGTATTGATCTTATTTTAATGTCTGAAGCACTTCAGGGAGAAATACAGTGTGCTGAGATCTTCCCGCGAAGTCCTTTACCAGGCTTTGATCATGCTATGTGTGTTGTAGTCCTATCATTCAGGAAAAAAACAGATCAGGGGAAATGATTCTATAAACTTAATACCTCTCATCTGAAGATTGAGAACTTCATTTCTTACCTCAAGGATGTTTGGTCATTCTAGCGTAACCAGCGGAACCTCATCCAAGATGACACAATATGGTTTAACAACGGCCTAGCATTTCTAGGTCGTAAATGCAATGAATATTCTAAACTCCTAGCCTCACAAAGACATTCTAAAGAAACACACTTGCTCCAGAGAATTCAACAACTCCAACAACAGGAGAATGAATCTGATGAAATGGAGTCTTTAGAACCCTTAGCTCAAGAAATGAAGGAATTGGAGGATCAGTTGCTGACCCTAATGGACTATAGGTGGCAAGGAATAAGGATTAGGGGTAAGCTGAGGAAACATCAAATGGAAGGGGAGATGGATGCAAGATTTTTTTCTTTGGCAAAAATTAACTCAGGTCGCACAGTTATTGAAGTCCTAGAAGACTTTTTACATAGGAACGTTCCATTGGTCACATCTTCAACATCATGTATGAAAATAGCTAGGGATTTCTATCAGGATCTCTTTAAGTCAGGAACTAAAAATATCCCGGAAAATCTGAGGTTGCAGGAAATAGATGAGTTTCTTACACCATTGAATAAATCACGAACAGAAGCTCAAAAAGAGGAGTTAAACATGTCTGTTTCAGAAGAGGAAATATGGACAGCTCTAATGCTAATGGAAGAAGAAAAGACCCCAGGCATTGATGGTCTCCCTAAGGAATTTTTGGAAGTCTTATGAGACTTCCTCTCACAAGACCTCATGGACTTCTATCGGGCAGTCTGGTCTTCTGGGCAAATGGGAGAATTTGTGGGCCAAGGGATATTAACTCTTCTTTACAAAAAAGAGGATATAACCAACATTCGTAACTATCGCCCTATTACCCTTTTAACAATGGTCTACAAACTTATGGCGAAAACCCCCGCCAATAGACTATCCAAGGTCATTGCTAAAATTATCCACCCAACACAAACTGGGTTCATTATAGGTAGGAATATTCAAAATAATATATTATTAGTTAATGAACTGATTAGGTTATCACGCCAATCTAAACGCAATGCAGCCTTCACATTTATAGATTTTGAAAAAGCTTATGACCATGTGGACTGGATATTTTTAGACAAATGTCTAGAAAAATTTAACTTTGGTCCAAGCTTCAGAAAGTGGGTAAAAATACTGCATACGAACGCTACCACCAGGGTTATGGTAAACGGTAATCTAGCCCCCCCTATCTCATTACAGAGATTGGTACGACAGGGAGACCCAATTGTCCCCTTTCTCTTTGTCATAATTATAGAGGCTTTGGCAGCGAACCTCAGACAACATAAAGACATTAAAAGAATTCAAGTGTCGTCTATTCCAAAGGAAGTCATTCTTGTCTGCTCTCTCTTTGTTGATGATCTGTCCCTGATGGTAGAAGCATCAAATGAGAACTTAGGAGCAATAAGCAAGCTAATAGATAGATTTTGTAGACTGTCTGATATGAGGGTTAATTGGGGTAACAAGACCATGGGTTGGTGGATTCATCAGCAAGGAGTAAGACCCCTTGAATTACCTCAAGTAAAATGACTCTAATTGGATACCCCCATTAGAGTATTAGGAATTTCCCTATCAGCAGTAGGAAAACCATCAACCAACAACGAGTGTATAAGTAAACGAGCATATGCTAAGTTGGAACTCTGGAAGGGTAAACAAACTTCCCTCTTTGGGCGTACTCTGGTAATTAACAATGCGGTCTTAGCCTCGATCTGGTATAAATCAGCAATATGGGCCCTAGATAAGAAAGTGTTAAAGGCTCTACAACGTCAATTATCAGTCTTTTTATGGAGAGGTAATCATGAGCTCGATAAGGTAATTAGCAGAGTTGCTTGGCAATCAGTGATACAACCTAAGACTAGAGGAGGATTGGGTATCATTGACCCTTCTTTACAAGTTATGGCCTTATCAGTTCAATGGATTAAACGCCTACTTTTTAATCCCCAGACTCCCTTGAGTGTGTTGGCATGAGAACAGATCAGACGCCTAGCCCCGATATCACTAGACTACATAGATCCTATGATGTGGTTAGAAAATAGGTTGTGGCCTATACCGAAAGGTACTTTGAACGAACCACTAGACCAATGTGTATCAAATAGGAGGGCAACAAAAATAGACTTACATAACGATGCATTTTGGCCTAACCTCATCAAAACATGGAGGAAATTACCACTAACAGATCGAAACCCTCCTGAAAGATGGGAGAAAGTATGTCAACAACCACTCTTTGATAATAGTCTCCCCAAAGATCCCCAGGGATGTGTCCTTCACTGTACGGATTCCCCTTGGAAAGCTTGGAAGGGGTGGGTTAAAAATGGTATTAGGATAAAGGACATCTGGGATAGTGAGAGAAGAGAGTGGATTACCCCTTCACAATTACAGACTCATCTTAGATATTGTCATCATACTGAGAAAGCCTTAGACAATATAATTGATTGGATACCATTGGATTGGGTAAGGATTCTAAAAAAGGGTCCTCAGATATTGGAAAGTGATTGGGTGGCTATAAAAGATAATCCAAGTGTCTTAGGCAATATTGTTGTAGTATTGGAAAATGGGGAAGTCCTCCTTACCACATATGAATTGGATTGTAATCTCAATGTCATGATCAACGATCAGAACAGTATAAGTAGGGTGACAAAAGATCAGATATTCAGGGTCAGAGTACTGAGGCACAAAGAAAAATGGATAGCTTTTAAACCTGATACACCTATAAGTCATCTGACCCAGGATCCTGATAATTGGAAATGGTCAAATACAGGAAGGAAAGGAACGACATACTCCTGCGCCCTTCACACATTATCAGTAAAGTCCACTTACAGGATGTTTCATCCCAGAATTCTGTTAAAGGATAAAGTAGAGGAAAGATGGATGAAGCATCTAAATATTAATAAAGAATTATTAAGAAAGGTAAAATGGTTCAGTAAGACCAAAATTAAACCTGCAAAAGTGGCTTCACTGCAATGGCAAATAGAGCATAGGTGCCTACCTACAAATAGCTGGCTTATAGATAGGACAACACTGGAACAAAGGGGAATAGCGCTTCCCTGGTGTAAATTTTGCAGGTCTGCATTTCCATCCAAATTAATTCCTGAGACAATTGAGCATGTCTTCCTTCAGTGTCCTGGGGCCATTTGGCTTTGGAGGTGGTGGGACCGCATATGGTCTAATCTAGAGACAGAAATCCAGTGGCCAWGGGACTGGAGAGCCCTTCTTCTTGAAACCTGGTCCCCTGAGTCTATTGATGAATTCTCACAAAATCTGTTCAGCACGGGCAGAAGAGCGGTACTATGGGCCATATGGTTAAGAAGATGTACATATGAAATGGAGGGATTTCGGCTTGATGGGCCAGAATTCAATGATACAGTTAAACAACAAATACAAACAGACATTAGTTTAAAATGGGAGCAATGCAAGGAAAAAGTTCAATTTCTATCTTCGAAAAAGGAAATACTTCAACACATTCAACGATTTAACCAAAGCTGGCTAGGAGGAACACATGGGGGAAAGATAGGGAAGGTAAAATGGGAAGGGGCAAAGAGAGGTGAAGAAGAAGAACATGGTACGGATTACTGTCTTACTTTTAATGATTGGACTATGATAGACCCAGTAATCCCTTTACAACCAGCAACGGATCTTCCAGACCCCTTTCCCCCCTCAGCGCTGAGTATGATCTCAAGGGCTTGGTATGGGTTTGAATGAATATGAGACCAGGGATGTTCCAGCAATTCAGGAAGGGTAGATAATGAAGGAAAAGTGCTAGGGTGATGTTGTTTTGATCTGGCACTCCTATGGGGTGAAGAGGCACACTTTTATCCAACTCAATGGGTATTTATATTATTCATGATTTCAAGGGACGCTGGACCCGGTTTCCAGCAGGTGAAGCTCCCCACCTATAGATGGAGCGGTTGTTTTATATATAAAAAAAAAAAAAAAAAGGTAAGGTCTCGCCTCTTAAATAAAAAGAGAACGGGTTAAAAGAGGTTTAAAGAGGTTTTAAGAGGTAGTACTGCAATCTGTCTATACTTGCTGTTTACTACCTAGGGGGGCTGCTAATCAGGGCAGGTATTATTGCCGAGGATGGGTTTTCCGACATGTGTAGGGAGATAGCTGCAGCCGCAGGGAAAAACGGGAATCCCCCCGGGTAGAGAATATAAAGTTCTTCAGCCCTGTTGAACAAAAGGTACCCTCAGTGCCACATGTCTGTTTCTTAAGGGACGCTGGGCCCGGTTGTCAGCAGGTGTAGCTCCCCACCAATAGATGGAGCAGCCCAACGGGGAAACCCTCAATCCTGGCGGTTCTCTCACCACCGCCGGGATAGTGGGTTTTCGAAAGGCTATTCAAAAAAAAAAAACAAAAAAAAAAACAGGCAAACCTGTGCCTCAAGATGTTTCAATGGGATGCTGGGCCTGGTTCCTAGCAGGTGTAGCTCCCCACCAATAGATGGAGCAGCCCAACGGGGAAACCCTCAATCCTGGCGGTTCTCTCACCACCGCCGGGAGAGGGGGTTTTCGAAAGGCTATTCAAAAAAAAAAAAAAAAAAAAAAAAAGACGGGGAGGAGAGCAGTCGGTTGGGCCCTCTAGTGTACACGATGCGCCATTGAAGGTGTATGCATAGAGGTGGAGGAAGTTACAGAAATGGTAAAACAATACGTTGAGCAAGAACTCACGGCATGGTGGCAGAAAGTGAAAATCCAGTTGGGTCTTTTCCACATGAAAACGATATAACACAGGCTATTCTCGGGGGTTTGGCTGGGAAATGAGCAAGGGGATTGGATGGCCTGCATTCGATGGGAAGGCCACCTCCCGGAGCCAGTCACGATGAGTTCAGAATGGACTACACCATCTGCCACAACTTCCCTCAAGTACTGGACCAAGGTGGACCCAGTGGTTCCGCTGCATCCCCTTTCCCTGATCCCTTGCCGCCCCATCGCCTTTCTATGGTGGACATGCAGTGGTAGGAGGCGGACTAAGCAGGGCCTCAGCTGGGAAATGTAGTGTATCAGGCACCTAGCAGGATGAAGAGGCCGCAGGACCCCTGCCAACTGACGTGTGTATACAGCGGTCCCAGTTTTCAACTTACATGGTGTTTCATTGACGGGCCGGGAGCAGGGCCACAGCTTGGAAAATGTGGAGTATCAGGCGGCTAGCAGGCTGAAGAGGTAGTGTGCCCCTGCTAGCTGGCCCTCATAGATAGCCAAAGCCGGCTAATGGCCCCGGTATTGGACTTACGTGGTGATTCATGGATGGGATGCTGGACTCGGTTTCCATCAGGTGTCGCTCACCCCCAATAAATCGGCCGCTGTTAGAACGGGCTGCTCGTATCACCCCCTCTAGCACCCGGCATGGGATTTTGCAAAAAAAAAAAGAAAAAAAGAAAAAAAAAAACTGCTAATCGTACGGTTTCGGATCAGATTCTTTCCTTCAGTTTTCACAACTCCTGATTAGACATGCTGCCAAGTTTCTTGAGACTTGCCTTCTCTCTTGTTGCATTTCCATTCGCCTTCATAATGCTCACCATCAGCTCCCCAAAATACTCCTTGCCCATGCATCTCCCCTTTCAGAAACTGACCGGAATACACGCACTCCCTAGCCTGTGCAGACCGCCCTCTCCATGTCTTCACACCATAGCCAGTGATTTCATCCCCACAAAAATCTCCTTCGTAAGAAGCCAAGTCACCAACAATGAGCACACCATGCCCTGTACGCAAACCAAGAGTGTGTTAGCGTCCATAGTTCCATATGAATGTTTGCAAGAAGGGTATTGTGTATGAGTGTTTGTTTGTTTGTTTGTTTGTTTGTTTGTTTGTTTGTTTGCTTGTTTGTTTGTTTGTTTATTTGTTTTAACAAATCCCATGGCGTCAGGTAGGAGTAATGATACGAGCATGCACTCCTATCTGACTTATCGGGGCTCCATTCTATTGGTGGGGAGCTGCACCTGTTGGAAACCAGGTCCAGCGTCCCATGAGAAACAATGAAGGACTGAGGTACAGCACAAACTGGGAACCGGGCCCAGCGTCCCTTCTGATCAGTGCCAGTGGGAAATCTGCAACTGAGTGTTGAGTCTTGTGCCTCTTCAACCTGAGAGGGCGCTAGATATACGTATCTTCCTAGCACTTCTTTTTTTTTTTTTTTTTTTTTTTTTTNGGGCCCAGCGTCCCATATTGAATTATACAGATCATTGAGAAAATTTGAGGTCTTTTGAGGACATTTGAGATACCGGGGCCATTACCCGGCTTCGGCTGAGAACAAACTGTGAAACAGAGTCCTACGAATGCTCACTAATCTCAGGTTCCTTGACAAACCCTTTAAGACTTCCCAACACCGTCTTACTCCCTGCTGAGTTCTTCCAGGCCTCACGCCCCCACCCTGCTGGGTTACAGGGCAACACAACTCGCCCCAGCTCCCACCAGCGTCATCCCAGCAGTAACCCTTGGTCGTCCCTTGGGATGCCCACCCCAAAGCATCCCCAGATCTCTCTACCAGGCCTCACGCTCCTGCATCAGCAGGTTACAGGGCAACACCCCAGCACCGGCCAGCGTCGTTCTGGCATCGAACGGCCACAGATCATTGAGTATAACAGCATCAAAACTGCCTAAGATGGATTCCTAAGAAACCCTAAAGTCTTAAAACATTCATAAGAACAACTGACTTTTTTCCATTCAGACTCTACCAAGTCAAAAGAATATGTGTGTCAATAAGGGTCCCCATCAGGAATCAGATAGGTGAAACCTATTCAATCCCCCTACGACCACCACCAGCATGGTTAATTTTAGCACGAACCGAAGCTCTTCCAGGCCTCATGCTCCCATCAGGTTAGGTTACAGAGTTGCACCACCTTGCTCCAGCACCGGCCAGCGTTGCTCCTGTTACGACCCCCGATGACCACTGGGACTGCCCCCGCAAACAGCCCCCCAGAGCTCTCTACCAGGCCTCACGCCCCCACTAAGCTAGGTCACAGAGTTGCGCCACCTGGCTCCGGCTCCGGCCAGCGTTGCTCCAGCATCGGTCTTCGAGGGCCACCGACTTTTTAACCACCCCTCGCAGGATCACAGATGGCTTGCCAAATAGCACCTATTCCTACAACCTCCTCGAGAGGCAACCAAATGGAAAGTTATAGTAAACTGGGTGATAGATTTCTTCGAGAGAGATCGGCCCTCCTTCCCCCTACCCCTTCCCCCTCAGCCCTATACTACCTCCGCCGAGGAGAGTCACTCACTCTCCCTCGGCCCCAATATAGGACCAATCCTCTCCCACCCTTTCCCCAGGAGCACGCAGTTCCCACCTAAAGCATGCCCCCCCACCCCTTGCCCATTTCCGCCTCCACGGGGACTGATGGACCCACCCACAGTCCCTGCCCCAGAATAAGGCAACCCCCTACTCCGCCCCTATCCTCTTTGAGACATTCACCCGCCACCTTGCGATGCCCGTGCAGGATAGAGCTCCCCCCACCCCCTTCCCACTGTTCAGCCCTCCGGGAACAATCCGATCCAGCCGACTACAGTTATTGATGACACACTTACCAAAATATCATACGCTTGGATGTTGTTGGATTTTATTGGTGACGCTGGACAGCACCCTGACGATAATAAAGAGAATGATGGTGACAACCAACTCACCTGCTGATACAGAGCAACATCTAATTGAAAACAAGCTGATGATGATGATGATGATGATGATGATGAGGAGGAGGAGGAGGAGGAGGAGGAGGAGGATGAAAACGGAAAGATGATGCTGATCTTACCAAAGAGCAGCACCAACAGCCCCAATGATTACGAATTGATGATGATGATGATGATGGTAGTAATGATGATAGCGATGATGATGGTGATGTTGATAATGATGATGATGATGATGATGAAGATATGATGGTGATGTCAGTAATGATGATGATGGTGATGACGATGATGATGATGATGATGATGATGATGATGATGATGATGATGATGATGATGGTAAGGATGATGACGCATAGCACCCTATGATGACTACGATGATGATGATGTGATGACGAACTCCTTGGATAATAACCTAAAGATGATGATAATATGATGATGATGATGATGATGATGCTAATTATGATGAGCAAAACCCTATTTTCCTAGCAGTTAATCAAACTTGTTCTTGAGAAAGGTTGACCCCAACATTCACAGACAATGCAAGGAATTTTCCAGAGCATTCATACGCATACCACGACCTGGGAACTAAGCAAAGGTTCTAGAGAGGGAAAGGATCAGGGTAATCCGACAGGGGTCTTAAAGGTACAGTAGGATCAACGTTGCTCCCGTCATTGAAGGACAAGCTGTAGTTCCTTGGGATCTCCTCTTCGGCGTTCTCTTTTGTTCCTTCCCACTTCACCCGTCCCAATCTCCCTCCCCGGTCCCCTCCAAGCCAGTTCTGATTGAATGTTTCGATATGATGCAATATATTTTTTTCTAGTGATAAAAATTGTAATTTTTCCTTAAGGGACTCCCATTTGATATTGATCTCTGTTTGGATTTGTTGTCTGATAGTATTGGTGAATTCAGGGTCATCTAGGCAAGCACCTTCCATTTCCTGATTACACCTTCGTAACCAGATCGCCCACATGACCGCTCACCTTCTGATTGTGAATAGGTTTAGAGTGAAAGCATCTTCCTGGTTCGGATTCCGGGATTCTAGGAGGAGGGCCTTCCAATTCCAGGGCCAAGAGAGGGATGTTCCTAACTGGCTCCAAATCCTATCCCACCACCACCATGCCAAATTGAGCCCGGGCATCGCAAGAAAATGTGTTCTAAAGTTTTCGGTATGAGTTTGGATGGGAAGGCTGATTTGTAGAACTTACACCACGGAAGGGCTATTCCTTTTCGTTCCAATGATGTTCTATAGATGATCCAGCCGTTTGTAGGGAGACAACGATGGGCAATTTGCCATTGCAGCGATGCTACTTTAGTTAGTCTGGATTTAATAGAGTGGAACCACTTAATAAAGTGCAATTCTTCTTTACTTACATTTAGATGCCTCATCCAACGATCTTCTATTCTGTCTTTTAGGTTTATCTTAGGACGAAGCATCCTATAGGTAGACTTCACTCACAGGGTGTGAAGTGTCCTTACGTAAGAAAGCCCTGCACCATTTGAGGAGGACCAGATCCAGTAGACCGGTTGCAAAGGGAGATGAGAGATAGGTGTGTCTGGTTTTAAAGCAAGCCAACTTTCCTTAATCATAAGGACCCTGATCCTGAAAAGCAAGCTAACTTTCCTTAATCATAAGGACCCTGATCCTGAAAACTCTATTTACTTTGACCCACCTCGTGTGATTTTGTGGTCTCGCCTTGAGGAAACCATTCTCCCCTAGATCAAAAATAAATATAAGAATATCCCTTGTGTTGCGGATTTCAATTACATTTCCCACTATCCCTTGTTGATCGATGATGGATACCCAGTCATTTCGGATAAACTTCAGTCCATTTCTCAGGATTCTCATCCAGTCTAGGGGAATTATCTCTATACCACTAAAAGATATAAAGGGTCCGACGACACCGTCGACCGCGGACCCAAGGGAAACTGCAGGAGGGAGCCAACAGGGCAGTGGAACCGGTGTGGGGATGAGGGCAAGGTGGGAACAGGGCAGCGGGCAATGGAACTAGAAGCGAAACGACGCAGGCCCGCTGGCAAAAGCGCCAGCAACGGGGGGTCGGAGGCCGACACACGGACCCGTAGGAAAAAGAAGAGGCGTTTGGGGCGTTCGGGGTGTAAATTCTGTTGGGGAACTTGAGAAAGTGCAACGAGTTTTTTTTGTCGCTCTTCGCCGCCTGTGAATCCTGTGAGCTATTTTTTTTTGCAGTTCTGCTGACGCAGCGGTCTGTCCCGAAGCTTCGCGTCCGTCGGAAAAGGCCCTCACCGGCCAGTTTCTGAGGTGGTGATTGCATGGGTTCGCCAGTTTTTGCATGCGTTTGCGTCGCCACTCCGCACGTCGGTTTTCAACGCCTTTCCATCGCCATTCAACAAGCACATACCGGTGACTATCGCTGCTCGGTGAAGAGAGAGAGAGAGAGAGAGAGAGAGAGAGAGAGAGAGAGAGAGAGAGAGAGAGAGAGAGAGAGAGAGAGAGAG
>BFEA01000103.1:2936785-2950131 GCA_003427395.1 Chara braunii | reverse complement strand
CGCCCCCGCCTGGCAAAGAGGACCCCGCCAACCGGCACCCCCCCCCAGCGCGATTTTTCGCTGACTCGCCCGCCGCGCCCCTCCCGAACCGTCATGCGGCGCACTGCGACTTCTCGTCGCCATCCCGCGTCGCCGTCCCACGGGCACGTCCCCACGACCCCGCGGTACCGCGCGCGGGCCTCCCTGCCCGACTTTCCCTGGGCCCGGCGGCAGCGTCACGCGAGGACCGGTTTTCCCTTTAGGGTATAAGAGAAGATTGAACAGATGGAATATGGTACCTAATATGAACTGGTTGATGAGAATAAAAGTAAGTAGGAGAAAAAGACATTGACAAAAACAAAAGATTACGACACAGCAAAGCTACGTGAGTTCCCATCCCCCCCCCCTTCCTCTCCCTCCTCCTATCCTTATCCTTGTAACCTCACTATCCCCCTAGTCACACTCTCATCACCTCCCTCTTTTACCGTCTTCCTCCTCTGCACCCCGCCCCTCCCTCCACTTCATACATTGTTGTCCCACTCTCCTTCTTCCCTCTCGGAAGCAGTGCAGAGCACCCGGAACGGTGAAGCAACGCTCAGAACTCCCCAAAACAAAGCAGCAGCAGAAACCCCAACATCGAAGCAGCAAACAGGCGAGAGCAGAGAAAAAGACTCGGCACAAGAGAAACGAAGAGGAGAGTGAGATAGGTAGAAGACTAAATGAAAAGAGAAGAGAGAAAGGACGGAACATGGTGAATCAATTACCCCGAATCCTTCCAATCTTATGCGCCATATGATGATGATGATGATGATGATGATGATGATGATGATGATGATGATGATGATGATGATGATGATGATGATGAAGATGATGACGATGATGCTGATGAAGATGATGATGATAAGTAGGGTTGTCACTAACAATGTTGACGATGACAAGGAAAATGCTGATGAAGATGAAGATGATCCCTGTTGATCATCACCAATGATGAAAAGGAGAAGACCACGCTGGTGAGCCGAAGAAGAAAGTCCCCAAGTCGAAGCAGCTTCCTCTTGCAGAGACTGTTGCAAAGCTCGAAGAGTCCGCACTCAATATCTTCTGTCGATCCTCCTCCCACTCCCTGTGATAACGCTCTTCTCTTCTCCCCTCGCGGCAGGCCGACCTCCCTCCGCTATAACCCGCAAGTAAAAGAGCGAGAGTGATTCATCAAGGAGCTTTGTTTTCAAAAGAAAGCAAGCTCCCCTCCATACGACATGCTAGAATCCCCCGAATGGGGCACGAAGCAGCGAGATGGCACAATGTGCTTTCAAAGGACAGGAGATATCAAGTGACGTTATTATTCCACGTTCTCGCCATGTAATGCCCCCAAAGAATTCTTCGCAACTAGCCAACACCCGCCCCAGCTTCAGAAGATGACGACGCCAAGTCAACGCTGATGTGGCGGCATGGCCAGTAAGCAAGTGACTGCCACGTCCGCTCACCAGCCAGCAGCGCCCACGTGCATGCCCAGTAGCGCTCGCCCGACCACCGGCAACGTCTGCAGACTTTGCTAGAAGCCTCCACCCACGCTGCCAACAGCACACGCTTGCCCCACCAGGCCCGCTCACCCGCTCTGCCAGCTGCTGCACACGCCCTCACGCCTCGCCAACGCACCCACCAGCAGCGTCCACGCGTCCCCCCGGAAGCGCACACTCATACCAGCAGCCACGCCCGCATTCGCAGCGCCCCCATCTCCCGTGCCATGGCGCCAATGTTAGCGAAGTTGCATGATACGCTGCCCTCCTATTTTTCCCAGGCCACGTCTATTCCTGTCTCTTATACACATCTAGATGTGTAAATGTTAGCGCTATCGCGCGCCTCCCACCACCCATACCTTAGCCAACGCACCCACCAGCAGCATCCACGCGTCCCCCCGGAAGCGCGCACCCATACCAGCAGCCACACCCGCGTTCGCAGCACCCCCATCTCCTGTGCCATGGTGCCACCCACCAGCAGCATCCACGCGTCCCCCCAGAAGCGCGCACCCATACCAGCAGCCACGCCCGCGTTCGCAGCGCCCCCATCTCCTGTGCCATGGCGCCAATGTTAGCGCTATCGCGCGCCTCCCACCACCCATACCCTTGCAAAGTTAGCTCCGATTTTCTGCAGCAACTCTCTGCTCCGTTGAGGCAGGTTTGTGTTGGCCTGCTGAATAGTATTCGGGTAGCTTGGTGTCAGTTCTTCTGGCTCCCGATTAGTCTCAGTCTATTTTCTGTCGTTTGAATATCATCTGGAATGTTGGTATTCAGTACGTTTCTTGAATCTGGCATTCAATTTGGTGTTTTGTCAAAGTTAGCCCTATACTTCAAAAAAGGTTCGCCAGTTGCCTTCTGAATACTCCAGTAGTTGTACCTAAAAAAGAGAAAAATAAAAAAGATCTGTTTTCTCAGCTGAAGCTGGGTACTGGCTATGGTATCGCAAACTTTTATCTGCCCCTACCCCCCCAAAAAAAAATATCAAATTTAACTAATGGCAGTTGAAAGAGCTCTGCGAAGGTGTACTAAAAAAAAATTAATAATAATAATAATAAAATTTGAGGGATGGGATACATGATGGAGGCTTTCTTGATCTGTGTGATCCTTGCTCTGATGACCAAGTTGAGATTCTGTGCATGGCTCAGCTTTACTTGATGCCCCAAAGAACATGTTCATTTTATCTCTAAACTTGGTGGCAGATCATGTACTCGTGATGGGGAGGACAGGGGTTGGGGTGGGTGATGACAGAGAGTGGGGAGTATGGTGGCGGTTTGTCTGGAAGCCTCTACCTCAAGGAATTGGGATGATGAGAATGTACACGTGTCCTTGGGGTTGGCGGCAGACAGGGTAAGTACGTGGGTTTGTCAGGAAACCCCGACAGGAAGACAGGACCTGAGTTTATGACATGACTCCATCTATTCATTCCGTAAAATGTGGGCCCGGGAGTGATGCTTTCTTTTTCGGGGGTGCCCAGAAGGGAGGGAGAGCGGGGGGGAACTTCTTTTTCGTTTTCTCTTCCTGGCCAGAAAGCTGGGTTGTATATATTGCCCGAACTGCAATTGCAAACTGGATCTTGGCCCATACTGCAATTATAACTTGTGTTTGTGACCCCCACATAGTTTCCCTTTTTCGTTTAACGTCACCTGGGTGTGCTAGCAGTGGTGATAAGAGCAGCCCCCGCTAGGATCCCTGGCATGATGAGGTCATGCCATGGTCGGGCCTCGTCCGAATCCGAGTATTGGGGGATGACAAGGAAGGGAGGTCGGCATATGAGGCATCCACCCCCATTTACCAGCTCCCCGTCGATTCAGCAGAGTGCCTATCTGAAGGCAAAGCTGCAGCTGTGGAAATTTACAGTCAAGGACTGTTATAGGAAAATCCACAGCACGGCAGATACCACCAATATTATAAAACACCGGTGGCAGCGAAATGCAGGAACACACGAATTGGACATGCACACATTTCGCTGGTCCCGCGGCGCCCACATGAGGCCTATAGCCCACCGGGCCCTTCAGTGGCAAATAATATACCGGTGTCTGCCTACAACGGACTGGCTGGTGTCCAGATCACAGCTGGAGCAGAGCGGGGTGCTATCCCCCATTTGCTCCTACTTGGTAGCTCCACACAACAACAGCTAGCGGACCTCGAACACTACCTGCTGTACAGTCCGATGGTGTGACATATCTGGCAGTGGTGGATAGCAGCCTGGCAATACCTTGCCTCAGAGTTCCCATGGGATCATATGGCAATCCTTTTGGGCAACCTCGCCAAAGCCCCTACCTTACAAATCCCCTTCCAACAAAACCTCTTCAAGTACGCGTGGTTGGAAGTGCTAATGGTGGCATGGCAAGCCCGATGCTCTCATAAACGAGACGAGCATGCCTTTGGCTTCCTCCAGACCAAACAACACACTATAGACACCATAAGATCACACATCCAGAGAGCCCACAAGCAACTAATGGAGAACCTGAAAACAACAACGGATCGAACGCAGCGGCCTCAACAGGTGGCCTTGTTCCAGGACATACGAAAGAAGAAAGAAACTCAAGGATGACCAACACTTGCAATGGAAGCCATGGTGGCAGGTGGAACATCTCTGGCAAAGACGGCCCCTGTCTTCCTTCACCCTACCGGTGCAGCCAGGGAAACCCGTCACAACATCCCTTATCATTGACCAGCCAGCCCAACTGGCGACTGAAATGCACAACTACCACCCTTCCTACCTGGGGGACAAGATGGACCAGAGACAGTGGCCCACTCTCACCCCACCTCGTAGGCACCCTCTCCACTCCCGCCCACTCCCCAACCCCCACTCATGCCTTCACCCCTACCCCCCCTCCCCCTCTCACCACCACCACTCACCCCTCCCCCTCCGCCACCACTGCCTGTCAGCGACCCGCACTACCCCAAACACCTGCACTGCTCACCCCTCCCCCCCCGCCCCCCATCCCTGTTTCCCCCTTCCTTCCCACTCCAACACTCCACCACCCCTCCCATTGGCTACCCCACCAATCACCCCTTCTCCTCCATTGCCACCGCCAGAGACAGCCCCGCCCTCCACATCACCCCCCCCATCAACCCCCCTGGGAACTACAGTTACTCTGCTGTTCAGAAGACCTGGCCTGGCAACGAGCAGGGTAATGCGACACGAACAGCCCTCAGACGGCTATATAACAAGGTCATCATGAGGGAGTGACATAATCATAAGTGGAACTGACAAGAGCACACAAAGCAGGCTTGGGACTGTGTACACCACTGTAGGATCAAGGGAGGGGCTAGGGGAACGGGAGGTTGCTTGGCTACATGAACTGAGGCTCCAGGACTGAGAAAAGAAGGGGTCGCCTACCGGGTGAATGGGGAGAAGTAGAATACGACTACTTTGCACCATTCATGGAGGTGAGTGGAAGCTTGGCGTGGGCTCTGTTCTCTCTCCTGACATGTCCTCTTTGTCTTCTCTCTTACCTCTGTTTTCTCCTTTGTCTCTCAGGTTTAACGTGCATCGCAACCCAAGTTCCATCTACGTGGTCGCGGGCTTATCTTCTCTTCTCTTTGCCCAAGGGGTTGGAATGGGAGAAGGGCGGGAGGAGGGGCTGGCCGGGTGGCCAGGCATGACGAAATGCAGGGTTCGCTGGATCAAGCATGGGCGATGGAGGCGAGAAGGAGTGTGGTAGAGGTGAGGACTAAGGGAGACCGAATCGACCCCCTCCATCTGACCACCTTGTTTGTATCACTATCATTGTGGAGGTTCACCTGATTGTAGAGGCTGTTGACCCTGATGTTTCGCAATGAGTTCTCGTCTGCCATTCATTGGTTCAATATAAGAAATGAGGGTTTCCCCTTCTTCATCGCTCTTGTGTTAATTTGCGCCGTTGTAGGGAAACAAGTTTTCTGCGATTGCTGGACGCTGGACCCGATTTCCGGCAGGTGCTGCTCCACATAGGGCTCGGTTGGGACCAGGATCGTGTTTGAGTTTCTTAGCCCTATCACGACACGTGAGTTCCCCTGCTATGACTCCCCCCCCCCCTTCGGTTTTGAATGATCCAACTTCTGCTGGTGTTCCATAGTAGGGCAGGGCTCGATTATTACATGGTGCAGGGTTAATCCTTCCCATCAGGGGAAGCAATCAATGCCCCTTGCACGTTCCGCACTCTTGACGTTTAGGGAAGCTGTCTCCGTGGGAGCAGTGGCCAAGGCTCTTCCAGCCCTGATGGGAAGAGGTGTGAGTTTGTGTCATGTTTCCATCTTTTTTTTTTTTTTTTTTTTTYTTTTGAAAACAACCCGATCGGATGCTAGGTGTGCTGATAAGAGCAGGCACATCTAGCACCWTCGGGGAGGCTCCATCTATTGGTGGGGAGGAGCACCTGCCGGAAATCGGGTCCAGCGTCCCTTGAATACAACTTTGTGGTACAGTGTTTGTTGGGCATATGGCCATTAGAGTTGTTGTTCCTGAGCTTTCTTCTCTCCCCCGGGGCTGCGTATGTTACCCTTCCAATTTACAAAGCTCCTACTTCCCACTGGCCTAGCCCCACCCAGGATGGTGTCCGCCGTGCTTCAATGTCTGCTCTCCTCCTGCCGGTAATGGCTGAACTCCCACCCTTGGTGACTGCAACCCCCCTGGTAAACCTTTTGTAGAGATCCTGTACATTTTATGGAGGAAACGCCTCTTCAGCCTGAAGGCAGGCCGCCACCAGTGATCGTGAAGTAATTAGCGTCTTCCCCGGGCTGGCACTTGGACCTTTATGAAGTATCGGGTCCACTCGGGTCTCGTCATATTGTGGCCGCTGCAACCATTTGTCTCATGTCATTTTGTATCATGAAGCCAGAGTTCCTTCGTAGTTGATCACCTTCCTGCCAGTACACTCCATTCCAGTCAATCTCCTGCGCCTCTATCGCTGATGCTGCTGTGGGGCGGACGAGCTGCGGGGGGCCAGGTGGGAGTTGAGGTGAAAGGGGATGAAGAAGGGTTGGAAGGGAAGGGCGGGGGGAGGGGCAGTTTGGGGGGGGGGGGCAGGAGTAGGGGCAGCGGCTGGGAAGACAGGGGGGGAGCAGGCTGGAGCGGGTTGGACATCGGGCACCAATACGAAGTTAGTCGGGAGGAAGGGGACTGCGAAGTCACTTAGAGTTTTCTTTGCCAGGATGGCTCCGATATCCTCCACGGCTTCCATCGAATGTTGTAGGCGGCATCCAATTCAGAAAACAATTTGGACGGGTCCTGCCAGAGCTGGCAATAGGATTCCCGGATGGCTTGCTTCGCCACGGATTCCTTCTCTTCCCGATAATCCCTGATAAAAGCTTTCCATGCCTCATGGGTTCTCATTCCGATCGCCTCCTCTATAGCTTGTTGTGCTTGCTGTAACCCAAATTGGTGGCTTTTCCGTTGATAGGAGCATTTAGCTCTCCAAGCCAGCACGAGTACTTGCAGCCTCATATAAGAGAAGAGGTTGGTGGCGAAACGGGAGACCATTTCGCCATGAGGTGGTGGTTTTTGTCAAGCAACAGGAGGCCAATGTCCCATGGGATGTGGCAGCCTGTAAGGGCATGGAATGCCGAGTCCCACCACCTCCGCAATTGGGCGACCATTGGGCAGGCTAACAAGCAATGCTCCAGTGTTGCCCGGGCTGGAGGCGAGGACCTGCCGCAGTAAGTGCAGATGGGGGACAACAGCCCCTTCTGTTCAAGGTTTGTTCTTGACACTAGCCAGTCCGGTGTGGGCAGACAGCGGTGGAGGATTTGCCATTGAAGTGCTCTGAGATTCGTAGGCATGATCTTGGAGTACTTTGGTCATGGCAAGCTCTCCACCAAATGCGAGTCCACAGGTGAGTCCCGTGCCCATCTGTTGAATAGCGTATGGTCGATTGTTGGTAGTGGGTTGGAGGCTTTGTAACCCCCTTTGACCGAGTAGTCCCATATGTGCATTGGTCCTGACTCGGGCCACTCCCATTCCCCCGGGTCGAAAGGTAGCCTGGCCAGCGGTATCGTGGGCTCATACACAAGGAAGCCGTCGTGGTGGTCCCCCACCACACATATACGAATGAGGCCCACCCAACTCTCATTGGCATCCAGATTTTCCTTTCGAGTTAGTTTGGAAAATCTGGCTCCCGGCAGGTCGGGCTCATAGGCGTCCAATGAGCACAACCCATCTTTGTTTTGTTGGACCCTAAATACTGTGAGCGGGAGGGGCAGGTCTGCGTACCTAATCACCCAGTCGTCTTGGCGTACCGTGGGACCCTCTTTGAAGGTTTGCCACCACGTTTCCATCTTACAATCTGAGCCTCAGGCACTGGGCCCTCTTTTGATGTAGCTCAGTGGTTAGAGCACCGGTTGGAAATGCGCATTGTGGTGCGGGTTCAAAACTCCGCAGCCTGCGCAAGGACACTGGCAGGGTGTTAGAATGACACACAGTTGGACACACACTTCTGTGGGCTGACGCATGGTACTATTACAGACACAGCCTGCGCACCACCCAGGGGTCAGTCCATGGGTGTTGGGTGAAGACTCTGAAGAGGCTGCGTTTTTCTCTACAAGGGGAAGTACAGACTCCCCAATCGTACTCATATTCATATTCATACCATTCTGCAACAATCCAAACAGTATCATTATTTTCAAGGGACGTTGGACCCGGTTTCCAGCTGGTGAAGCTCCCCACCAATAGATGGAGTGACCAAGCTGTCTGATCGCCACACCATTTTGGAAATGTGTGTGTGCGGGGCGCAGCGGTGCCGGGAGCGATGCACCCTGCCGAACCGATGCGCCGGGTTGTGTGGTAGTGTGGACGGCGGTATGCTTTGCCAAACCAACGTGTCCGATAGTCAAAGATTCGACGCTCTGCCATAAGATGTTGAGGTGTTGAAGGCGGAGTTTGCCAAAGATAGTGTCAGAATCCTCTATTGCTTGCTACTTCGCCTCGCTGTTGGAGTCGTCATCAGCTGCTGGGTGCTCGTGAGGGTGTTCTTCTTGACGATCCGCGAATAGGGCGAAACTTCGAAAGGGGCAACGGATTGGCTTTGGTGATGATGTATTCTCTCCTCTTTTCTTCAACAGGGTGGTAAGCGGATATGGATGAAGGCTTGAACCCCCTGTGGCGCCTTGCTAACGGGTTTAGTGAGGCAGAGCTACACTGTTTTTTTGTTTTCCTTTTGGGAAACGGAAGATGACCGTCGAGGTTTTCAGTGCTAGCGTTGCTCATAGCCTAGGTGTTACGTTGGGGTTTTGAGGGGGCTGTGGTAAGGTGTTTTTTTTTTTTTTTTTTTTTTTTTTTTTTTTTTTTTTTTTTTTTTTTTTTTTTTTTTTAGGGATTATTTGTTGGATTGTTGCTCTGCTGGTTTAGTTCGGAGGTCATACTTAAAGTCATAATGAATAATCGAATGCGTTCGTCTGTGTTGATGATAATATTGATTACGTTCTCATGATTAGTTAATCTAGTCTTGAATTCTAACCGAGAGTCTTATGTACTACTGCCAATCGTTGGTGAGTTTTTACAGATAAGATTTTCTTCTTTTCACGATCTGAAATATGATTCTGAAATATTTCCTTAGTATTCTAGGTTCAAATATAAATTTGAAATATTTTTTGTCTCTAGTTATTTGTCGTAAGTTTTATAATTACTCAACGATAGTTCTTGTCGGATAAATCAACTGCAAATTTTCATAGTACTAGTCGAAAGTCCTGTTTAGGGCAGCTGATGGTATATCCCAATGATAATTTGCATGTCTGTTAAATTCCTAAAGAATTCTGTAAATTCGTTGCTTGTCTCCAAACTTCATGAAATATCTAGGAAATTCTAGGAAATTTTGAAGTACATTTTTGTTTTTGACTTCGCACCAAGTTGTGGTTGTTCTTCAATTGATTTTCAATCTTGTACTCAGTCCGCATCTACGAAACTTCCAAAAGTTCGTGTAAGTGAAAAGGGGAAGGGCGAACTAGAGGCAGGAGGGAAGGGGGGGGGCTCACTCAGAGGAGGGATTGGCGGTTCAGGGTGGTAAGTCTTAGAAGGGTGGGTGGGATGACATTGGCTAGTGCTGGAGCATTTGCTTTGTGACCAGGAGGAGCTTGGGCCATTGAAGTTATGCCGAGGGTGGAAGGCATAACCATCTCACCCGACGTAGCTGTTGCCGGGGCAGTGACCCTGTAACCTTTTTAGGGTCTATACAGTTAAGGGAGTTGTCGAGGGGGAAGGCACTCTCTGTCTGTCAGAAACAGTCAGGTCGGTACTGGGGCTGTTTGTGTTGCCTTGTAACCCTAGCAGGGGGGGGTATGAGATCTGATGATTTATGGTACGAGGATTGAAAGCTTGGGCGGCGTTTCTTCATTTGTGGGGAGGGTAGGAGACGGATGGTTAGTGGTTCTAGTTCTTGTCCTTTTTCCTTGGTGAAAGTTGGAAGTATGGTTTGGAGGGTATTTTGGGAGATGCTCGTGCAGCAGAGGAATGGTTGTTTAGGTTCGTAAGTCTACTAGAAGGACAGGGTGGGGCGACATTGGCCGGTGCTGGAGCGGTGGCTCTGTGACCAAGAGGAGCTTGAGGCCATGGGAGTTATGCCGAGGGTGAATGGCATAACCACCTCGTTCAACATAGCTGATGCCGGGGCGGTGTCCCTATAACCCGGTTGGGGGTTTGCAGTTAAGGAAGTTGTCGAGGGAGGAAGATACTGCTGTCCGTCAGAAACAGTTAGTTCGGTGTCGGGGCATTTTGTGTTGCCTTGTAACCCTAGCAAGGGGGGTGTGAGAACTAGTGATTTCTGGTATGAGGATTTTTTTTTTTCATTCAAAGGGACACTGGGCCCAGTTCCCAGTTTGTATAAATAAATATCATGACGTATTCAAGGGGCACTGGACCCAGTTTCCAGCAGGTGTTGCTCCCCACCAATAGACGGAGCCTGACTTTTCCAAAAAAAAAAAAAAAAAAAAAAAAGGACTGAAGACTGAGCGGCGGTTTCTTGTCTGAAGCGAGGGTTTGAGTTGGAGTGTTGGTGGTTTTATTTGTGATTTTCACCTCTCTGTTTTCTTCGGAATATCTCAGCAGTTTCTTGGTTTCTTTCCAAGTAAGTTGGCCGTTTCTGGGTGCTCTTGGTGGTCTTAGGAATGTTTGAGGACTGGTGAGATCTTCGCGCTAGCGCTAGCAGCCTGCGCCAACCGACCGATGAGGCTTGGTCGCACCTGGCTCAACCAGCATCAGGAGGAGGTTTTCTCGTCTACGTTGCTGGGCTTGTAGACGTGCCCGACATGTGACAGTATTGTCTTGCTCGACATGGCTGCTGCGAAGGAAGACGACGCGTATACACGGGAAGTGCCGGCCAATTGATCGACTATCTTCATTGGAGGCGCGATGGATCCGGAGGGGATACGACAATGAGACGCGGCTGCGTGGTTTGATATTTTGGCGGTGGCCCATCAACAGCTCCAAGAGATTGTGGGCGAGATGACTCATCGATCTCAGGAGCTGCGGGAGATTGAGGGGGGTGAGATCTCCCTGGGTGGATGGGTGGATCACCGTTCGCAACTCATGTTGGATATAATCTGGGAATTGGAGGAGTTGGAGGAGGGGCTTGATCTTGGGCTTGATCCCTATTTTGATTGGTGGAAGGCAGATGCTGAGCTGGCAGCCTGCAAAGCCCTTTTCCGCGAGGGTAAGGATGCATGTGCATTAATGGAAACTTGGTATGCCCGTGACGAGGTGGGCGAGCGGGAGGAGGGATTGGGGATGACGGCGACGGCGGTGGCAGCGGTGACGACAATGAAGCACACTGACGCAACTACAATAGAGACATCAGCAACAACAACAACAGTGAGTGATGTTGACGGTGAGTGGGGGATACAGGCAAAGGCGGCTGTTGTGGGGACGTCAACAATGAAAACAGAGGCTACGATAGTAATGACATTGACAGAACTAAAAACAACAACACCGACAACAGTCGCAATGACAACAGCAATAACGACATCAACGGCGACAACTAAGACAACAACAATAACATGGGGAATGACGACGGCTGCCATAACGACAGCAGAGCAGTGGGGGGGGATTATCGACTTGATTGGGCTAGCAAGGCGGGGTCTGGGGGGGAAGATGCGTCTTACCGGTCTCCCCCCTCCCTACCAGGTGTTATTACATGTTGACTTGTGTGTCTGACATCAGGAGGGAGTTGGATAGAGATCTCCCCCCTCACCGATTTCGCATGGGGAATGGCGTTGCAGGCGCGGATTGAAGTTGCTCGGTTTGCAAGTTCAATTAGGAAGGGGTAGGGTCGTCCCTCAGGTGGAGAGGAGGATAGTTCAGGGTTTCATTAGTCTAGTCGATTAGTGGGTGTTTGAAGAGTGCCTGCTGGGGTTTGATGATGATTATTCTCAGAGCAGATAGATGGAAGGCCATTTTTCCCCGCTACGAAATTACTCCATGGGCAGGTGGTCAATCCTTCCCTGGTGGAGGGAAGTAATCAATGCCTCTGCTCTGCTTTTGAAGATATGGCTGAGATTCAAATTTACACACAATGGATTGAATGCACACCGTGATATCTCCACAAAAAAAAAAAAAAAGGAAGGTTTGAGGACTTTGGGGACTCCTAGCAACTTGTCTTAGGTTTCAATGTTGTTATATTCAGTAATCCGCAGTTGTACGATGCCAGAACGACGCTGGCCGGTGCTGGGGTGATGCCCTGTAACCTGCTGATGCAGGAGCATGAGGCCTGGTAGAGAGAGCTGGGTATGCTTTGGGGTGGGCATTCCACGGGACAACCAAGGGTTGCTGCTGGGACGACGCTGGTCGGAGCTGGGGCAAGTCGTGTTGCCCTGTAACCCAGTAGGTTGTGGGGGTGTGAGGCCTGGTAGAGCTCGGCAGGGAGTAAGACAACATTGGAGATCTTTAGAAGGGTTTGCTAAGGATTTCGAGGGCTTTTGAGCATTTGTAGGACCATTCCAGTGGGAGAAGCGGGAGAAGTAGATGGTTGGATATCAAGTGTCCTACTTGTGAGGGGGCTAGCTCGTAGGATGGAAATAGGGTACGGCAGCAGCGGAGATGGTGGCTCTGCTGCAGTAAGTCTTGCCGGAGCGAGGTGAAGAGGATTGACGGGGGGTTCTGAGTCGTCTCTGAACTTTGTCTAGTTCTGAAGTATGTCGTAGTAAGTTTCTAAGTAGCTCAATTTTCTTAAGCCAAAGTCGGGTAATGGCCCCGGTATCTCAATCATTCAAACTTCTAAAAAAAGGGAGAAAGAGATGGTGGGATATCACACGTCCTACTAGCGAGGGGGCTAGCTGGTAGGATGGGAATAGGGTACAGCAGCAGCAGAGATGGCAGCTCTATTGCAGTAAGTCTTGCCGCAGTGGGCTACAGGCGATTGGTTGGGGGTGTCTGAGTCACTTTCCGAATTGTGTTTTTTTTCTCAAAGAGGCGAGTGGGAGAAGCAGATGGTTGGATACCAAGCGTCCTACTAGTGAGGGCCCTGAGGGGGCTAGCTCGTAGGACGGAAATAGGGTACAACAGCAGCAGAGATGGTGGCTCTGCTGCAGTAAGTCTTGCTGGAGTATGGTAAAGAGGTTTGATGGGGGGATTTTAGTGGTCTTCAGAACTTCGCTTATTTTTGAAGTCTGACGTAATAATATGCTAAGTACCTCAATTTTTCTTAGCCGAAGCCGGGTAATGGCCCCGATATCTCAGATTTTCCAATTTCCATGTAAATTTCCATAATGGACGCTGGTAGTAGTTAAAAGTTGACAAAAAGTGCAAGTCGCACTAAACACACATCACGAGACAGATATGCACACAAGGTGACATTCAGACCACATGATGTGAAACAAGAAGAAGGAGAGAGAGAAAAGAGGGAGGGAGGGAGAGAGATAGAGATAGATAGATAGAGAGAGAGAGAG
>BFEA01000103.1:2914721-2926771 GCA_003427395.1 Chara braunii | reverse complement strand
TCTCTCTCTCTCTCTCTCTCTCTCTCTCTCTCTCTCTCTCTCTCTCTCTCTCTCTCTCAGAGTATCCGCTTGCTGAGTGGTGATCGGCAGGCATTCGACAGCGACACGCAAACTGGCCGCGGTTACGTACGCAACCCACAAAACCCCACGCATGCAAAGCGCATGCAAAAACCGGCCGCACGCCACGAAGGGCTCCTCTGGCGGCCGCAAAACTTCGGGAGAGGCCGCGGCGTCGTCGGAAAAAGGACGAAACAAAAAATCGATGCACTTTGCCGGGTTCCCCAACACCATTCACATCCCTTTCACACCCCAAAAAATCTGCCGCGGCGGGAGACCAAAAAAAAGACAACCGCCGCGGTCCAGCCAGTTCCCCGCGGGCCCCGTCCCTCGCCCCTGCGCCGGTTCGCCTGCCCAGGACCCGCCGCACATCGGGGCGCCCCAATCGCCACTCTCGCGTGCGGGGCCGTGGCAGCAGCCGCGGGTCTCGCATCTCTCACATCTGGGACCGTGCCACCAGCACCGGTGTCTCACGTGGGCCCGTCACGCGAGACCCGCGTTTTCCTTTTAGGTATTAGAAAAAAAAAAAAAAAAAAAAAAAAAAAAAAAAAAAAAAAAAAATTTTTTTTTTTTTTTTTTTTTTTTTTTTTTTTTTTTTTTTTTTTATGGCTGCTTACAGGAGCCACCCCTACCTACCTCATCTTTCTGCTTCCTCAGCATAACCTCTGCTTCCTCATCTACGGGTGCACTTGTTTGGCCCTCTCGGGTACACCGGACAACGTTTGCAGACACCAGCGCTAGGCCATGACAAACCTCTTTGGTCAGACAGCGAATATTCCTTAGAGCCTTTCCCTAGGCAGTGTGTAGTGGTTCTACCCTAACCAAGGTCTTACCTGCGACAGCCCTTCTGACCCAACCCGGGCGCCATGTTCCTAGCATAGCCTGCTATTATTGCCGTATCAGGGGGGGGGTTTGTTTATGCCGAGGGGGCAAGGTTATCGATTCCATAACCCGCACCAGTTCGCCACAGGGCCGATTCCTGCCAGGGAAGACCTCCGGCCCATCCCCCTCTGCACCCTCAGTTGGTTATTATCAGTCATGAGTTATGATCCCTGGCCAGTCCGGAACCGAATGTTTCGACTGAGCCACCCTAGGCAATGTCTTACCTAAGTCATGTAGACCAATCTGGGCGCTTATTGGGATGATGTTACAGTTGCCACTCTGGGCCAGTCTGGAACCGAATGTTTCTACGGAGCAACCATAGGCAGTGTCCCTAAGCCAACTCTAGACCAGCCTGTGTGCCACTCCAGGCTCGCCCGGAACCAAATGTTTCCTCGAAGTCACCCTAGGCACTGTCCTACCTATGCCAACTCTAGACCAGCCAGAGTACCTATCGGGATGATTTCATGGTTGATTACATGGTCCAGGCTAGTCCGGAACCGAATGTTTCCATGGAGCCACCGTAGGTAGTGTCAGTACCTAGGCCAACTCTAGACTAGTCTGTGTGCCACTCCAAACTAGTCTGGAACCAAACGTTTCCTCGGAGCTACCCCAGGCAGTGTCTTGCCTAAGCGAACTCTAGACCAGCCTGTGTACCTATCAGGTATAGACATGACGAATGAGCATAGTATGGAGAGGGCAGGGTTATTGGTCCGTAACTGTCGCACCAGTTCACCACAGGGTCGATTCCTGCCAGGGAAAACCTCCAGCCCATCCCCCCCTCCAACCCCCCCCCGTCGATTATGAGCTATGACTTAATATGTGTTATGTGTATTGGAGTTTAACCCCGGACCTCCAAGTGACAATATTCAAGCTGTACCCACTGAGCTTTTGAGGCCATTAGTCTGTAAAGGTGCTATGTCAGGCTCGGGGCAAGTACGTGGGGTGCAATTTACACCAACCAATAGTGCTCGGGGGGAATTGCGGCCTTGACAAAGTCGAACCTGCAACCTCCCCGTTGCAACACCAGAGCTTTGTCCAATGAGTGACCACGCACTTGCTTTTACCAACTGGGCGTCTTGAAGGTAAGACGCCAAGCATACCACAGGCACTATCGTGGGGCCAATGGGAGTTGAACCCACGACCTCCTAAGTGTCGCTTGAACGCCTTACCAACTCTGTGTACAATTGTCTTTTTTGTTCTTTAAAAAAAAAAAAAAACGAAAAAGGGGCCAGTGCCCAAGGCTCCAATTATGGAATTGATTACAACACCTATACACACGCCTCTTCCCATTAGGGTTGGAAGAGCCTCAGCCACTGCTCCCCTGGAGACAGCTTCCCTGTATAACACAAATATAGCATGAGCACGGGGCATTGATTGCTTCCCCAGTGATGAAGGATTAACCCCATTGTGTGCAGAATCAAGCTCTGCCCTATACTCCTCAATTACCCCTACTTTAATCTTCTGCACGGTGAGGAGTGGGGGAGATACCATTTGGGCAAAGAGAATGATAACAGGGCAAAAGAGTTTAGTGAGTCATCAGTAATTAGGTCGAGCGGAAAGTGAGCTATTGGACGGCGTGTGGAGAAGGAAGAACGGAGGAAGGAAAACAGCAGGGCAGGAACGGGCGGCACGTATCGAACAGGTTAAGGGGATCGACGAGGAAGTGGTGAGAAGAGTGTACGACCATCACGAAACGAAGATAGGCAGGTCGTCTTGAGTCTGGAAACCCTGGAGGAACAAGCAGTGAGATGCAACAACACTGGCGCGTGGAGAGGGAGGTCGTTGGGGATAGAAGGAAACATCAGGGGGCGACTTGTTAACAAGAAGCAAGAGTGCGGGGAAGGGTGGAATACGGATCGGAGCAGGGTGGGCCGTCTTGAATCCAGATCTCTGGAGGAACAAGTGGTGAAGCAACGTAGCACAAGAACAGAAGTTGGATTATTGAAAGGTGAGTGGAGAGGGAGAAAGGGGGGAGAGGAAGGAAAACATCAGGGTAAGAACGGGTTGCGTGTGAAGAAGGCGAAACGCAGGGCAAGGAAGGAAAAGGGGAGCAAGGTGGAAAAAGAGGAAACTAAGAAGGATAAAGAGGGTGTATCGCCCAATGGTCCCAATCGAAGACCTCCCCCTGGACCCTGATGAGTGGCGGTGGACCATGAACATTCCACCCAGGAAGGGGGAGGCAAAAATACTGACATTACAAAACCTAAAATCCAAGTCGGCCTACCATATGCTCAGACCTAAACGTAGACTACGGGATCGCATAGAAGATAGATGGTACCGCCACCTCAATGTGGACCGCCATTTACTGAAGCCCATACGGTGGTTTGCACAATACAACAAAAGACCCGCCAAAATCTCCGCCCTCCAGTGGCAAATAGAACATAGGTGTCTACCAACTAAGGATTGGCTGATAGACCACACCCACCTGGAACAACAAGGGAAGGCACTGCCATGGTGTCATCGATGTCTCCAAAGTTACCCTGGGGGGAGACGGGCCGAAACCATTGAACACATCTTCCTTCAATGTCCCGCGTCGGTACTACTGTGGAGAAGTTGGGATAGAATCTGGCGACACATAGTTCCCGGCGCAGTATGGCCATGGGATTGGAGGGCCATACTTTTGGGGCATTTCCCTCCAATCTGGGGGAAGACATTTGAGGAGAACATGTTCAACCTGGGTAGACGGAGTGTGCTATGGACTATATGGTGGAGAAGATGTTGTTTGGAGTTAGAGGGGGCGTGGGTGGAGGACGGAGAGGCTATGGAACAAATTCGGACATTGATTCATCATGAGCTGGTGACCTAATGGAAGACAACTAAAGACAAGCTCGACCAAACGTCTTCCTGGGGACACATGAACGGGATCATTGCTACATTCTGCGAGGACTGGCTGGGGGGAGAAAGGGAGGGATGGGTGGCAGCGGTGAAGTGGACCGGCCGTCAGACAGAGAGAGAAGCACTAGGGGAACTCCGGGCAGAAATACTAAGAGACTATCAGTTGGTCTTTCACGACTAGACCAAGATAGACCCTGGCTCCCCGTTACGTCCCGCCCAGGACTTTGCAGATCCGTTCCCACCCCATCAGTTGTCCTTAGCAGAAATTTTGCCGCCTGCATGAGCTCGGGGATTCTCAGATCGCGCTCAGAACAGGCCCGACTTTCTGGTTCTCCAAATCATACTTCCCCTATTCTTGGCATTCTGTCTACTCCTACTCACCTCAACTTACTTCAGTTCGAATATAAGACATCGTTGTTCATCTCAGAATAACCCTGGGGTGAGTGGAAGACAACTGTTGTCTGATGCTGTCTGATGTTGTCCGATTGTACTTAAATGAACTTCATTTCGGTCCGGACCAGCTTCTCAGTGAAGTTGTTGTATAGTATCCGTCCAGAAAGTCTCAGAATGGTTCAGCTGATTTCAGCTGTCTTCAGCTGGCTTCAACTGAATTCAGCGGATTTCAGTGCAGCTCAGTGCAGCCTAGTTCAACCTGTTGCTTTCTGTTTTTTCAGTTGTTCCAGTTGTTTTTCAAAACACTTGCTATTGCAGATGTGCAAAGACACAAGAGGCGCACAAAGGATAGTAGGTGGTTGGCAGAGGCTAGGGGATGGAGGGAGACTCCACTGGTGCCCCCCGATGATTCCCACCCCAATACCCGACCGTGCGGCAGGTTAGGCATGGAAGAGTAGATTGAACATGGGACGCTGGACCCGGTTTCCAGCACATTGGCGTCACTTTCATTGATGTACTGTTTTGTAAAGATGTATTCATGGGACGCTGGACCCGGTTTCCAGCAGGTGTTGCTCCCCACCAATAGACGGAGCCTGACTTTTCCAAAAAAAAAAAAAAAAAAAAAAAAGGACTGAAGACTGAGCGGCGGTTTCTTGTCTGAAGCGAGGGTTTGAGTTGGAGTGTTGGTGGTTTTATTTGTGNAAAAAAAAAAAAAAAAAAAAAAAAAAAAAAAAAAAAAAAAGGAAGGAAGGAAAAGAAGCAGTAGGCAGAAGCAACAACACGAAAGATGTTAGTTCGTTTGTGACAGGTAATGAGAGTCATCGTTGGCGGGTTGGAATAGGGAGGGTACTCGTACTACAAGAAGTAAAAAGAGAAGCAAGGAAGGGGAAAATCCAAAGGTGAGAGGAAGGGGAGAAAAGAAGGACGAGGTTGAGAAAGAATATCAGGTGACAAGGAAAGGGGTAACAAAAGCACGGGAAGGTGGTGCGGAAGGTAAGAGGAACAGAGAGCACTGAGGTGATATAGCGGAGCGCCCCAGTAGAAACAAGGGGAGACTATTATTTCCAGGAAGGTGCAGCTCACAGAAGATTAAGAGGATCAGTAAGAAGTCCAGAAACAGGCAAGGCCAGAGAATCAAGAGGAGCAGTAAGAAGTCCAGAAACAGGCAAGCCCCTCCCCCACCTCAGCTCCTTGCTCTCCAGTGCCACTGAGCCTTTTCCCCCCCCCAGAACTCGCGATCTACCCAAGCCAGCAAAAAACGTACTCCAACAACAAAAAATAACTATTAAAATTTGGACAAACGATTAAGATGGATATGAGATATGGGAAAGCCAAAGGAATGGGACAACTCATCTTCTACCAAGGGGTCATGAGGCACACTCTCAGTAGACATCTGACTCCTGGCCCAAATGAAAGACCATGGAATCAGAACCCTCCTCAGCATCGGCTGACCAGTCCCCCTCATATGGACAATGCACATGCACCCTCCTCCAATGACGCGACCCAACAAAACATTTGGAACCCCGGCTCGACAGAATCTGCAACAAGCAAGAGGGCGTGTAGTGCAGAGAGTGTGGGCAAGGATTTCCCCCCCCTGCAGGACCAGGTCATGGGAAGAGGGGAGGAAGAGGGGAAGGAAGAGGGCATGATGACAGCGGGGATTGAAGAAGAAGAAATGTTAACGGAGGAAGAACAAAAACAAGAACGAGGGAAACAAGGAAAAGAATCGAAAGAACCGGAAGGAATAATATGAAAATCAACCACGGAACAAGTGAAACCCTCATGGGCACAGCAAGTGAGAAACACAATTCAGGAAAAATCGTTGTCTATTAAACGACGACCTACAAACTCTCAACGAGGACCCACAGAAGATCTAAAAGTGCCCCTTAGGAACTTGTCATCGGCAAGAGCATACTTCCTTACCCTCTTCCTCTCTCCCTCTGAAAGTCTGGTAGTGGACCAAGGGGGGCGTAAGACCATGATAAAAACATATCCAGCCGATAAACTAGAGGCAAGAGATCAAGTGTACATAAAACATGGCAGTAATTGGTTGTTTCAGGGGGAAGTCACACAAAAATAAGTTAATGAAAAAATAAGATGGATCTGTAAGAGGTTGGAAGAGATGAAAGGCAGCCCGGAGGTCGTCCCAAAGTTCTTTCTGATATAACCTATGTCATCAACTGTCTTCACGATCTTAAGCCTGTTTACTCAAGACAAACAGCGAATAGATGGGTGGAGGAAGATTCAATGGGAGAGATCGGAGGTGCGAAAATACCCATGGCAACCTAAAAAACTCACCCCAGAGGAAAAGAGAGAGCAGTTGATGAAAGACTACTTCTGGGTCGAACTGTGACACATCCCGGTCAAGGTGCAGACCACCTTTATACACGACCTCGGACAACAATATACATTCGTCGATTTTATTGATCCGCTGCCGTCGTACATGGCAAAAAGGGACGACTACGTGATGTTAGCCCTGGACCTCCCCAGAGATCAGCCTTTTTCGATGGATGATATCATCCCCTTCAGGATGGGGGGAAAGACCTATCAAATCCACACAGCGCACAAATTCGGGCCCTGGTGTTTTAAATGCAGAGCATATGGGCATTTGTGCACTGAATCAGCGTGCCCCCTACATCTAGATAATAGGGGCCCAACTGCTAGAAGGCTACAACGAGACCCCCGTAGACCAAACAGATGGTACACAGCAGACCCGGGTCATGAGGGTTGGGTATACCTTAAGGACTTGGACCAAAAAGGACAGGCTAAGGGATGGATCTGGAAGGGTAGAGGGGAACAATGCAGGGCCACCAAGCCACCAAACGAGTGGTTACCACCACACGGGGTGATCGAGAACAATCCAATAGGTGGAATAAGGCATCAAGTCGGATCCCTTGGGGCAGGGGTGCAAACCTCCCAACCAGTATGACCCATTACTCCCCTAAAATCAACCAACCAGATCACATGCACTCTCAACAACATATTGCTCTAAAGAAACAAAAACAATTGCTCGGACCGGCAGCGGGGGACTACATGCCGACAGGGGAGAGACAAAAGGGTCGGGGGGAGGGAGACCAACAGATAGGTCGAGGGGAAGGAAGGAAGACCACAAGATGGCATGTACTAAAAAGGAAGGAACCAGAACCAGAAGATAAGCAAGAGACCAAAGACAAGAGAGCTGACAACCTACCACTAGGCATGGGAAACAACGAAGAAGATGCTTTTGAAAAAGCCTTTGGTTATGACCCAATGGAGGTGGAGGTTGTCTCAGGAGCCCCCCCCCCCGCCGACATCCCCAGAAATAGTTATAGAAGAAGCAGTGGAAGCAGGGGAAGACCAGAGCACACAAGTACGAACAAAAGAAAACACAACAACAAGCAATCAAGATGACATACTGAAATAGCTGGCAGAGTGGTTAACGGAGAATCTTCATATCAAATTCAAGGATAAAAACGAGGAGTTTTGGGACAATACTTACAGGGTTTTGATCCCCCTCCTGGAGAACAGTGAGAGTCTCAAAACCGCCCTGTCAAATGGACTGCCAGAAGGAACGAGCTGGCAGGTAACATGTCAAAAACTCCTAACAATCGTCCTCAACCGCTTTTAGCCAGCTGGAACTGACCACGACACCACTGCACATGAGGAATCAAGCAAAGATCTCCCCGAAAAAGGAACGAATGACAGAACAGGAAAGGGAGAGAAGGAAGAAGAAAGAGAGGAAAAAGAGGTAGAATAGGGGTGAGAGGAAGAAGGGGAACATAAAATAAGAGAAGAGGGGGAGGAGGAAGGGGGGCAAGGAAAAGTAAATGGAATTGAACACAAACAGAATAAAGAGGTGACAGGAAATCAAGAAAACACAAAGGGGAATGAGGAGAGGGCGTGTGGTAAGCAGGATGAGGGAGAGAAGGAAGGGGGGAAGTAGGCAGTTGAGGACCAGAAAAACATACACGGGGAACCCTCAGGATGTAAGAGGACTGAAATGGCCAGGATGCCAGATAATGAAGAAGGAAATGAAGCAGTTAATAGGACAGAAAGGGTAGAGGAAGGATTATGCTTAGGTTTGGCAGCCAATAAGCCAGAATCAGTCACACAACATGAGCGACAAAAGCCGCAGAAAGAACCCCCTCTCCCAAAGCCCCCAGATTTGGACCTCACAAGTAAACGACAAAACATCCACCACCTACTCGATAAAGGAGGAAGAGTGAATGCACCGATGGATGAAGGGTTTGTGCTTATCCCAATCAGACACACGGAGGGAGGATGGGAGGTAGGCCTCTCCACACCTACATGGGCAACACATAAGGAAGTTACTATTAAATGTCGTTCGTCCTTCCTCCTCTCACTCACAACATGGGGGAGTGGCCCAACATTGTTGAAATCAAACATAGGGCAATTGATTTGAGACCACCTCCCGCAAGGCGCTACCTCCTCCCAAGCAATCTCTTATGGGGGACACAGACTGTCGGAGAAGGACATATACCTAAGATATGACCAGGCAAAAGTGGAGGACCTTCGCTGGTTTAACTAGGAGGTGCTAATGGAACTGCAACTCTTAAAGATAAAGGCGAGCGACTCCTGGTCAGAACTTGACACAATATCTTTGCTTACAAAAATGATTACAACACATGTTTTATAGATGGGGGGGCTCTTGGACTGAGAGGTATGGTTACCTCTATGAAAATAAACACAACAAAAACTTTATCACCATTAATGTGATTGATGCGCTGTATAATAAGGATAAACAATGGAAGCTTTGTAAGAAGACAGTTGACTTGGATCTGCGCTTATTGAATGTAAATGGTCTGGCCTACGTAGCACTGTGTTAGCGTTCGGAGGCGAACGCGAACATGTTCGCCCGAACACGAAGAAGCGCCAAAAACCCTCTAAACGCGAACATAAAAAATATTAAAGAAAAAAACAATTCTCAGAAAAATGTGAAAAAAATATATGTTATGTAAAATAATAATGCAAGCAACTTTTGCCTTGGAGTCATGTTCAAATTCATAGCCAATCATGAGTTAAAAATAAAAAACCATTTTTATTTTTATTTTTATTTTTTACGGAAAACAAAATGGTGTTCGCCCGAACATGTTCGCGAGCTGTTCGCACGAACGCGCGAACGTGAAGGGGCGCGAACACGTTCGCCGTGCTACGCAGGGTCTGGCATCAGGCAAGCTTCCGAAACGGAGGGCGATTATTGAACAACTTAGAGGGGTGTAAGGAAAAGATTGACCCGACGTGGTATGTTTGCAAGAAACACACATGTCAGATAGTCATGAACATAACCACGTGCATAAAGAGATTTGGCCATATCAGGCATACCGAGCCCACGCCCCAAAACCTGGCAGTGGAGGTTTGGCCATATGGCTACCCCCAAGATCCAGGGTAGAACTGCTTGATTGGGAAGCGGACGGGGAGGAAGGGCGGTAGGTGTATATGCTCGCAATGTTGGAAATGGAGGTGGTTATCATCCTTAATCTCTATAGACCCAACAATTCTAGAGCACACCAAGTCTTCTTCGAGGCACTAAAAACAAAACTGTCAGTGGGTATCCGAGTGATTTTGGCAGGAGATTTCAATGCAGCGCCTGATCGATGGATGGATAGATGAAAAATTCCCTCACCTTTCCCGGTTTACTTAGAGAATGATGAAAAAACTATTACAGACCTAATTCAATCCCTCAATCTTATAGACACGTTCATACAAACATTCCCCACCCAATGCAAGTTCACCTGCATTCGTCAAAATCAGACAGAAAGACTGTCCAAATCTCGTATAGATCTGATCCTAATCTCAAAGGAGCTTCAAGGGGCCCTACAAATGGCAGAAATATTCCCTCGTAGTCCCCATCCAGGTCTGGATCAAGCAATGCGCCTCACTATTTTCTCTTTCAGGAAAAAGTCATACCAAGGAAGAGGATTCCACAAACTTAATACAACATTGCTGAAAATTGATTGCTTCAAATCCTACTTAAAAGAGGTCCGGTCCTTTTCGCGTCAACAAAGGGACCAAATGCGGGATGACATACTGTGGTTCAACAATGGCCTTGCATTCCTGGGCCGCAAGTGCAATGAATACTCAAAGTTCCTCACGACACAACACCACGCCGGAGAGGTGGACCTACAACACCGACTACAACAACTTCATCAACAAGAAGATGACACGAGTGAAGATATTTGTTTAACAAAGATAGTTGAGGAAATATAAACGTTAGAAACTCGGGTCTTGGGATATATGGAACATCGACGGCAAGGTATGAGGATCAGGGGAAAATTAAACAAGCATAACATGGAAAGAGCAATGGAAGCAAGATTTTTCGCAATGGCCAAGACAAAAATTGGACGATCAACAATAGAGGCCTTGAAAGATCGAAATGTCCATCAGGGCCCGCTTCTTTCGCCCACAATAGTCTGCAAAAAAATAACCACACATTTCTATCAAAACCTCTTCACATCGGAGTGCAGGAACCAGTCGGAGGCACATCGACTGGAAGCAATCAAGGATTTATTAAACCCCCTTTCCATAACACAATCTGACCAGCAAAAATAATTCTTGGAAAATCCTCTTTCTAAAGGAGAAATATGGATGACTCTGATGCCCATGGAGGAGGAAAAAACTTTTTGTAATAGATGGACTACCCAAAGAATTATGGGAGACAATGTGAGACATCATTTCACAGGACTTAATGGATTACTATCAGGCTATGTGGGAGAGGAGCCAAACAGGGAAATTTGTTGGTCAGGAGGTTCTAACACTTTTATACAAAAAAGGAGCAAAGACGAATATAAGGAATTATAGACCAATCACACTCCTCTATAAAATGGTGGCCAAAGCGCTGACAAGCAGGATGACTAAGGTAATGGAAGATATCATTCACCCGGACCAGACAAGTTTTATAAAGGGTAGGAATATCGATGACAATATCCTCCTGGTCAATGAGGTGATTAAGTTGGCAAGACAATCTAAAAGTAATGTTGCAATCATCTTGATTGAGTTTAAGAAAGCTTATGACCACGTGGACTAGATATTCTTAGATAAACGTCTGGAAAAATTAAACTTTGGACCAAAATTCAGAAGATGAGTGAAAATCCTGCACAAAAATGCAATAACCAGGGTCATGGTCAATGGCAACCTGGCACCACCCTTTAGCATGCAGAGATCTGTTAGACAAGGTGCCTCGCTAACCTCATTTATTTTTGTTATAATCTGTGTAGCACACCGAACWTGTTCRGAGCTTTTTCGAACGTCCGAACATGTTCGAGTGTTCGACCGAACGCCACCCGAACATGTTCGGCCGAACATATTCAAAAAAAAAAAAAAAACATTTTTTTTTTTTTTGATTTTTAACTCGAGTTCGGTTATGAATTTGAGCATGCCTCCAGGGCAAAAGTTATTTGTATTATTATTTTACATAACATATATTTATTTTATTTTTTAATATTTTTATGTTTGCGTTCGGAGAGTTTCAGCGTTCGTTTCCGTTCGGTCCCGGACGTTCGGGTTCGGTCACCGAACCCGAACACGATGCTACACAGGTTATAATCATGGAAGCTCATGCATCGAACCTGAGAACCCACAAGGATATCAAGCGGATCCAAATATCTTCAATCCCAAATGAAGTCATTCTGGTCTGTTCAATGTTCGCTGCTGACCTCACCCTAATGGTGGATGCAACCCGCGAATCCATGATGGAGGTCTAAAATATGATGGAGAGGTTCTGTATTTTATCTGACATGAGAGTTAATTGGGGGAACAAGACTCTAGGTTGGTGGATCCACCACCAGCATTGTCACGCGGGGATCCCCGGGGCCCAAGCCGGGGTAGGGGTTTCACCCCTGGACCCTTGCCGCAGGGTTACCCGACCCCCGCCCCCGCCAAAACAC
>BFEA01000103.1:2889046-2914050 GCA_003427395.1 Chara braunii | reverse complement strand
CACGCCCGCCCCCGCCAGCACTCAACCCCGCCTCGCCGGTTGTTGGCCCTGCCCTTGGCCCCGCATCGACAACTATCCCGGTTCCCCCAGTGGTGGGTGTGGCCCTGGGGTGGGGCACAAAACCCCATTTTTGGGGTTTCGCCCACGGGTTGCACGCTCTCGCTGCGGAAGGATGACCGCTTTCTTGGCCGTTCGGCGCGAGCTTATTTTACAGAACTATCAGATAAAACTAATAACCCGTGCTTTCTTTCGCTTTGCTGAAAAATCGGGATCTGTGCAGGCTTCTATTGTGGCTCGCATGACGTCGTAGGGGTTTTCCTTCAACTGACGGTTTGGCACGTTTGCCATTTCCGGGCTTATTGGCCCGACATCTGTCTTTTTTGGCGATTCGCCTGTTTTCTGTGGCTATTCGGCCCCTTGGGCCCCGCTCCTGTTTTGATGGATGGGCATTTATGCTATGCTTGTGCTCCTAGGCTCGACTTTGGATTTTCTGACGGTTTGGCACATTGGCCATTCCCGGGCTTATAGGCCCGACTTCTGTCTTTTCTGGTGATTCACTTTTTTTGTGACTGATCGACTCTTTGGGCCCGGTTTCTGTTCTAATGGTTGAGCATTTATGCCATGCTTGGGCTCCTAGACCCGGCTTTGGTTTCTTCTGGGGGTGCACGCCTTTACCTCCGTAACCAGTTCTCTAGAAACGATCTGGGTATGGTTACCCCTCCTGCTCTCTGCCTTATGGTCTGGTTCATTTTTCGGGGGCTCTAATCAAGCCTGGCGACCCTTGAGGCTTGGTTTTCGTATTTTCGGCTTAACGTCTGCTTTTCCCGCCTTCTTCTGGACCTCTGGTCGGACTGTGCGCTGGCGCACGTTTTTTTGTGTTCCCAGGTATCGCCTCTCGGTTGCCTTCGTGCCCTCTGTAGCGGCTCCCACAGAGTGACGGAGACAGATGCTTCAAGGAGGTGCTCAGATCTTCCTCGCTTGGGCGAGCTGTCTGATCAGTTGACGTGCGTCTTGTTCTGGGCAGGAATCTTGACGTTGTTTCTCTCCGGATGAGCTCTGATCGAAAGGGTGTGGGGATTGATTACTTCTGTGAGACTGCTCTGGGGTATCTGAGCCCTCTGAGTTAGTGTGTTGAAGGTTTCTATGGCGGTATCATGAGTTGGTCCTCGGCTCTACCCAGTACGAGGGATTCTACTTTCTGCGTTTACGCTCTGACACACCACCCTGTGGCTACGCTGTGTGCCCCGGACCTATCCTCTCTGAAGAAGCGGTTTGAAGGGACCCTATGGCTCTTCTTCTTCCTTCACCCATGGCGAACGGTGGTTTTCCGTCCTGCGGATTTTTTCCTGTTGTTTGTCTCTTGTGTTTTCCTAGGTTTGTTAATTGTGTGTGCAGGGATCTTGACGTAGTTTCCTTCCGGATGCTGCCCTCTTTTCTCAGCTCCTTCATTATCAGGCGACTGAGGTCGGCCGACTGCCTCTGTAATGCTTCTATGGCGCTGGGGGTTTGGGGACGGATGATCGATGGGGCTTTTGTATGGGTATTCCTCGCATGCTTTGGGACCGTAGGTGTAGGATAGGCTATATAAGGAGGCAAGGCTATGGTATTGGCCTCCTGGGTTGAACTGTGGTTCGATTGCAATCTGGTTCCTCCTAATGACGCTACTGGCGGGGTAGTAGAAACGCGTTGAGGGATGGCCGCATCGGTTTGGGGATGGATATGGTGGATTGAGTCTTTGACTCTTTGGGATTGAAATTTCGAGCCCTGTTTCTCATGTGTTTTTTCGAGCTTTGCTCTCTTTTGTATTCGTTCCCAGTTCGAAATTTTGCATGCGATCAGGATTGCTCTTTAAGGGTGTACTTGTCTATCCTGGCTCATGCGAGTGACTGTTTGCCGACAGTTCCTCTTTTCTTATTAACGTGGTATCTGTGAATGCGGTTGCACATTCGTTGGTGTGCACGCCTACGCTTTGATGTTGGGATGTCGTGTTGTCGTGTTGACAATTAATGGGTTTTCGTTCTCCTTTGGCGTCTCGAGGCTTGGTGTATCTCGGTTCGGTCTACCTTTCTTGGGGTCTGTTTTTTTCCTTCGCGTTCGAATTTGGCGTGTCTTCTCACTTTGCCTCCTGGTATTTTGCTTTTGATATGATGCGTGTACTCTTGCGTTGTATTTTTCTGATTGAGGATCACCTCATCCGGGTGATTGTTATGTACGACGAAGAAACTGGGCGTTGTGGTATTTTCGTCCGACAAGATTAGATAGTTTTCCTTTGTCTGCTAATAATCCGGGCCCAAGCGCAGCAGGCGGAACTGGAACCCCTACTCCGGTGACTCCTCGTTTCTGGACTCCGCGTCGGAACACCGAGGATCTAGAGGAAAAGTAGTTCCTCCGAACTCTTCTTCAGGAACGTAAGCAGCTGGAGGCGCTCAAGAAGGAAATGGAGGATTGACAGCGAATTCAGGAGCAGCTTAGGGCTGAGACAGCAAGGCATGCTGAAGCCACTAAGGCCGAATTGCTGGCCTTGCTCGGACGACAGTTCATCGCTAATCGTGACGAGGCACGACGGGAGGAGGTTCGAATGCTCCGTACACTGACGTCAGCCAGGCGAAGGGAAACTCGGGACGCGGATCTCGGCGAGGTGGAGGATATTGATGACGAGATCAGAAGGCTGTATACCCTTCGCGAGAAGCATAGGCGAGGGAAGACTCCTCTGGCTGATGGAGTAGCTTTTCGGCAATCGACGTTTAGTATGGACGGGTCAGCCACGGAGGACGCACGTACTGATGCTGAGTATTCCAGGCAGGCGGAGGAAAGGAGGAGGAAGGTGCCTGCGGGTGGAGGACCTGATGGCATCCTTCACTATATTCTTGAGCAACGCACGACTTTGGAGGGGCTCCGCCAGGATCAGTTGAAGAAGATCTGCGCGGATGAAGGTTTGCATTACTGTACTAAAGGACCTTCTATCGATCGGATCATCGTCGCTCGAACTAAACTTGCTTATGAAGGCTTTATCCTCATTCCGGCCCAAGCTGACCGCACTCCCCTGAGAATGCGGATTCGAATCGTGCGTGACTAGTACGCTTTTCCAGGTATCACCTGTGGGAGAACCTGCTTGATGTTATGAGAAAACGGACGGATGCCTTCATCCTTGATATGCCTTCTAAGATTCGACTACTTTATGACAAGTGTTGTACTCTCTGTTTTGTCGCACTTGCTCTCGTTGGTGAAATTGTTTGGTGTCGAAAGTTTGAGGGGTTGCTCCGTTCTCTTGATTGGCACTCTTGGGATAGAGGTCCGGTCGTGTACCTTCTCTCTTCCCCCTGGTGTCGAGTGCAGTATGTTGGTAGTACAATCCGTGGATTGTATGTTCGATGGGGAGAACATGTTCGTACCTCCTTTTCGGGAGGCTCTGGAGTCTGTCCTCGGCTTTACAAATGGTTGCGACACTTTGGTGCTTGGAAGTATGTAGCAGTGCCTTTGGTGAACGCGCTATCTTCTGTTGAGCAGGTGGAGCGGGCGGTTATCCGATATTTTGACCCTTCACTTAACTCTAGAAGGGTAAGGAAGGTCGTGCGAAGAACCCGTAGGATTTCGCGGCAGCGTAGGTTTTCAAGTTTAGTACATGTCCCTTGTGTCCCCTCCTTTGTTAAGTTTAGCGCTGATGGTTATGCTTGGACGGATAGCCTTGTAAGTTTACTACGCGACGCTTTTGTTGGGGGGAAGCGATACGTGAGGGTCCGTGTGGCGCCAGGGAACAGTCGGGCGGATAGATGGTCTGTTGTCAGACGGATTTTCAGCACAACGCCTGTCTCGTTGTTGACGCATCGGTCTTGCCTTCGTGATTCTCGACGTTGCTTAGAATTAGGAGGTGATTTTCTTCTTGGCCCTTTGATGGTCACACCTAGTGGTAGGGCCATCCACAAAGGGGAGCTTCGCCTTCTGCTTCAGCAACCTTGGCGACGTAGGAGCCTGGGCGGGAAGTCTATAGATGGGTTGGTTCATTGGTTTGAAGCTGCAAGGACCTTTTCTAGAAAAGACACTCGGGTGACCCTGAAAGCAATCATTGCTCTTGCGCTGAAAAGAAAGATTGGGTTTGACGTTCGTAGAAAGATAGTTGTGCGGGCGGTTTTCGATCATAGAATGCAATCAAAGTCTGTTTTGGCTCTTGTAGTTTGAATCATTTATGAATCAGCTTTTCCCTTTTCTGTTCGAGAGATGGTGAAGCGACGTGTGTGTTTCGTTTGGAAGAAGAATAGGAAAGTTGGAGACTTAATTTGGACGCAAAATCGCTTCGTACGGGGTGATTTGCCGATGGTTTGTGCTTGTGAAGGGGAGATGTATTGGAAGAAGCACGGGCTGCATGTTATGACCAGGATCGGTGACATCCCCTCTATACCAGATCTTCTCCGGAACTCCCGGAATATACCGCTCTCGGATGACAGGATCGGTATTAAGAATCTGGGGAAAGAATTGGTTGTTGTGTGTTAGATGCTCAGGTCTGCTTTCGTCATCGAGCCGCTTCAGTTGCAAAACTGTTGGTCTGATGCTGGCCTAAAAAATCCATGGTTTAATTCTCTCATGAATACTTGGATCGTAAGGTTGAGGAGGTTTGTTTGTGTTCCTATTGATCGTAATTCAGCTGACTCTCTGGTGATTTGTGCTGAATTATACCGTCATTTTTGCGTCTGGCTTTTGATTTTAGTACTTACTTTTCAGTGGCTGTGGATTCTGAGGATGTTGTCCTTGAAAGAATGAAGGGTCGTTTTCAGTCCTTCAAACTGGAACGTTGGGGGAGATGGGAACCTAAGGGTGTTTTTGGGCTTGCGTATGTTTTACCCAAACACAAGGACCTCCTTAGATGGCGACCTATATCCCCTACGTTTTCGGAACCAACGAGGGTGGCTTCATCTTGGGTTGCTAGGGCACTGAATTGCTTGCTGTTTGTACTGCCTTTTGGATCTAACTTTGATCTCAGATCCGTAGATAGACTCCCCGACGGGCTGCGTAAAATGGATGTTGCCCTGGGGCGGCTTCCGAGTGTCCGAGATGTTGTTTCTGCCTCCTTTGATGTTAAAGACATGTTTGTGTCTTTGCCCCAGCATGATATCCGGAACGCTGTGTCCTGGCTGTTATCCCTCTTCTGGAAAAAAACTTACAAGGGGGTTAATGTAGCCAGACGGGGGAAAGCAGCCTTTATTTCTTTTGGCTCTTACTGCCCTGACGGCCTGTTCATATCCTTTCGGGATATTGAAGATATGGTGAGCTTGGATCTCGAGTTCACGTATATCTGGTCTGAGCGTAGACTTCTGAGGCAGGTGATTGGGGTGCCAATGGGAAAGTCCACGAGCTGCTCGTTAGCTTGCATCTTGTGTGCCTATGAGGAGAATCGTTTTTTGCTATCCCTTGGTATGGATCGACGTTTGGTTTTTGGTTTTCGGATAGTTGATGATGTTACTATTTTCCTTGCGGTTCTAGGCGAGAATGGTCGGTGTCGCGCTAATAACATCTTGTCTGCCTTTGGTTCCTGCTATGGTGATCACCTTCGCCTTGAATGGACTGACGATGGTTCTCAGTCTTGGGTTTTCGCTGGGGTCCTAGTTGAGAGGGATGGGGCCTCTATTCGTACCTCGGCTATCGTTAAAAATGCGGATAGTCTCTGGCGTTTGGGGCATTTGACTTTTGGGTCTTTTCAGGACTTTGATTCCTATTCGTCCAAGCAGGCTAAGATTGGAGTTATTACCAGTACTCTGTGCCGATTCTTCCGGTTATCTTCAGATAGGTTCGGAAGGAGACCGCTTTCTTGGCCGTTCGACGCGAGCTTATTTTACGGAACTATCCAATGAAACTAATTACCCGTGCTTTCTTTCGCTTTGCTGAAAAATCGGGATTTGTGGAGGCTTCTATTGTGGCTCGCATGACGTCGTAGGGGTTTTCCTTCAACTGACGGTTTGACACGTTTGCCATTCCCGGGCTTATTGGCCCGACATCTATCTTTTCTGGCGATTCGCCTGTTTTCTGTGGCTATTCGGCCCCTTGGGCCCGACTTCTGTTCTGATGGATGGGCATTTATGCTATGCTTGTGCTCCTAGGCTCGACTTTGGATTTTCCGACGGTTTGGCACGTTGGCCATTCCCGGGCTTATAGGCCCGACTTTTGTTTTTTCTGGTGATTCACGTTTTTTGTGACTGATCGGCTCTTTGGGCCCGGTTTTTGTTCTGATGGTTGAGCATTTATGCCATGCTTGGGCTCCTAGACCCAGCTTTGGTTTTTTTTGGGGGTGCACGCCTTTACCTCCGTAACCAGTTCTCTAGAAACGATCTGGGTATGGTTACCCCTCCTGCTCTTTGCCTTATGGTCTGGTTCATTTTTCGGGGGCTCTAATCGAGCATGGCGACCCTTGAGGCTTGGTTTTCGTATTTTCGGCTTAACGTCTGCTTTTCCCGCCTTCTTTTGGACCTCTGGTCTGGCGAACATACGGTTTTTAGGACCTGGTCCTTCTCGCATTTACTATAACTTGGCAGTGGCTTTTGATGAGGTCCTCTTTATGGACTGCGCGCTGACGGACGTTTTTTTGTGTTCCCAGGTATCGCCTTTGGGTCGCCTTCGTGCCCTCTGTAGCGGCTCCCGCAGAGTGACGGAGACAGATGCTTCAAGGAGGTGCTCGGATCTTCCTCGCTTGGGCGAGTTGTCTAATCGGTTGACGTGCGTATTGTTCTGGGCAGGAATCTTGACGCTGTTTCTCTCCAGGTGCGCTCTGATCGAAAGGATGTGGGATTGATTACTCCTGTGAGACTGCTCTGGGGTATTTTGAGCCCTCTGAGTTAGTGTGTTGAAGGTTTCTATGGCGGTGACGTGAGTTGGTCCTCGACTCTACGCAGTACGAGGGATTCCTCTTTCCTCGTTTACGCTCTGACACACCACTCTGTGGCTAGGCTGTGTGCCCCGGACCTGTCCTCTCTGAAGAAGCGCTTTGACGGGACCCTATGGCTCTTCTTCTTCCTGCACCCATGGCGAACGGTGTTTTTTCGTCCTGTGGATTTTTTCCTGTTGTTTGTCTCTTGTGTTTTCCTTGGTTTGTTGATTGTGTGTGCAGGGATCTTGACGAAGTTTCCTTCCGAATGCTGCCCTCTTTTCTCAGCTCCTTCATTATCATACGACTGAGGTCGGCCGACTGCCTCTGTAATGCTTCTATGGCACTGGGGGTTTGGGGACGGATGATCGATGGGGCTTTTGTATGGGTATTCCTCGCATGCGTTGGGACCGTAGGTGTAGGATAGGCTGTATAAGGAGGCAAGGCTATGGTTTTGGCCTCCTGGGTTGAACTGTGGTTCGATTGCAATCTGGTTCCTCCTGATGACGCTACTGGCGGGGKAGTAGAAACGCGTTGAGGGATGGCCGCATCGGTTTGGGGATGGATATGGTGGATTGAGTCTGACTCTTTGGGATTCAAATTTTGAGCCCTGTTTCTTATGTGTTTTTTTCGGGCTTTGCTCTTTTTTGTATGCGTTCTCAGTTCGAAATTTTGCGTGCGATCAGGATTGCTCTTTAAGGGTGTACTTGTCTATCCTGGCTCATGCGAGTGACTATTTGCCGAGAGTTCCTCTTTTCCTCTTTTCTTTTTTATTATTATTTTTTATTTTATTTTTTTATTTTATTTTTTTGGGGGGGGGTCTGGAGCTGGGGTTGGGGGTGCCCACCCCCGGACCCCGGGGCCCCGGTAGGGGTCCGGGGCGGGGGCTCGACAACCTTGTCCTCCACCAAGGGGTGACACCTCCGGAGCAACCGAAAATCAGATGGCTTCCCCAAGAGGCCCCCATTCGTGTGCTGGGAGTTTCCCTGACGGCAAACGGCAGGCCACCAGCTAACAGTGAATGAATTTCTAAGCCCCACTAGAGAAGCTAGCACTATGGAAAGATAAGCACACCTCTTTAATCGGCAGGACCCTCGTAATCAACAATGTTGTACTGGCATCCCTCTGGTATAGGTCTGCCATCTGGGGGCTAGACAAGGACGACCTACGCCCCCTCCAGCGACAAATATCCGCATTCTTATGACGAGGAGACTTTGAAAGACATAATGTAGTAAAGAGGGTCGCATGGCAGGCTATAATTCAGTCGAAAGCGAAAGGAGGGCTCGAAATAATTAACCCTGCATCACAAACTAAGGCATTGGTTATTCAATGGCTTAAACGCCTGCTTTTTAGTCCACACATCCATGGAAGGAATTAGCCCTTGAGCAAATCGCAAGGCTGACCCTAGAGACACCGGCCCACATCAACCCGCTCACTTGGCTAGAGAACAGGAAATGACCAATTCCAAGGTGATGCTCTCCACAAGATCCCCTGCGGGCTAACACACCAAGGAAAGACGTGAGATTTGACCTTCGTAATGACCCCTTCTGGCCGACCCTCCTAAAAGTATGGAGGAAACTCCCTCTGCACGCTAAGCCCCAACCAAAAAGATGGGATGAGGTAGCACGGCAACCCCTATTTGGGAACAGAGGTATAGTGAACTCTAGGGGCCAAGTATTGCATTGTGCGAACTCCCCTGGAAAGGTTGGGTGAAAAAGGGGGTTCTCAGAATAAAGGATATTTGGGATATAGATAGGAAAGTTTGGATCACCCAAGACCAACTCAAAGGGAAATTGCGATATTGCCATAGAACGGAGGAGGCCTTGGAAACCATAACAGAGTACATCCCTTTGGAATGGTGGGAAATCCTGAAAAAAAGGTCCCTCGCTACAAGAGTCTGACTGGGTGGCAATTTGGGGTCGTCAGGGGGAGGTTGACAATGTAGTATGTTGCAGGCCGAAGGGACAAGTGGTGGTGGACATATTCACAATACGAAGCGATAACTCTCTGCAAAGAACCAACATAGAGCATATACAAATTTTAAAGGAAGATGAACTCTCAAGATTCAGGGTCCTGAGAGGAAAAGACAGATGGAAGGTATTATTTCCTGACACCCCGATAACACAACTGCCATTGGACCCGTTGGAATGGGTGTGGATGACCGCAGTCAGCAGAAACAAGGTATGTACTAGAACTTTAGACAACATCACAGTTAAAGCGACCTACAGACTTCTTCGCCCTAAGATTTTCCTGAGGGACCAGGTGGAAACAAGATGGATGAAACACTTGAATGTAAGCAAGGAGTTATTGAGAAATGTGAAATGGTTCCAACTAACTGAGAGGAAACCAGCAAACCTCGCCTCCCTGCAATGGCAAGTAGAACAACTATGCTTACCAACCAACGACTGGCTGATAGACAGGTCTACTCTCGAATAGAGAGGACTAGCCCTACCTTGGTGCAAATGTTGCATCAATGCATTCCCATCCAGGAAAATGTCAGAAACAATAGAACACATATTTCTCCAATGCCCTAGAGCGGTCTAGCTCTGGAGATGGTGGGACAGGGTCTGGGGCCAGCTCGAAACAGCAGGAGCTCCCTGGCCATGGGATTGGAAAGCCCTAATGTTTGAGATATGGCCTGCATAACAGCCTGACGCTTTCACCTTCAATCTGTTCAAACGGGGAGGCAGAGCAATATTTTGGGCACTGTGGAGACGCCGCTGCACCTATGAGATGGAAGGCGTGAGGCTGGAGGGACCGAAATTTACTGAAAGCATACAACAACAAATCAATATGAACATAACAGCATGTTGGGAGAAACTCAACGAACAAATATGCCATTTGCACACACAAAGTGAGATAAAGCAAAAAATACATCAATTCAGTAAACGCTGGCTTGGGGGGAATCAGGGGGGAAGATAGGAAAGGTAGAATGGCATGGGGAAGTAAGAGGACAAGGAAGGATGCAGGGCAACAAGTACCGTCTCGTCTTCAACGACTGGACCAAGCTAGATAGTTCAATCCCTATGAGCCCTTGTAATGAATTTCGTGACTTCTTCCCCCCCCCAGCAAATAGTCTGGTAGGAATAGATTGGTACGGGGGAGAAGGATGGGGAGCTGTTCTGGATACAGGTGGGGGAGATTAGGGGTTCAAAGGTTAAGATGGGAGAGGAAGAGACTAACTCCTTTAAAGTGGATACATGGGGAGAGACTAGCTCCCTTCAAGTGGATACAGGGGGAAGAGGTTTCTCCCTTCAAAAAAAGGGGGAGGGAGGAACTAGTGTGTAGCATGCTGGCAATCTGAGTATCCTGAGCAAATCAGGGCCACTTGGCATGATTTAGAGTGAGTAGAATCAACGCTAAATAGTACCAGCCCTTAACTGTTTTATCTTGCGCCTTTTTTTGAGGGTGAAGAGGACACTATCTAGGGCTGCTCAGTCAATCCCTTAGGTTGCAGGGCAATCAATGCTGGCAGACCTCACAATCACTGTTCTCATTGTTCTCATAATTTTCTGTATATGGGACGCTGGACCCATTTTCCAGCAGGTGATACTCCCCACCAATAGATGGAGTCTAGTGGTATCTGCTCTTATCAGCAGCACTAGCACTGGTGGGGGCGTGATTTCAGGAAGAAAAAAAAAAAGGTCGAGCTTCCCCTGAGCAACGGTAGTTAACACAAAAGCAAACCGCAGGGAAGCCTAGTAGTTGGAAGAAAATTCTAATCTATACCTACAGATCATCAAACCTCCTACGAGGGGATTGCCTGCTCACCAAAACTCAATGATGCAGGCAGTTAGCACACCACAACCCCTAACCCCCTGAGGGCGTGCCACATAGTAAACCGAAGCACGTACTCATCTAATTAGAAGTTCGCCCCCTTGGGGTCAGATTCAACAAACGCTAAGCTGACATGGCAAATACATTGCAAATCAAGTAAAATATCAACATTAGCCGATTCCAACCAATTAGAACCACTTAGATCAATTAGAATCTAAGCAGCGCAAGAACGCCCAAGCGAGAGCGCCTAAAAAAAACTTGAAAGTTTCGATGAAAGAATACAAACCACAGAAGATCACGGAATCGGATCACGAGAGTTAGTCGTAAGAAAGAAGAGCACCCTACCCTGTTCCAACAAATCCCTGCCCAAATATGAGGATCTCAAAGGTGAGCGCCCCCCATGCGATGAATCATTCCATTTCCTGTCCACTCGTCATCACCCTTATTGCATCGTGATAACCAGCCGCCAATCTACGTTACCGAACGTACACGTACGGGGCCTTTCCGTACGAAACGTACAGGTAATATCTGCACGGGAACATGTACGCCCCTGTACGCCCCCGTACGAAAAAAAAAAAAAAAAAAAAAAAAAAAAAAAAAAAAAATATGTGTTGCATCACAAAACACGCAATATTTGGTTGAGCACCATCTGCAGATTCTTATCAAAATTTAAGAAAAAAAATAAAAACCCCGGCACCTCAAATTTTCAAAATTGTATGTAAATTTCCATATGGGACGCTGGGCCCGGTTCCCAGCACGTGTTGCTCCCCATGAATAGATTGGAGCCTTGTTCAAAAAAAAAAAAAAAAAAAAAAAAAAAAAAAAAACCATGTGAAAAACAATATGTGGTGCAACATCACAAAACAAGCAACAATTGGTTGAGCACCATTTGCAGATTCTTATCAGAATTTGAGAAAGAAAATAAAAATCATTTAAAAAAAAAAGTCGTAAGGGTCCTAGAGTATCAGTAGCGTACGAGAAATGAGTACGACTTGTACTCGTACGGGGGTGAGTACAAGTCGTAATGTAGCCGCCAATGATAGGAGGAGTCGCTGATACAAAACCCACCCCTTGTCAACTGCCCACACACACGTGGTTGGTTGTGACTCAAAAATATCATTAGCTCCGTCAGATGTCTTTTCGATGCCCATAAGAGTTGACGGCATCGCTTGTGAATTGAATAACACACTAGTTTCGTCAGATGTCTTCTTAATGCCCGTAAGAGATGGCGTTGTCATTTGTGAATTAAAAAGATCGCCCGAACCGTCAGATGTCTTCTCGATGCCCATAGGAGCTGGCGACATGGTTTGTGGATTGAAAAACTCACCGGATCCATCAGATGTCTTCTTGATGTCTGTGGTTGCTAATCTTTTTGTTTGTAAACACTGAACTAGAGTTTTAGGCACCCCCGTTGATGGTGCTCCCCTTTTAAGAGCCGACTCCAAGATGCACGTGGGAGCACTCACTTCCTTTGTTGTTGATGTTGTAGATGTGATGATGTGTGATTCCACCAGCGAACGGCTGAGAAACAAATGCGCCTCCCCTAGTGAAAGATCCGCTACTGGAGAAGGTGTTGTTCATTCATTCAACAAGTCTATAACGCATAGCGGGTCACTTACCTCAGTTGTAGATATTGACGTTGTTGTTGTGGTTGTGAGATGAAGCGCGGGCTGCAATGGCGATGGTGACAGCGATTGACCGAGGAGAGAGTGCCCATTCGCCACCATACTCGTTGGCAGCTCCCCTCCCGCGGTCTTCACCAGTGCAACGCCCTGAGTACACCCCAATTCGAACACGTCGTAAGATTCGCTAATCGGGGCATCCATCTGGCTCCTATCAGAAAGAGTAACAGGCTAACAATCACACCTCTCCTCCAATTCCTCAATCACCTTCAACATTTCCTGCATGGATGCTTTCACCCACCCAACCAGTGAGATTGTCCCCCCATCGATCTCAAACCTAGCTAGATCTGGCGAGGAGAAAGAAGTTGCCATCTCCTTCAATCGTCCCTGACCAGCATACAACATGGATAACCAGCGAGGGCCAGTCACCATCTCACGTCCTACCTTCGTCATCGGCATCGTTGAGTCTTTAGTCATGAGTACCTAACCGTGAAGCCGCGTCACCGTTGTTATCACTCCACTTCATTTGCGCAAGGCCGCCTACAACACGCTCAGCACAGGGTGCTTCCACCCACCCCGTTTCGCCCTCTCCACTCAGCAGCTTCACGTCAACCCCACATGGCTATGGGTTAGTACAGTTTTTTGAGTCTTAGTAGCAGCCATGGGGCCAGTTTAGTATCACTTATCTTTTTTTTTTCCTTTTTTCTTTTTTTTTTAAGGACAAACACCTGCTGTAACAGCTAGAGATGATGATATGAGCATACACCTCTAGTTGTGTAGCTGGTGGCTCCATTCTATTGGTGGGGAGCTTCACCTTTTGGAAAGCGGGTCTACCGTCCCCTCGTATTACAAGAATCATAATAATTTGTGGAGATTGGTTGGGGCATAGATAGCCTCCTCGGCCCATAAGAGGCCGGAAGATACTGCACAACATTCCAAGCTGTCCTACCCCTGATTTCCCCAGAAGTGGTAATGTCAGACCTCCTTTATCCCGAACCGTTGCAATTCAAGAAGGGCTACCCTAGAAGGCGGAGAAGGATCATAAAAAATTTATGGAGATCTAAAAGAGTCTCCTGGCTGAAGCTTGAACCATTCGCGAAAGACAAGATGAAAGTCCTTCTTGAGTAGGACTCCCTCCCCTGCCCCCCCTAGCCAGGTCACCTCACCCAGTCCCCCCCCTCAGACCTCCCCAACCAGTCTGTTTCGAATTTTCGAACACTGTGGAATATCTTTCTTAAGCTAAAAAATATTGAGTTTGCTCTTAAGAGTTGACCATGGTGCGCGCACCTCAATTTGCACAAAATGTACTAGTATTTCTGCAATATCTATTCCATCCAGATTTTCCTCTTCTCACATATATACTCAGCGCCAGAGAGTCCACAACACCACCTTTCGACTAATTTCAAATAAATTTTGTTGGAAGGTGGTGAGACCACTAGGTTTCCAATTACCTAACAGAATGGTCCTCCACTCCAAGAGTCATTCCAACCCGGTTAGGCTCCTCCAAATACAGTCCCAGCATCTCTAGAAAAAGATCGAGCTTGGACATTGCAAAAAAATATGCTCAATTGTCTCTCTAATCTTTCTACCAGGAAACTGTGAAACACAAGATTTGCACCATGGAGAGGCTAGCCTCCGTTGTTCTAAAGAAGAATGATCAATGAGCCAATCATTGGTGGGTAAGAAACGATGTACAATCTGTCACTTTACTGAAACAAATTTCGTTGTTTTTTGTTTTACACCTGTGAAAAATTAACATTCCTTAATAAATTTATGTTTATACTAAGATGGCGAGCCCATAATTCTTGTATCACTGCTGATATGTCCACCTTCGGTCACAATAAGCGGTACATAGCCTTGACGGTACTGACTCAGAGTGGCTTCCCCCGCTTGCCAGATTGCCAAAGTCATTTACTTGGGCCTATTGAGAGGCCAGGAATGAGGAGCTCTGGTTGGTAGGCTCTCCATCCTTTATGAGAGGAAACAAATAGAACTCTGGTCTTATATAGCATACTAAATAGAAAGAAAGCAACTTGAGTACTGGAAGAATGGGCAATGAGGTGGCCTCTCTTAATTGCAATGAGTCGAACCAAAACTCTATCCAAATCGAGATGAATCACCTATCCTATTATTTGCTGATTATCAACCCGGTCAACCTTTTTAATATTGAGTTTTTTTTCAAATTAACGTTCTTACACATAGTCTTTTTCAGTTGGTTCGTAGTCTTCCGGTACCTCTTGGCAGGTCTCGTATATCCTTGACCCTCAAAACACTCATTTTTACCCATAGAGATCACGGAGGAAACAAACTATTGGAAATGCATACATCATCATCTATGATCCATCTATTTCCAAATAAGGATTGTCTCAACACTTCCTCATATTTGAAGGGAAAACGTTTGTTTGGCAAAGGAGGAGAGCGTCATGTCCTTAAGAGTGACACCAACAAGTTATCCAATGTGAGATCGCTTCTAGCCAATCCCCTTACCCCTTCTTCCTTGGACAACAATTGTGCTCTAGGAATTCTCCAAAATCTATCCTCCACTCTAGTTAGGGGGTATGTATCTTCCATTGATGAAGGGGCCAGCAGGCGAATATGTTCCAAAGCTAAGGCCTTCTAAGGTATGTGAATGAAGAATACTGATTTCTTAATCCATTCTATGGAAAGGGTTTTGGTCTGAAAAAAAAGGATCTAGTATCCCCAAGGCTTCCCTTGCTTTGGGTTAGATACGAGAGAGTCAGACCACCCGTGGAATAACCTTACTTTGTCCATGATCCCCTCTCCCTAAAAATGTTTGGACTTACCTCTGAAAGGTCTTTGTGTAGATCATGAATTTGTACCAAGTGGAGGTCAACACCACATTGTTGATGATCAAGACCCTCCATAACAATGAAGTGTGCTGATTTTGTCACTACTGTATTTGACCAACTCTGATGTTGTGATCAATTCATCATTATTGAGAGGTTTATGTTGGGCAGTAGGAGAGACCCAAAAAACTCGAATTGGGGTTTTCATGACATCCAACTTACTATGAGGTGTTCTGGTGGGCGTACCCCATGAGAGTGTATCCACAAACCTTGTGTCTTACTTCCCCGATTGACTACCGCATCTGATATTAATGAGAATAATGCCTTATTTTCCTCAATATGTCAATTAGATGTTTCCATCATTATCGTAAAGTCATCCGCGAACATTGAACTAATGAGAATTGCTTCACCACGTATGTTTGATATCCGTAGTCATTTAAGGTTGTTATTAGTCTTTAAGTTTGCCTCCAATGCCTCCATGATAATTAGGAAGAGAAAAAAGGTCAGCGGATCTCCTTGCCTTACCAACCTCTGAAGTCTAATTTCAGGTGAAAAAAAACCATTGACTTGAATCCTAGTTATAGCATGAGCATGTAAAGTATTCACCCATCTTCATAAATTAGAACAAAATTTTATTTTATGTAGACAAGCATGATGGAAAGGTCGGCCTACATGGTCATAAGCTTTCTCGAAATCTATGAAAACAAAGCAGCATTTTGTTCAGATTGAAGAGAAAGCTTGATTATTTCATTGCTTAAGAGAATATTGTCTTACATATGTCTCACATTAATAAAGTCAGCTTGTGATTGGTGAATGAAATCAGCCATAACCGAAATCAATCGATTTGTTTATGCTTCGGTCACTGGCTTATACTCTTTTCTCAGTAAGGTGAGAGACATATAACTTCACATACTTGTCTCGTCTCTTTTCTTGTTGAGAAGAGTGGGGACTCCTTGGCCAACCAATTCCCCTAATATTTCATTTTCTTAGATTGTGTTATGACCCTGGCCAATTTCGAGATACACATCCACTGNACATCCACTGGAAAGTACAATGCCATCCAATTGCAGAAAGAAATGAATGAACTTGAGAGGAGAGAGAGGAGTAGAAGAAGAAGAAGAAGTAAAAAAGAGAGAAGAAGAAGATGTACACCAGCAAAGACAATGACAAGGCTCTTCTTCTTCGCCCAACAATCTCCTCCTCCTTATCTCCCCCTTCTCTTATTCATACAAGAAATAATAATACAATGTTGAATGACCGGTCCAGAAGCATGTCCGAGTCCCTCTTCTACTGCAGGTATCACTCAAGGTCCACCATAACCATGGCCGCCTCTCCCACTCTTCACTCTCATACGCCGAGGCTATGGCGGACTACTGGGCCTTGCTCAGACGTCCAAAGGACAACCCAAAGCAGCTATGGCTTCTCCAGCTCAGGCCGCCATGCCCAGCCCAGCCCTGCCTCGAAGCTTCTTGGTGTAGCTCCCCCCCCCGACTGGGGACTCCTTGCTGCAGCGCCCACCAAGGTGATGAAGATGGCTGCCACCATAGCCAGGTAAGTACCCCTGGCGCTCCTTCCCCTTCCTCCTTCCTTCCTCCTTCTTCCTCCCTCTTGTCCTTTTTCTTCCTCCCCAGCAGCGCTACTCCAGCTTAGCACTGCTCCAACCAGCACTCCACCAGTGTGTCGCTAAACTTGCACACCAAAAAAGAGGCCGGGTCTTCCGCCCGCCCGGAAGATATAGCGGTCTGCTTTGCCTCTTGGGCGGTGACTTCCAGGCCGCTGGCCTTCCCAAGCAACCGGTACCTCCTCCTCTTTTAGAGGGAATATCATTGCAGACTCTGATATTGCCCCTACAGGCCCTAGACTCAGACTGGTACCCACTAGACCTAGCCTACACTACCGGCCTCTAAAAATGCCACTTTTGTCTTCTTCTGCTCGGCCTCCGGTACCTGCATATTTACCCCCCTGTTGGGTGCGGTACCGGCCTACCCACTACTTGAGTGCTTTTTCCCCGCTGCAACCCTTCAAAGCCACAGCCACAGGTAAGTACCGGCCCTGAGGGCCCAACGAACGAACAAGTGCCCTGGCGGGCCACACACACACACTCATACCGACCAGCACTCAGACAGGCACAGTCACACACATGCAAGCCAACCAACACTCAGACAGACATGCAGTCCAGCAAGCACACACACACACAGACTTAGCAGGCGGGGAACTCAATAGGGCATTCAGTCTATGAGCAAAACTCATGAATCAGCTGTGTGTTTCAGTCCGTGTTTGGACGGGTTATCACACTACCCCCCCCTCAAGAGTGAGATCCCTTCGAGCGAGTAACTCATTCTAAGTCCTCGGCAAACGCATCGTAAGCGAGCAAGGCAAAAAGATTCCTGGAATACTCTGTCGCAGTGAGCCTTGCTGAGATCTTTGGTGTGGTGTTAGCAGCGATTTGTCGCTCGTAGGCTTTGACAACGCGCGGTGCGCTGCGTAGCAGTTCCTGCTTGGAGATCCAGTACAGATCGTCTAACGGGTGATACATAAAATGAACCTGGTACTGTCTGTTTCTCCCCTTACCTACATGCTGTTTGATTCTATCTATCTCGTGCCTGCCCTTGATTGCGCGAGGGATCCTATTTCGCGATAATCGAATGTCTCAGCATCACAGTGGAGATACAGTTTAGATGCATGGAACACGGGATATGTGCGCAGGTGAGCTGGCACGTCTATAACGTACGGAGGGCCAAAGTGATATTCCCCAATTACATCCAAAATTTACCAAGACCCGTAGTAGAGTGGGAGGAGTTTGCGTGAGACTCCCTCCTCTTCTGAGAACTCAAACATCTTCACTCAGACATGGCTTTCTACCTGAATCTCCGATGGTCTGCGCTTTTTGTTCGCATGGTGGATCATGGCATGTTGTCGCTTGGTCATAGCTGCAACAACAACTTTGAGCAAGCGATCATACTTAGCCCTGAAGTCGGGCCTGCCGGGTGTTAAGCCAGCTGGCTGCTCAGGGAATAAGTAGGAGAGCGGATTACGGGTCTGCCAACAGTAGTGCAACATGTTGGGTATCAAGGCGGTGGCAGAATAGACAGAGTTCTTATACAACCCCTTGACAGAATACAACTCTTCATCCCATGTCTCCTGGTCCGGAATGATCAACGCGCAGAGAAGTTGGAATACAGTCTGGTTGAGCTTCTCAGCCAAACCATTGGCTTCGGGGTGTCGGCCAGATGTCATGCACAATTTGATTCCTAGGTGGGACGTGAAATCCTTTCATTTAGTGCTAAAGAAACGCGGATCCCGATCGCTCACAAGAGTCCTCGGGGTTCCGAATTGCAGCAGGTATTTCTGCTGGAATTTGCGAATCCCTAGATCTGTTTGGGCGTGGGGCGGCAAAGGAATCAGATTGAGAAATTTTGAAAATCGGTCAACAATCGCCATGACTTGTGAATACCCGTTCTTGCTTACCTTACCCATGTCAGTGAAATCGATGGAGACAGACTCCCCGGGACCATCAGGAATGGGTAGTGGTGTGAGTAACCCCATGGGCTTCTGTCTGCATGGTTTGATTCGTTGACAGACTTGACATTCAGCCACAAATTTCTCAGCATTCCCTTTCATGCCAGGCCAATCAAACTGTCTCAGCAAATTAGCGTACATTTTTGCCATGCCGAAGTGCCCGCTCCAGCCATGAGCCAAGTCCAGAAAGTGTGTGCGGAAGGGCTCATGGTTGGGCACACACAAACGGTCATGGTTCCCGTAACGGCGACAAATCAGTCCTCCATACTCGTGAAATCAGGCTGACTACTAGGATCAACCCGCAGTTGCTCAAGGATGGAACTAAGTTTCGGATCCTTAGTTGTCTATTCTACGAGCTCCTCCTTCAGTTTCTTTCGGAGATCGTAGGATTTCACTAGGCAAGTCATGTACTCAGGGTGGTGTGACAATGCGTCAGCGACTCGATTATAGCAGCCCTTCTTGTGTCTTAATTCAAAATCAAAGATGTCAATCTCATGGAACCAGCGAAGCAAGGTAGGGGACAGAGTAGTCTGCTGTTTGATCCACTTCAAGGTCTCATGATCTGAGAAGACTTTGAAGTGGCGTCCCAAAAGGTAATGTTTCCAGTGATCCAACGCCATACACAAAGCGTAGAGCTCGCGCATGTAGGTGGAAGTGACTACCTTTACGCTGGGCATTCATTTGCTGTAGTACTCGAGTGGTCGCAGACCATCACCGTCATCTTGTTGCAGCACTGCACCGATTCCATACTGACTTGCATCCGTAGTGACTACGAATGTCAGTTTGGGATCTGCAATGCGGAGTACCGGGTAAGGCTTCCTTGAGAGCTTGAAAAACTTTCGTACACGCGGCACCCCAGGAGTAAGACACATTCTTACTGGTTAGTCGCGACAATAGACGAGCAATGATGAAGAAACGGGGTACAAACTTCCGATAGTACGACGCGAGACCAAGGAAAGAATGCAATTCACGAATGTTCGCAGGCTGAGGCCAATCGCGTATGACCTCAATTTTTGTTGCCTCAGGCTCTAGGCCTGCAGCAGATAGCTGTTGCCCAAGATAGATGACGCTATCCTTCCCAAACTCAGATTTCTCCAAGTTGAGATGGAGTTGCGTCTTTTTTAGGATAGCGAGCACCTCCTCAAGATGCTTGAGGTGTTCCTCCATGGACTTGTTGAAAATCAGGATATCGTTCAGGTACACTTCCACAAACCGGCCAATATGTTCGCAGAGGACCTTGTCCATAAGGCTTTGGAAAGTGACTGGTGCGTTCATAAGACCGAAGGGCATTACGGTGAACTCATAAAGCCCATCGCGTGTTTTGAACGTAGTCTTGTGCTGGTCCGCAGGATCGACTTCAATCTGGTGATAGCCAGACTTGAGATCGATCTTGGAGCAGACCTTGCACCCGCATGCGGCATCAAGCAAGTCATCTATACGAGGCAATGGATAAAAATTCTTTCTTGTGATGCGGTTTAGACCGCGATAGTCAATACACATGCGAAGTTTGCCTCCTTTCTTTGGCACAAACAACACAGGAGCACCAAATTCAGATTCACTTGGTTTAATCCACCCTTTGTAAATCATCTCATCGATCTGTTGCCGAAGTTCCTCCAACTCGCCGGGTCCCATACGGTACACGCAGCCCTTTGGAGGAATAACACCCTCGACCAACTAGATGGTGTGTCGGACCGGTCGCGTGGGGACTCCACGTGGCTCGGCCAGGACTTCCAGAAACCGATCGAGGAGGGTTTGGATGTCTGATGGGACAGGTGGGGGTGGGGAATCAGCAAAGGGATCACCAAGATCCGGTCGCAAGTCACGTATAGAGACGACCGAATCTGAAGTAGGGTCACTTGGACTATTAGAGGGTAGAGAGGTAGAGGTGCTAGTAGTAGAAGTACTAGAAGTATGATCATTAATCAAAGTAGTAGTGGTACTAGCCGCAAAAGTAGAAGGCACAAGAGCAGGACGAACAAAGGCAACATACAACTGTTATTCCTCCTTGTGTTTGCGCCATTTCTTGCAGAACTGCATAATATTCAGAAAAATCACTGGGATTCGTGTTTCTCATCCAAGAGGACAGGAAGCTCGTTCCCCTGAGCATCTTTGACCATGAAGAGTGATTCCTTCCACTTGGTCCATTCGCATTGGGACTGCAGCCAGCCCAAGCCAAGGACAGCGTCGAAGGGACACTTGTCAAGGACAAAGAAGTTCAATGTGTGGGTGACAATCTTACCTTCGTCAAAGGTAGTGCGCACACCTTTGACTGCATGTGTTGAAGAGACAACTTCTTTGCTGTCAACTTGGGTTCGGCAAGGGTTCTGCAGGACCACTTGCTTCATCCCCAAGCCCACCTTGCGTATCCCATGTGGTGACATGAAATTAATAGTTGTAGCACCACAGTCAACCAGCATACGGAGATATCGGTGGTTTATGAAAAGTTTAAAGAAGATCAACTTCACTGTTCCTTAAGCACGCTGCTGTTTCATCTCAGCCCAATGCTCCAAGTGGTGGTGGAAGTCAACCATCTCAGACTCCTCCCAAGGCTCGACATACAAGACATTACTTACCTCAGCCCTGTCTTCAGCAGATGGTTGGGCTTCAAGGGAGGGCTGTTGATTTTCAACAGAACCGGACTCCCCTGTTGTAGACTTTGCTGAGTCTGACTCTACGCCCGATTCTGGTTTCCCTTCAGCCTATAACAGTCTTGAACCTTATGATTGGGTTTTTGACAATGCAGGCAAACCCCTTTCTTGAGTCTGCCCCGCCAGTCATTTTCGGTGATCCGGAGGTCAACCCAAGGTTTGGTAGTTGCATCCTCCGGTTTAGGCGGGATCTTGACTCCTTTGGGAAGTTGGACATAACTTTTCCTGGCACTCCGATTCGGTCCCTTGGTACTGGCAGTCTTTTTAAAGGCAGAAAATTTTTCTTCTTCTTTATTTGCGTCGGACTCATGGGCTGAAGAACAAGCTGTATCGGAGTCCTGTTCTTGGTCGTCACCAAGAGTGGGGTCACCCGCATCGGCTTCTTCTTCGGCCTCCAGCAGGTCATGTACAGCAAAACGGTTGTTGCCCTGGAACCGTCTGCCGCCTATGGGCTTTTTGCTGCCTGCCGTGCTGACGAGGTCTATAGCCTTCAAACTGACTATGTCCTTCATTAAGGTGAGCCAGTCAGTGTCTGCAATGTAGTCCTTGCCCCGGTGATTAGTGAAACTAGTTGGGATCACGCCCTTAACCACATCTAAGCAAGATTGAGCAGACAAGTCCAAACCAGGAGTAGCAAACATCTTGTTTAGATAGGTCTGCAGACTTTTCATGGAGCCTGTCCACTTGCTGCGCTTGATTTTGTCAAGTTGAGTTCTTGCTCTAGCAGCAGCATGTGGATCTTGGTATTGTGAGATAAGGAGATATTCGAGGGAGGCAACAGGGGTGGTCCTAAGCCATTTGGCTAGTGCAGTCTTTTGGAACCCAGCCCGCGTTGCTTGGACTTCTAGGAAGCCCCGTACGACCGGCTCGACATTCATTCCCATGATCACCGCCTGGGTCTCAGTTTGAGTCCCCAGAATCTCAAAGTAGGTCCTCATGGAGCCGATCCAGGACTCGATGTCTTTTTTGCCGTCGTACTTGGACGGTATTTGAACCGCCTTTCGGTCCACATAGGGACCAGCGTGAATGGGACCAGCAGCAGCTGGTTCCGATCTTGAGGCTGCAGCAGTTGCAGAAGTTCCATCCTCATTGCTTGTTACAACAACAGTGGAATCTGCACCTGCTGCAGGTCCCGAAGGGGTTGCCATCACACTCGAAGAAAAGGTAGAAGAAGATACAGTAAGAGGGGTAGAGGTAGTTTCGATTGCAACTTCAGATCCAGGGGGTAGAGGAAGAGAGTTGGCCACTTGGGCTTGACGCAGGTCAGCCACCTCCTTTGTCAAGTCATGGTACTTGCGGGTCATATCAGTCAGATCATCTTGAAGAGTCTGCAGCTTTGCAAAGACTTCATCGATCTGAGTGGTATGGTCCTCAAGATTCCGGACTTGAACAAAGGCTGTAAGTATGGACTGCAACTGTTCCCCACACTGCTCTTCAGTCAGTGAGGGAACAGTCTCTAGGAGGACCACTGCCTTTTCAGAAAGGTCTCCTTCCTCTCATTCTATGTCTCTTGTTCCCTTTTGATTGCATTGTCTAAGAGTGCTTGCAGATAAGGTTTCTCAGTATCACTGAATACATCTAACAAGACCCGCCATTGCGTTGAAGTTAGCTGGGCCATTTTCAGACTGTCAGTATGGACAGGTGGGTCAGAGAGTCGCCAGTCAGCAAAAAAATCAATCAGACTCTCAAGAGGTTCACTCCCCTTCCCGCTTAGACAAACACTCCTTTTCCCAGTCCTTGCCCACTTCAGGCTCCCTGTTCTCTCTCCCTCCTCTCTCTCTCTTCTTTCAGATTGCGGGTCTCCACGGGCATCGAAAATGAACTCAGAAAACAGAGTGGAAAGCTCAGAGAGGAGAAGGTAGAACTCCTAGCCGAAGCGACATTTCATTTGGAAGTAGAGAACAACAAAAGAAACAGTCAAACTCAAAGAGAGGTCTGATCCAGCGACCCTGTCTGATCAGACTGCATACGAGGTCCTCTCGAGTCCAATCTGACCAGCTCCGTGTCCGTACAACAAATCAGACAACGAGTAACTAAATGCAACAATGGAGAATTGAGTGGTGTACAGTGTGCGAGTCAAGCCACAGACAGTGCAATTAGAATACATGCGAAACGTCTCAGCCAAGATCCCCTCGGCCGTGGGTATCATAATCCAAGAAGAATGAACCCGTATCCCAGCCAAAAAGACAAGAGGTCAAGGCCTAACCGATTTGGGTCCAGAGACTCTCCTTGTTTGGGCCCGGTTCCGCTGGGTCCCAAGGGTCCCGCTTGGTCCCAAGGGTCCCGCTTGGTCCCAAGTGTACAACCAGGTCCCAACCAAGAGGAGTTCCACCTGAACTTAGTTCAGTCTCTACTGCACTGGAAAACAAAATTTCAACTTCTGGCAGAACCTACAGACTACAACCGTTCAGTGATGAAAAGACAAAGCACTTTAGAAAGACTCAGCATGTATGTCAAGATACTTCATTTTCCATCCATCAGGTGAGTAGGTAGATCACATGCATTCAGTCACACAATCAAGACCACAGAGGAGTAGGAAAAGAAACCCATAGTACCCCAGCAGGACAATCAATACCATACACACGTACATGGGCATCCCGTAGGTGCACGACACGTACCTGAGTGGCCTTGAGCTTCGAGATGAAGAGAACTCACCCGCCTTCTCATGTGGTCCTCCTGACCCCTCTAACGCTACCCCTACACTAGTGTCCTATCTCCTAGGAGGGTCTGACTCCAACACCCAAGTGCAACGCTGGATCACCCGTCGATGCTGAAGATCAAAGTAGCAACTTGCAGTCCGTTGATGCAGAATGGCCGCTGGCCCTCAAACTCGCCTACTTGAGGGCAGCCCTTAAGTTGCCAAGTGTCTCCCTTGAATCAGATTCCAGGTGCGAGTGCCTCTCACTGTCGCCTCTCTCAAATTGCCGCATGAAGTCTCCTCGAAATGTCTCGCCACCCTAATCTCACTCTCAAGCAATCTGGTTAGGTTCTATGTTGACCCCCCATGACCTAACCAGGTGGGGGCAGCCTCCCTTAGCCATGCTGCCCCACTTCCCTCAAGCATCCAACCCTAACCCTAAGTGTTGCCCTCAACCACTTAGGTTAGGGTTAGGGTAGCAAAGTCAACTCTCACCAGCAAGTAGAATCCGCTCTGATACCAATGTTATGACCCTGGCCAATTTCGAGATACACATCCACTGGAAAGTACAATGCCATCCAATTGCAGAAAGAAATGAATGAACTTGAGAGGAGAGAGNACATCCACTGGAAAGTACAATGCCATCCAATTGCAGAAAGAAATGAATGAACTTGAGAGGAGAGAGAGGAGTAGAAGAAGAAGAAGAAGTAAAAAGGAAGAAGAAGAAGATGTACACCAACAAAGACAATGACAAGGCTCTTCTTCTTCGCCCAACAATCTCCTCCTCCTTATCTCCCCCATCTCTTATTCATACAAGAAATAATAATACAATGTTGAATGACCAGTCCAGAATCATGTCCGAGTCCCTCTTCTACTGCAGGTATCACTCAAGGTCCACCATAGCCATGACCGCTGTCGGGCGCAATCGGTCCGGCACTGCGCGGGGCAGCGCGGGACCCTCCCGGCCGCATCACGCAGGAGTTGGTTTTTGCAACCCTTCGTCGCAATAAACATGGAGCTTCCACAAGCCGCTCAGGCCGGGTGCGCCAGCCATACCTCTCGCGAGCCCCTACGACAGGATAGGGCCTACGCGAGGCACGACTTACCTACACCTTACGGGAGCTGTCACCTCCCTTCGGTGGG
>BFEA01000103.1:2845754-2874244 GCA_003427395.1 Chara braunii | reverse complement strand
TTTTTTTCTGACGGTTGACGTTTACGCTGTTGTTTTCCTGACCCTGCTAAAAGCCACTAAGGCCTGAAAACGACAAACAACAGTAGTCGGGTTGGATCGAACCCTTGAACGATCGAAACACAGAACGAGAAAGCAGAGGCAGAAGAAGGCATGCCAAAGTCACCCGAACAAGGCATACAGGTTTTTGAGGAATGAATAATGCATAGGAATTGCCATCGATACGGTTGTTTGAAATTGCTGAAGGAACCCTTCAGTTCGAATGCCATATTGCTTCTAAAAGAAAGTCGTGCCAAGAGGGGACATGGTCCTGTAAGCGCGTGAAGGAAATTTTGAATTTTCCACCTCGGGAAACGCGAGATAGGGAGCAACCTCACTCAAATAAAAAGAAGGAATATTAAGGGGTAGGAATCAACAAGTAAAGCAAACGAACCTGTGAGAGCAGCGCGGTGAGCGAGTTTGCGAGAAGCTACGTCCTGGGAGGAGCAAGTAGGAGCAGTTTTGTTTCTCCGCGATGGACGTTGAAATCGACCTCGACCAACTGAAGGAGCAAGGGGACAACGAGGAAGTGGTATAATTTCTTTTTTTTCTTCTTCCTCGGTCGCAACGCAGATTAGCAGCTAGCATTCCGCGCCACAGCAGGGCACTAAGCAAGATTGAAAATCATGCAATGAATACGTGTATCGCCGCAACCTCCATGCACGCGCCGCTATCACTTCTCATTTGCGTCTACCTCATCCAAGTCTTTCTACTAGAGCTTATCCCAAATATTGTCATTGCATCTGCAGCAATGTGGCTCAGCAAGGAGGAGTCTATCTGGCTGAAGCCGGCCAGAATCTCGTACGGGGTCACAACATTCGCAATTCTTTCCGTTGCGCTTACGCTCTCACTCGCGCTCTGCTGCATTGCTGCTGGAACTAGGATCGCGGTCGCAGCAATAGAGGTAGCGCTAGGAATATGAAGAAGGATGAGAAACAGGAAGCGATGGATTGGGCGTCTTGCAACTTTCTCGCCTTCCTAACCTTTTTGGCACTGTTGGTGCTACTACTGTTCATCTTGGCCCTATCGACCCCCCCACCCACCCTCCCACCCATCTCCCCATGTCCTCCTACACCTGTAGTCTCCCAGTCGTCAGCTTTCCCTGCCCCCTCCCCCCTCCCCTTTCTCCTTTCACCATGTCTCCTCTGATGACGCTCCGTGTGGCCGAAGCAGAAAAGCGCTTTAGGGATGGCCACTCCCTTCCCGCGGATCGGTCAGTTGAGCTCAGGGTACCCTCAGGGACTGGAATAGAGTGTCTGGAGGTGTATGGCTTGATATCAGATAAGTTTTTTCTCCCCTCTCCCGTTCCCCTTTCTGTTTCTTCCCCCCCCCCCTCTCTCTCCCTTTCGTACTTTCCCTCTCTCTCCTTCCCTTCTCGTCCAAGCGGGTAGCGGCGGTCGTAGTGACTTCTTTGCTGGAACCGATCGGTCTATGAGAGTAAAAGTGACACGTTCCTCGAATGATTGCTTTGTAAGAGTGGAATCGTGTGATGGAATGATTTTTTCAGTTGATCTTGTCTTCGATAAATCATCTCTCGAAATCTCGCATGAATGTGTCTAGTTACTAATGATGAAGTAGTCATTTCCGCGCATATCGATGCCTCTGCCTTTTGGAATAATCAACAAACCGGGATATATAAATAACTAGTGGTTTGCATCACTCGTATTTACGCACCCCAATCGGCTGGTAATCCCAAGTCGAAGAAAATCATATATGCAGGATACGCGTAATGATCAATGGAAATCATGGGAATGTACAGTCGTTTTGAATTCTCGCTTTCGTGTGATCTAGTGATTCTTTAATAGAATTTATCTTCAATGAAACATTGCCCAAATCTCGCATGAGTGTGCTATATAGTATATCATTGGTTGCTAATGATGACATAACCGTTATCGCGCATATCGATACCTCTACCTCTTGGGAATAATCAACGAATCGGGATACGTAAATCACTAGTGATTTGCATCACTCGTTTTTACGCACCCCGATCGGCTTGTAAATCCCAAGTCGGAAAAATCGTATTTGCAGGGTTCAGCCAAGAAAGATACACGAAACGATCAATAAAACAAAATCATGGGACTACATGATCAACCATTTTTTATTGATTTCTCGCTTTCGTTTTGAGAGTGAAATCGTGTGATGAGATGATTCTTTAGTAAAACTTGTCTTCGATGCCCAAATCTCACATGAATATGCTATAAAGGATAAATAGTATATCATTGATGACGTAGCCATTACCACGGATATATATGCCTCTGCCTTCTGGGAGTAATCAACGAGTCGGGATACGTAAGTAACTAAGTGATTTCCATCACTCGTATTTACGCACATCGATTGGGTGATAACCCCAAGTCGAAAAAACGTATTTGCAAGGCTCAACTAGCACCGAAAATTGGAAAGGAATCGCCTGTTGATTTTGCCTTTCATGGATCATTACTCGTAGTCTGCGCATTAATATATGAAGAACGATGTATAGTATGCTCTCTATCATTAGTTACTGATGGCAATGCAGTCGTAACCACACTTATCGATGACTCTGTTGCACGCATTCAGGAGGAATCTAGCAATCGGGATACGTAAATAAGCCAACGATAGCCGTCGTTCATATTTACACATCCCGATCAACTGATGATCCTGTTGAAAAGAATTATATAATGACCTTGTACATACTAAGAACAAGTAAACTTCATGAAGAACCCATGATTTTGTGATCATCTGTAGAATAGTACTTTGTGCGCCCCCCCACTGCTAAACCTAAGGGTCGAACGGTCACGTGCTAGAAGGTATACACCTCTGCGGTTGAAAAGTAAGTCTGCGGATACCATCTTGTAAGGATCACTGGAAACATACTCGGTCAAGTTGCTTAGTTACGCTGTCGGGACAGAAACCCTAACAAGGGTATCTGCCCTGTATTTTCGATGTTGGGCGAAGTCCTAGTTTTGATGTAAGTTTGTGGAAATTGGTCTGACGAAATAGACATGCTATTGGAGTATTCCGACTCGTCCGCAGGTTTTCGACAAGACTGCAGGGATGCGCGGTCATGGAAAGATTATAACTTGACCCATTCTATCCAAAATAATGTCGCGCGGCTGCTAAGTAGCGCGATTCAGGGCCGGGATAAGCTCAAAAAGGGGCGGTCGTGCTGGGAACAGGGCCGCAACGCAAAGAAGGTTGGTTTTTTAGTCGCAGGGGTTGCTTCGGATGAAGGGCCTGGTGCCATGGCGGCTGGCTATAGGTTGCTGAGCCACGAGCCGCCAGCCCGGGACGGCACCGGGTTGACAACGGCGCAGCCGTTGGCAAAGTGCGGCAGGCTTAGCCTGCCATAAGCCATAGCAAGGAATCCTACTGAGGGCAACTCTTCAAATAGAAGAGCTGCAAGCTTAGCTCCCGTAAAAAGGAGCTAGCCCAGTAGGAAACATGCCAAACTGTCACTCGACTGATATCGGGATCCAGTCTGATATGCTGCAACTACAGGTGCTAGCTCCTTTTGGAGCAACCCAGTGTGTCCGAGCGCGGTCACGTTCAGCCGCGGGATCGTCGAGATCGCGCGGCCGAAATTGGCCGCGCAGATTAGCATGGCCCCTGCGCAAAAATGACACGCAAAAATCAAATGATAATAATAAATAAATAAATAAATAATAAAAATAAAAATAAATAATTAAAAACCAAAAACAGTGCCACTTGGCGCTAGAAGATGTGCCTGAGGGCACATAGCAGTAACCGTTGGCATAAGCCAACGGTTTTATGATTACCGAAAAAAAAAAAAAAAAAATCGACGGCGCTACATGGCGCACAAAGGGAAATAGGGACTTACAGTCCCTGAAGAACTGGTGCCGTTTTCAATGGCATCATACCGTTTTTGTTTTTTGTTTTTTTGTTTTCGTATTTTTTTTTATAGACTTAGTTTAGATTTTTTTTTTTTTTTTTTTCAATTYTTTTTTTCCGTTCGTTGGAGCAGCCGTTCTTCTCGAACGAACGGGCAGCTCGAAGAAGGACTGCGCCAGACTCTTTCGTTGGAGTCTCACCAACTCATCAGGAGGCTGAGCCTCAACAGTCCATCCACATGATGGACAAAATCGGGTGAATCTGCCGCAGGGACGCGACTAAGTACAGAGAGAGAGAGAGAGAGAGAGAGAGAGAGAGAGAGAGAGAGAGAGAGAGAGAAGGGGGGGGGTTGCCACCTTACCTGTGGTTGGCCCCTTGAAGACTCCAACGACAGGATGAGCAAAATCGAATGAATCTTCCACTAGAACATGGAAACATACACCCCTACATGTTGCCTTTCCCCTCCCCTCAGTCGGTTTTCAGGGTCTGCGCCCGTTCGTCGAAGAAACGGGCAGCAGAGGCTTTGGCTGGTGCTGGTCCCACAGGACAGACCCAGGGACGCTGCGAGACTACGGCGGTGCGGTAAGGTGGAATTTCGGTCTGGAACCCAAGTTTTACTAATTTTGGCCTGCCATTTTCTCACTGCGGTGGGAAAGTGCTGCCGAATTTTTACGGCGGCGGCACTAAGTTTTACGGCGGTGGTACGGAAGTGCTGCCCAAATTTTAGGGCGGCAACACTAAGTCTTTCGGCGGTGGTACGGAAGTGATGCCGAATTTCTACGGCGGCGGCACTAAGATTTACGGCGGTGGTACGGAAGTGCTGCCAAAATTTTACGGTGGCGGCACTAAGTCTTTCGGCGGTGGTACGTAAGTGCTGCCGAATTTATGTGGCGGCGGCACTAAGATTTACGGTGGTGGTGCGGAAGCGCTGCTGAATTTCTGCGGCGGCGGCATTAAGTTTTACGACGGTGGTGCGGAAGCGCTGCTAAATTTCTGCGGCGGCGGCACTAAGATTTACGACGGTGGTGTGGAATCGCTGCTGAATTTATGTGGCGGCGGCACTAAGATTTACGGCGGTGGTGCGGAAGCGCTACTGAATTTTTGCGGCTGCGGCACTAAGTCTTACGGCGGTGGTGTGGAAGCGCTGCTGAATTTGTACGACGGCGGCACTAAGTCTTACGACAGTGGTGTGAAAGCGCTGTCAAATTTTTTGCAACCACGACACAGGATTTGCGACAGTGACGACACTATTTTTGCGTCAAACAGCAATTGGGCATTGACGCAGGAAAGGTGCCACTCTAGTGGTGTGTTTTGAGGTGGCGTGGACTTGACGGCGCAATAACGCGGTGATGTTGGAAGCAAGCGGCGACGACACTTACTGAAAAGTAAGAAAAAGGGGTGTTGTGGTCGCAGCAAGAGAGTAGTGTCGATCACTTTGATGACGACTGAATGACTACCTTCACGTCAAAAGGAGCGTAATTCTCTACGGTCTTCTTGAGTGTACCGTTCAACTTCACTCAAGGTCAGTGGACAGTTAGTTTGACTCGGATCCTTTGACGCCTGAGTGAACCCACACTTTGCTTGACCTTGTTCTTTGAACATTCACTGAAAGGTAGAGGAAATGTGTGTTGGCATGCGTGAATGTGAGTCTGTCCTGAGTTTGGATTTGCACTGTTTCTTTTGTTGAACTTGTCGTCTGATTCGACTGCAGGTGTGGCTTATTGAAATGGAAGTGGGTCGACCTTGAAATGACTAATGTTTGGTTGTTCTCACTTTTTCACACTTGTATGTATGTGTCAAACAGAAAAAGAAAGAAGACAACGAAAAATAAAGCGATCACAAAGAAGAAAAGTCTAAACGGACATAGCCCAAGGTCACCGGTTCGTTCCCGAATGACCCTCTCCGTCTATGCTTGTCTGTGTGAATGACTTTCCTTTCTGTGATCATTTTCCGTCTAAGTTGTTCTTAACGTCAGGCGGCAAGAGGTCATTGGTTCACTGTGATAGATTTATTTCCCTTTCTTTAGGAGGCATCTGAGGCGGGGACGAAATCAATGCACCGGTGGAGTGACTTATGCGTATGATCGTCGGCCAACGTGACTTGCGTGGGTTGCGACTTCCTCCGAACGCATGGCCCCAGGCCAGTGCGTACCAGGAAATATTGGCTCATATAGTTGCGAGTAGCTCTACAATCGATCAAAGCGTTGCAGGTCACTTCTCTGATCTGGATGCGTATTTACAACAATGACGCGTCGTTGGTGGCGTACCGTTATGTCTTGAACTCGTGGTCGATCTTCGCGAGGTAGTCGCGAAGGTCAACAACCCCTACTCCAGCGTCCATCAACAAAGTTGGTACTACAGTGTCCAAGTAATACCGCAATTGTGCCATGAGCGCGTTGCAGTGCGGTTTAGGCAATCGACTGGTCGGGATTAGGGGCATCTATTGGAAGTCCGCGAACGTGAACGGGTCGAGTTTCTCAAGTCTTGACCATGACGTCGAATCCCCGATGAAAGTTGGCAGCAAAGTTGCCGAATCGGTTGTCGATCGTAATGAAACCGTGCATGCGGTGGAGTCTTGCACGTGGAGTGGCTGGTCCAATGGTGGGACCAAGTGGACAACGTAATCCTCGTAAGTGAACCGAGGACTTGCGACATCCACATTCTCCCCAAATGTGTAGGAGGCCGCTAGCAAGGCGGCCGAATCTGGCGGAGTGAGAGGTGGAGCCGCCTCACCTCCAATGCCTTGGTCTTGGCATTGGGAGGTCTTGCACTTGGTGTTGTTGCACCAATAGCAGCAGCCGTATTGACTGCGGTACTTGTATTCATCCTCGATCAAGTTGAACTTGACCAATGGTACTGGATGTCCATTTCCGATCGGCAATGCTGTTTTAGCCTTCCCTTTTCCACGGGAGTTGTTGCTTCGCGGCTGGACGGCGACCACTTGATCTCCCTCACGTAATGCTGGGTGGCTGGTGGGTCTTTCACAAGGTTGTCCAGTTGGATTGCAACGGCGGGTTGCGGACATGGACCAAATTTTCCTTTCTCCACATAGGCTGGCTGCCACGTTGATTTCTCGTTTGCAGCAGCCTGATTGGTCTTGATGATCTCACGCGCCTTGTCTATGATTTCGGTGAAGGTCGTGTATTGTTCGCGATCACCCAGTGCGAGTCTCAAGGCGGCACACGACCGGTTGTAGAATTCCTGATGCAGATGCGAAAATGGCAAGTCGAGATCGGGTGTTGCCACGATCTTTTGCCATTCCATGAGCTAGTCGCGCGTTGGTGTGTTGCCTTGAGTCATGACGAAGAGGCGATTGATGGCGAGCATCGGGGCGTCGTCAACAATGAACCTCTTTTTCCATTCCTTCATCAAATCTTCCCAAGAGATATTTTTGTGTAGGTCGGCGACCTGGACGCCGTGGATGGTTGCCATGTGGCTGAGCCAGATCTGGCATCCGCCCCTGGCATTGAGGAACAACGCCGAGATGTACAAGTGATCTGGGACCTGATGAATCCGAAGCGCCGTCGTAAAGCCCTGCCACCAGGTGACCGGGTCCTGATGCGTATAATCATCAAATTTTTCGATCCAGAACGTTGGCATCTTGTACTGCCACGATGCACTGGTGCTGCCATTGTTGTCAGGCGGCTGGTGTAGTTGTCGAACCTCAATCTTCAAGGCGTCGAGCTGCTCGCTGATGGAGGCGGGTGTGGCGAAAGTGCTGATGTCGTCGATCATCTCGAGTACATGGTCAATTCGCTGCTCCAACTGGTGAGTTTACGCTGCGTTGTTGGGTTCGCCAGCATCTGGTCTTAGTGCTGCATGCTCCAGGTCCTGTACACGGGTATGAAGTGTCCATGTAGCATCCTCATGTAGATCCTTTTGGTTTCGCACTGTCTGTCGGAGATTCTCCAGTTCGTGGTGGTGTTTCTCTAGCTCGGACTGCAGGTGGCTACAAGTGTAAACCAACCGGGTCACAAGTTTGGAGAGAAAGTCCTTGTGCTGCTATTCCGGTGTCGCGTCGTGGCCCTCAGATGGTTCAAAATGACAGAGCTTGAGCCTGTCGACGCCGGCGGCTTCGTGTCGCTGTAGCAGATCTAGGGTCTGCCTGTGGCGGACCTGGGCATCCGCGTTAACTACGGCTTGAAGTTGTTGTTTTTCAGCCGCTACGTCAGCTGCGGTTTGAAGCCGCTGCTTTTAAGCCGCTGCCTCTGCTTCAGCTTGTAGGCGGGCAGCCTCGGCTGTCGCCTGACGCTGTTCCTCAACCTTGATCTGTGTGAGCTGATCTTGGATCCGCTGTCGAACTCGGCAATTGACTCGCTGACCAATTGGTCTGGCATGCCCAAAACTGAAGCCGTCATGGTGGCGGGGCACTGCTGCTGTTGTGGCACTGCTGACGTGACACTGTTGATATGGCGTTGCTACTGACGTGGCACTGCTGTGGACGTGGCACTGCTGTGGACGTGGCACTGCTGACGTGGCACTGCTGACGTGGCATTGTTGCTGTCGTGGCACTGCTGATGTAGCACTGCTAAACCGGGAACGCAAGCGAAGGGCTGGGTGGGAGAGAAACGTAGGAAGGTAACCAAACTGAACTTTTCATTCTCGGTCCTAATCAACATAATAAATAAATTAGTGAGCCGTTTTGGGAGGAGTACTATGAGCGAGATCTAGGCAAGGTTTCGCAAAGTTTCGGCTTTAAAAAAAAATGTGATCTTGAAATAAAGTAAAATAAAATAAATTTGTGTGAAATTGAATGGAGGTTCCACTTTCAAAGAAGAATAGATCCAGTTTCCGAGAATATGACAACCTCCTTAGTTCACTTAATATGCCCAGAATGAGGGGGAAAAAAACGAAATGCTAATATCCGAAGTTCCGGAGATCTATTGCGAATTTTTTTTTTGCAGAGATTTGACGAAGCCCTACTTGATTAACTAATAAACAATCAATCAATCAATCAATCAATTAATCAAACAAACAAGTTGGCTCCTTGATTGGGCGGATCCTCCGATTGAGAGGTCCGCTCCCATACCAAATTGTTGCATACCGTAATGGTGCAGACTAGAATAACAACTGACCCCTCTCACATAGTACACGATAGCGCAGCGGAAGGCTAATATACCAATGATCAGACCAATCAATGTCGCAATGCAGACCAAACATACATCATCATCATCGCAAGGTGTGAAGGGGTCTGACACTACACAGAGGAAGAATGCACCAGACCCAGATCATACGCAAACGAAGAGGAGGGGATCAGACGAAAAGGAGGGAGAAGATGAGAATGTCGTTAACACCAATGTCGTTGATATCGATGCCAAATAGTCTCCCATCAATGTCTTTGTCCCAAGGTTGAGTCTGTATCCAGATAGTTGCAAGGGGCGGACACTACTGGGAGTGTTGCGCCCCGGTACTCGTACCGGTGAGCACATTGGGTTGGCTCTTCGCAATATGGTTCGGCAGCGGCGGGAGGTACTGGTAAGTGTATCGGGTTGGTTCTTCACACGATGATTCGGCAGCGAGCGCTAAGGGCGTGAGAGGAAGCACGTCGCGTTGGGGATGGTGAGGGATGCACGAACGGTTATCGGGTAGCTGAAAATTCAGGAATGAAAATTCTGAAGTGAGAGTTTTGGACAGTCTGAAAATCCTAAATGGTCCTGAAGTGGTGAAAGGTCCGAAGACCCTGAAAACCACCTGTTTAGGCAGGCTGCATCCTGAAGTGGTGAAGGGTGTCCTGAAGCGGTCAAGTGAGAGTTTTGGGCAGTCTAAAAATCCTGAATGGTCATGAAGTGGTGAAAGGTCCGAAGACCATGAAAACCACCCTTCACCACTTGAGGATGTAGCCTGCCTAAACAGGTGGTTTTCAGGGTCCTTAGAGCTTTTACGACTTCAGGACCATTCATGATTTTCAGACTTGAATGGTCCCGAAGTGGTGAAAGGTCCGAAGACCCTGAAAACCACCTGTTTAGGCAGACTGCATCCTGAAATGGTGAAGGGTGTCCTGAAGTGGTGATGAAAAATACGACCGTTGTTAACCTTCTCTCAAGGGATGGGGCGTGGGAGGTGTGCATAGGTGGGGTTGGACGTGGTGGTATGACGAAGGGTTGGTGGTAAGCGTTGACCGTAGTTTAAGTGTTTTTTTTGCTAGGTGGAGAAGGATAAGATAGCAAGAGGGGGCACAGAGATGGAGGGTGTCTTAGTAATCAGCACCAGAGTTAGTTGGCTGACGTCTTGAGTGGATGAAGAAAGGGGGAGGGTGCTAGTTAAAAGACTTATAGAATGATAAAGCACAAAAAGAAGGAAGGAGGAAGAGGTTAGTCGTTAGTTTCTTCTCCTTACTGTCTCTTTCTTCATCTTCTCCTTCTGGGTTGTCTTCTTCCTCTTTTTCTTCGTTGTTTTGGTTATGGTAGTTGGATGTGCCTTTTGTTTTCTTCAAATTGGATCCCTTGTCACAGATCGCTGGCAGGTTCGACGATATCGTGTCACAATGAGCCCTGCAAGGTCGGGTAGTTGGAACTCGGATCGATTGTCTTCTGCCCTTGGGGGGGATGAAGTAAGATCTCTCCTTATATGAAGGCGTGCCGGGTTTAGGTTCATGGAGGGAATCGAAAGGAAAACGGTAATGATCGGAGATGGGTGAAACAAGAGAGAATGGGTGAAGGGTCATGGAGGGATGTGATCCAACCTGGTGCCATCCTTAATTCGTAACTAAATCTCTATTGGTGTGATGATTTCCTAATTAGTTAGTATAATTGACTCTGAGTTTGATTTTCTTATGGTTCTCCCACACACAATGGATTGTCGAATTAGTCTTTTGCCTAACATTTCTGGTGATTCAGCGATTCTTGGAATTTTTGCTCAATTTTTTTTCAAATACATTTTAATTGTCTTTGCTGAACGCTTCCTAAACTGAGGTTTGGAAGCTATTCCAAAAATCCTTTTCGGATATTTAGTCCTGACTCGTGATTTTTTGCTCAATCATACGTCAAAAAAATCTAGTTTCGTCAGTGATTCTTCTAATTTTGAAAGAGTCGATTATCTTCTGAATTTTGATTCGAGGCCGAAATTCAAGAGGTAGTTTCTATTTTGGTTGTGTGCAAGTTGATTAATGTGAGTAACAAGTTGAGTAAATTGATTCTTACTTAGTAAGTCATGAATTGAATTTGTAATATGTTTTTACATAGGTTAAGTAAAAACTTATTGTTGGTTGTTGCTATCAATTCTAGCTTTTATTTTGATGTCAAATCGAAGTTTGAGCCTCAGTTTGTGATTGTAGAGAGTGTTCGGGGTTATAAGTGTCGGATGGAATACCTCATTTAGGGTTGGCGCCCCTCTCTGCGAGGGTTACACAAGGTGGGTGGTGTGACCTTTGAGTGAGTAGCGGTGGTATTGAGGGTTTGTTCTTTCCTGGGCTATGCTGATTTTTGGGTCGAATCAGCATGGCGGTTGGGGAGAGAGGACAAGGGGGTTGCAAGGTGAGAGTCCCGAGAGGGCTGTCCTGCTGGGAGGGGGTGGGGCAGGAGATAAGGGGGATCTTCGGCTCTGCGGGGGCCTACTTTAGGGGGTACTGTATGCGTCTGAGGGAGCAAAAGTGGTGTTGGGGGCTGTTTTGAACTGGGGCGGGGAGGTGAGGGGGCACCTTCCCGTGGAGGCAGTAAAATAGACAGAGGTTTGTTTTTTTAGGAGGGGAGGTATCCCTTTGGTCCTTGTGATTCCTTTATATGCAACTGAGACTTCATTGGGCGCTTGAGTTTTTGTGGGGAGAGAGAGAGTAGCCCTTCCCTCTTTGTCTCTCTTCCTGTGGGAACACTGTGCATTGAATTGTTTAATGGGTTTTCTGAACTTTCAAATTGATTCCCTAATTGGAAATTCTCAAAGGTTTGATGCTGGTTGCTAGGGGTTGTGGGGGTGGGATGGTGGGAGACGAAGCGCTCTGCGGCGAAGGGGCTAGCTTGTACTAGAGTTGTAATAAGGTACAGCAGCGGTGGAGATGGTGGCACTATTGTGGTAAGACTCGCCGGAGTAGGGCTGAGAAGGTTTTTGTGGGATAGCAACAACCAGCGGCTGAAGCGGTTGAAGGAGAAGGGTGATCGGACTATAGCTATGGCGTTGATTGGCGGTTTGACTGTTATTTGTCTTAGTCTTGAATGCCGATAGTTTGCGAATAGACAAGGTCAGAACGACGCTGGTCGGTGTTGGGGCTTGGTTGCGCTGCCCTGTAACTCGAGCGGTACGAGGGCTTGAGACCTGGTAGAGAGATCTGGGGGTGTGGAGGGTGGAAGGCGCTCCAGTGTCTTGAGCGATGCCTAGTCAATGTTGGCCGGAGGGCATTAGGGGTGGGTCGCGCCACTTTGTAACCTAGCAGTTGGGGCCGTGCGGCCTGGTAGAGATTGGGCATTAGGGTATAGGGGTGAGGCAGGTAGGGTTGGGCCGCTGAAAGACTCCAAGGCAAAGGTTTCTTCGGTCTGAATGTTCCAGGACTTTTGATTTGAGTTTGGGATATAAAATTTTTAGTTTTTCTGGAGTAGAGGGCACAGTGGTCATACTTAGCCTAGGCTCTCAACAGGGGAAGGGTTGTTTGTTAAGGTAAGTAGGTTAGAAGGATGATGCTGGGACGACACAGGCCAGTGCTGGAGTTTTTGCTCTGCGACCCAGGGGGAGCTTGAGGCCTGTGGAGTTATGTCGAGGGTGGAAGGCATAACCAGACCGTCCGACGTAGCCGACGCCGGGGTATTAACCCTGTAACCTGGTGTCGGGGGCTTGCCACTAAGGGAAATGTCGAGGGAGGAAGGCACTTCCTGTCCGTCAGAACTAGGTTGGTCAGTACTGGGGAAAGTTGTGGTGCCCTGTTACCGTAGCAGAAGGGGGTATGAGATCAAGTGAGTTCTGGTACGAGGACTGAAAGCCTGGATTGACGTTCCGTCTGTTGAGGGGGGGATTTTTGGATAGTAGGTGGGGTCATTTTTGACCCTCTGCTCTCATATTTTTCCAACCTTCTTCAGACCTTTTCAAAAATAAACCCTTTGTGTAGCTTAGAAAGACTTCTCATAGTTTTTCAGACTTTTTCAAACTTTTTCTGAATTTTAGCCTATTTCGTGGGGTTCTTCATCGAATAGGCTAGTAATTGCTCATGATCCTATTCTCAGACAAAGTCGGGTAAAAGCCCCGGTATCTCAAAGTTTTCCTGTATATGTTCTCAAATACGTTTCATGTTTCAAATGGGATGCTGGGCCCGGTTCCCAGCACGTGCGGCTCCCCACGAATAGATTGGAGTATTGTCCCCCCCCAAAAAAAAAAAGAAAGAAAAAAGAAAAAAAAAAGGAGTCTGTATCCAAATGTCGTCATGATCCCGAAGTCACAAATCTCTCTCTCTCTCTCTCTCTCTCTCTCTCTCTCTCTCTCTCTCTCTCTCTCTCTCTCTCTCTCTCTCTCTCTCTCGTAGTCTGCCGATACTGAGAAGTCAGGTAGCTGGAAGAGATGGTGGACTGGAGGAATAGGAAGAAGAAGAAGAAGAACTCTCTCCCTCTCTCTCTATCTTTCTCTTGGTGCCCGGTACTAACCTGTGAAGCTGGCGCCTTGCTGCAGGTACCTCGAAGACGAAGCTGGAGCGATGGCGTCACAGGTAAGTCTCCCTGGCCTCCGCCTCTGTCCTCTCTCTTTAACGCAACACTGAGCGCCCAGCGCTGAAGACTACTCCTATGTCCTTCTACTGCAGCGCTCCGCCGAGTGCTGCTGCCGAGTGCCCGAAGACTGCCTCCTGAACTGCCTGTGCCCTCCTGGGCGGACCAGTACTATATAGTGCTGGTCCAGCTGGGAGGCTGCTCTTGCCAATGCCAAATCGTGCCAGACCCTGGCGCCCAAGTTCAAAAAACGGTTGTCTTGAAACAGGCCTAAAATGGCCTGCGCTTTTCCCCGGTGTGGTGCCTAAGTTTCAGGAAAGGTCGACTTTAATAGGGCCTAATATTGGCCCTCCTTTTAAAGCTGAAACGACACAGGGCCTGGAGGGCCCTTATCCCTTGTTCCGCCTGGTCGGGCCTTGCAGGCCCGTGTGGTGCACAGTATGCCACACAGAGCAGACCTACTAGGGGGGGTGATACGAGCAGCCTGTTCGCTGAACAGCGTACAAAGAAGAGAAGAAAAAAAAAAGCATCCCTTATGCTGTGATTGCGGTGTACTAGTGTGAGGCAGTTAGGGCCTCTTTCGACACCACTAGAGAACCCTAGAGTCTCAAGTGCGCCCTCACCCGAAAATAGTGATTAAAAAATACTTACTGCAATCTTCGTTCCATGTGCACTTCACAAAATACTTGAAACACTCACACCCGTGTTGGTCATAGACCCCGCGAGTGGGTTGTGTGTGGTGTATGGGAGAGTGTTGGCCATAGCCTCTGCTGCTACTCGATGAGGGGTGGGGGATGATGAGAAAGGGAGGCGCAGCTACTGGCAAAATGCTCGGTCTTTGTGTTAGCCGGACCCCCACCCCATCTCTGACTACCGCTGTTGGGGTTGGGGGCAACATGAATTACCTCGTTTGTGAGGCCCTATGCTTGCAGGGGTCCCCTCTATATAGTCTTAGGAGTAGTGGTAGGAAGGTAGTGAAAGGCAAAAAAGAATTTGAGAGAAGAACATAGTGTAGTTGAAAAAAAAAAAAAAAAAAAAAAAAAAACTTGAAACGGCCGCACTTGAAACCGAACTCCATGGCTTGACCAATCCTGGACCAGGATTGCCTTTTGGAAAAGAAGAAAAACAAAAAAGCCCCACTTGGAGTGCTGGCGGTATCCACTGGCACTTGAACTCAAGGCTCCAGGCTCCCGGGAGAGGTACCTTGAGCTCAAGTGCGAGTTTGCCCCGGCGGCACTTGAGTTTAGAGGGCTAGCACTAGAGAGCCGGAAAGTAGAAACAACTCCGCGCCCAGGTTAGGGTGGGGTCGAAAGAAGAATTTTCCTTCAACCCTTGAGTTCAAGTGGTGTCGAACGAGGCCCTTAGATGCCCTGCGTGGAATACCCGCTGGCAGGGCACCAGAAAGACATGCAAAGAAGAGAAAAAGAAAACAAAAACTACAGCAATCCCATTCCACACATAATGGCCAGATTCATTCCTCAAAGCACTGGTGTGACTTCCACCTCTGTGAGGGCCTTTCTTTATAAAAAAAAAAAAAAGCTATATTCTTCTCTCAATTTCACCTCAGACTACCTACCTACCAACGTCGCGGGATTCGAAGTTCTCTAGTTTCTTTCCTTCGTTTTCGTTCTTTTTTTCATTTTCCTAGTTTTTGGCCTCCAACCCTGCCCCGAGCCCGCAACTTTTTCGGAATAGGCTATTTGTATGGCTTAGGGACCCAGTGTACAAGGTAGGGGGCCTGCGGTCCCTACTAGGGGGGTTGGTATGAGCAGCCCCTCCTAGTATATGAGCAGCCCCTCCTAGTATATGAGCAGCCCCTCCTAGTACATGAGCAGCCCCTGGCCGCTCCATCTATTGGTGGGGAGCTGCACCTGCTGGAAAACGGGTCCAACGGCCCTTATCCAGATAATAAATTCAGACAAGATCCAGACTCCACCACCGCGGGTCTGGTCCTTGGCCTCTACAACACCCTGGGATTAAAAGAAAAGAAAAGGAAAGGAAAAAAACATCCAGACTCCGCCAGCAATGTTTGCCCAGGAAGCCCCGGGGATCAACTGAGTGGATAAGTTTCTGTTGTATGCTGACCGTGTCTTGAGGGGTGCTGCAAAGCGGCCTCGGCCTTCCGGAGGGGCACTGTTGGTCGAAGTTGCTCTGCAGCCTGCAGGTAGGAAGTCGTGAAAATGTTGGAAAGTTACGAACTTGGGTAGCCCTGGTGCCCGCAACTGCTATTCGGTCGAGGTCATGCTCTGAGATACTGAGGTGATAGTCCAAGGTGATTAACACTGCGGTAGGATAGTACTAGGAATATAGGGGGTGCGCTGGGAGAATTGATGAGAGGATGGGTTGGGAGGCAGTCTGAGGTGGGGCGCGCTGCCTCATAACCTGGCAGTTGGCGGTGTGAGGCCTGATTAAGGCTTGGTAACGAGGTTGGACATCAGGCAGGCTGAGGATTGGGATACTTAGTAGCATCTGAGTGACTTGAGTTGCTCATATGTTTTGTGGATTCACTCATTTAGACCCTTTGATCTAGTTTTGCATAGATGTATGGTTTTTTTCCACTAGCCCCTTCGAGGCTGTCTCAATTAGTACTTGGTTTGGTTTGTTCTTAAAAAATGAAGAAGATGAAGGATGGGACCTATAGCTATGGTGCTGATTGGTGGCTTGACTGGTATTTGCCTTAGTCCTGAGTCCCTGTGGTTTGCGAAAAGACGGGTCCAGAACGATGCTGGTCGGTGCTGGGGCTTGGCCGCGCTGCCCTGTAACTCGAGCTGAATGAGGGCATGAGACCTGGTAGAGAGATCTGGTCACGGGTGGAAGTCACTCTAGTGTCTTTCGGTGAGCTGGTGCCTAGTCGATGCTGGCCGAGCCAGGGTGGGTCGCTTTGCCCTGTGGTCTAGCAGGTGGGAGTTTTCTGCGGTGGGTCATGCCACTCTGTAACCTAGCAGTTGGGGGCATGAGGCCTGGTAGAGATTAGGCATCGGGATATAGGGGTGAGGCAGGTAGGGTTGGGCTGCTGAAAGGCCCTAAGGCAGGTGGTTTTTTCAGAATGTTTTTTTGTTTCGAAGAGAATTTTAGTGTTTTTTGTGTAGATTACACAGTTGTCTTTCGTAGCAAAAGCCGGGTAATGGCCCCGGCACCTCAAGGATCTCTCCATGAATTTCTCATTTTTTCAATGTGATCCTGAATGGGACACTGGGGGAGGCAGTCTCACAAATGGAACAATTGTCAGGACAACCAATGGCTGGCTCATGCAGCGACCACCGTGTGTCTGGAACCTGGCCTCTACAACAACCTGGGCACATCAAAAAGTTGCCTAATCAAGCAAGATTGGCATCATCAGGCAGGCAGATGCACACAGATGCAGGCTCCCCCAGGCCACTTTGCAAGAACGGAAAGGAGTATGATCAGCTCCATCTGACTAGGGTCACGACTTGGGATGGCCAAGGTACCTTTGCGTTTGGGTATGTCCTACCCAAACACAAAGACCTCAGCCGGTGGCGCCTGATCTTGCCTACCTACATTGAACCATCAAAGCCCGCCATACAGGCCAGGTACGAGTGACCTGGGAGCTCCGCAAGTCCCACGGGAAGTCCTCTGTCGTAACCTGGTTGTAACGGCCCAGGTCCGGCACTGAGGTAGTATCCATGCATGCTGCACGCTGCGCTTGTACTCGTATGTCCTTTTGCGTATTATTGAGAAATTTTGTATGTACGGATCTATTATAGTAGATTTAGAAAAACTGTGTGTTCTCGGCCTGATAAGGGCGCAGGTTCAGTGGAGTATGATTTAGGGAGATTTGTTAAAATCGTAAATATACCTGGCCAGTACCTTGGTCCAGGGGACTATAGTAAGAGAGCGTGCTACCTACCGCGCTTACAGGAACGTAAATATATAAGACCGGTTGTCCGGTATCATAGGCCTCAATCTGAGTGGCGTGTGAGTGTGAAGGATTGAGTATCCTCGACGCAGGGTTTGTTCAAGGAATGTGGGGAGGAAGGTGACAACGCTATGACATGTAATACTCATGTTATCTTCTTCTTTTTATGATCCATCATTGTGTTAGTCTTTGTGTTGATGGTACAGAGCCTCAGACTCGACCTTGCCGTGCCTTGGGAACGAGTCTGAGGTGCCGTTCTCTTCGAGATCGTTGCGCTCACTTGTTCACTTGTTCATCTTTTTATCTTTTTATCTGGTATTTTTTTACCGTTATCTTTTCAATCAATATATTTCTTCGTTCATTATTTATTCATCCATGTGAGATCCTTTACGTGACTCTCTATGGAGATTTTTCTTGCGTGATCGTACGCAATTTCATATACGATTGGTGTGCAATATTTTGTGTTTGGGTACGTGTTCGCGCAGTACGCGCCTTTGTTTGGCACTTCTCACGCTCAACTCTTTGGGGTAGGGTGCGTAAGCGTCATCGCTTCGGTGCTCGTATGCCGTAGATTGGATACGTGGCATTTCTGCCGCTACTATGTGTCGCGATGCTGTGGCGCCTTAACGGACGGACTGCACTCCCGCGTGTGCTTCCTGTACCGGTAGCGCTGCGGTCCGGATATTCGGAGTGATCGTGTCGGGCTGACGTACGATCGCTATTGCGGGTATCCACAAGCATGTGCAGCGTGTGATGTCCTGGCATGTTAAGCTGTGGAATTGGGAGATTGGCGAGCGGCCGCAGCACTCCAATTGGTCAGTTGCCCGGGGATTGGGTTGGTACTAGTAGCGTACACCATTCTGAATCGTATGTACGGTCGAGGCCGTAAGGGCGGTGGCCGACGCGGGAGGTGGTCGAATTGTGGGCGATATTGGTCGAACATGAATCCGTCAGGCAACTCGAACCAGCTGGGCAGCGGGGGACAGTACCCCGGTGGGATGCCCGCCCAGCAGACAGGGCTGCCCCAGCAGCACCAGGCGCCGGCCGTGGCGCATGTATCGATGAACGGTGGACAAGCCCCGGCGATGGTGACGCCCGGCGTTGGGCCAGCAATGTCTGGGGCATATAACCCGCCGCCGTGGGGTATGCCGATGTGGCCAGGTCCATGGCATGCGCCGGGACAGTGGGGGATGCCACCCGCGTGTATGCCATCCGCTAGCATGCCACCTGTTGTCATGCAAACCAATATGCAACCAGCTCAGCTCCCGCTTCCTCCTCCCCCTCCTCCTCCTCCTCTATCTCTTCCTACGCAATTGCAAGTGCCTAGTAATGACGCCAGACCGGCGAATGCTGGTGGGAAAGGACCGTCTGCCAATGCTTTCCCTGGCCCTGGGAATAGGGCCTATTTTACGAAAGAGTATATGGACATATTGGAAGACATTAAGTCCAACAAGGTGCTTGAAGATGCAAGGAAGAGGCTGGCGAGTGGTCGACGTGGCAACATCCGAATCCCTGAGAACACTGTGGAGAGCTGCATCTCAGAGGTGAGATCGGTCGACAAGAGCGATGAGATGAAAGCCTAGGTCACGACAACTCTCGGCGATTCATTAAAGGAAATCACACAGAAGTTGGAGCAAGTCGACTCTAAATCAACGTTGGCTAATTCTGAGAAGGAGGAGCTTGAGAGACTAGAGCTGAGAAAGCCCTGTTCGACAGAGGGAAGAAGGAATCGAGTAGTGAGAAGAGAAAGAGGGGGGGGGATCGAACCCCGGCCGTCGAGACGCCTAAGGAGAACGTGGGAAAGTCCAGGGCGCGCGGTCTAACGAAGAGCCGAACGAAGAGGATCGAAATCTCCTCTGATGAGGAGGCAGCGGGGGCCGCCGGCGTGCCAAACTTGAAGAGAGCTCTGACCTCGCCGATGTAAGAAGCTGCTTGCCGCGCCGGTGGATGGTTTAGCAGACCCAAATGGGAAGCGACCTGTCGGGCCCGCAGGAGAGTCACCAGGGGCGAAAGGTGCTGTAGACTATGCGGAGAAAGGTGAGGATGTGGATGTGGCAGTTCAGGGCAACGTGTCATAGAATAGCTGGGTCGACGAGGATGATGAGGAATCAGATGAAGGCGGGCTGGCTGCTTATATGAAGATGCGGTTGGAATTCTACTCGTCTCTCCACTACACTCGAGTGCAGGAGATGTGCAAGCAGCGGGAAGTGCAGTACTTCCATAAAGAAATGGGGGCCTGGGAACTTGCCCGAATTAACCTCCAGGAGTATGTCGACTCGCTGCATGCAGACCCCCCATCTGAGAAGGGGGAACCATCCGGACGCAACGTCGGGTCAAGCCGTGGTGTGAATGCTGCTGTAGCTGAAGGTGATCCAGACAGCAGCCTTGCGGGGAAGTGACACTCGGGAGTCTACCCTCCCTGAGGAGAGCCGCTGCTAGGATTATAAAGTTTAAAAGCCGGGTGAATGGGGCGTTGGCTGCGCTGTTGAATGATGTGCACACCCTCTTGATACTGCTGGCTTGCCTGCGTGACAAGATTGCTTGGGGACGAGCCTATGTGGGTTCTTGGCTACGCATGTCTCCCTGGGAGTGGGAGCAGATGCTACATGGACAGTGTTGTGTGTATGCTCTGATGTCCTTGAATCACAAAGCAGTCTATGTTGGCAAGACCACACGCACGTTAAAAGAACGGTGGGGTGAGCACCTTAGGGTTGTTAAGGGTAATAACAAACAACATGTGCACGTGTGGCTTCGCAAGACTGGGATGGAGCATTATGCCCCGATACCAATCTGGTTTGGGGATGCACCGGCTATAGATGGTATGGAGAGTAAGAGCAGTCATAATCCTGGCTTAAACATGATCGGGCGGAAGAAGAAACAGAAGCCTCGTCTATGTCGTACGAGGAAACGAGGGGCCGATAGAGCTCCGCCAAATGTTGTGTATGAACCACTGTTTTTTTACTGCCCGGCGGTGGCTATGCGGCAGGAACCGGACCTGCTCAAGATTTTGAAAGCACTAGCTAAGCAGAAGGTAAAAGGGACGAAGCTAGTATGCAATAATAGTGGGGCACGGTGGCTGAAAGCCTGGAGGCTGGTTCAGTTGTTGTTTGGCTTCACAAAGATTGAGAAGCAGGGTGTGCGTATGCTGTTGAAAGATGCTAGAGCTACGATTGAAAGTGGGGGTAGTTGGTCTATTGTGGGTCTATTCCATACTAAGACCAAAACTGAACTCTTGAAAGCCGAGCGGACTGCTCTGTTAAGAGCGCCATGGAAGCACCGCGATTTGTTTTTACTATCGTTGGTGGAGTTGATCGATTTGAACAACGGTGTTAAATCGATTAACCAGTGCAGGGGTCGGCAGATCGTCCGTGGAATATTGACCAATGTGTTCAAGAAGAAGTTTGGGATCAACCCTTGTTTGAACATTGTTATAAAGATCCCGTTCTGCACAACTATTAACAAATGTAATGTTGAGCGCGTTGTGAAATCTTGGATTTTGGAGAGAATTCGACCAATTACGTTGGTTGAACTGTATGCCAGAGTCTGGCTGAAAGCCAGGCTGAAAGTCAGGACCGTCGGCGATATCCTGCATAACCAGAAATCCTTCTCTCAGATGGAGTCGTTCGACTGCTCCTGTGCGGGATTTGACCTGCCAAAGATGAATGGGCACGTTGCGGTAAAGCTCAGTGAGATTGATCATGTTAAGTCTTTCCTATTCAACACAAAGAATGTGTCGTTTCCTGGCATCTTCATGACGAAGGATGCATTAGGCAAGAGTTGTAATGAGGCGGTGGAAGTCTTGACACAGTCACTTGGCATATCTGAGTATGTCAAGATAGACTGGCGCGACGTATGCAGGCCAGGTGTTGGGATGACCGAGGGCTGTGTGCGTAGTGAGTATGTGTGTGGGGTAGCCCAGGCATTTAAAGGGCTAGTCATGTCGTCACTAGATCGTAATACTAGTGAGACATGGTTGGTGTGCCCGAAACTGTAGGAAGCTGGCCTCAGGATGATGTTCCAAGATAATGAGAACTATATGACAGTAAACTGGCCAAAGGGATCCCTTTTAATAGGCTTTATCGTTTTTTCGTCCCCTTCCCCCTCCCCCTCCCTTTTTTTTTTTTTTTTTTTCTTTTTTATTTCTTTTTTTTTCATTTTCTTTTCTTTCCTATTTTTTTGGTTATCCTTTTTTCAGACCGTAGGATTGCTACTTGGAACATGTGAGTAGGAGCGGTACCTTCCATTGGAAGACTGCTATTCTTAGCTAGGCACCGCAACTAGATCAGAACGGAGCGCAGGGGGTTCTATTCATCGAACCATCGTGTGGTAATTGGTTCTGACAGCGGACGGAGCACGGTGCATTCTGGTTTTGTGCCGCGAAGAGTTGAGTAGGGTGACGGCTGACATGAATTTCTTCGCCGACTGGGACTTGGAGGAAGTGGTAACGTCCCCGACAAGCGGCACCCTCCCGGTTTTGCCTTCGTGTCCCGACGCCTAAGCACGCCCTGGCCGAGCGTCATGCAGGCCGCCTCTACCTGCCCCGCCGAACCTGCTTTGCCTCACCTGTGCCCCTCCGAGTCGGCACGAAACGCCGCTTTCCTGCTTCTCCTCCTCTTCGCTCTGCTTCCGAATCTCGTCATAGCCAGCGCGCTCTTTGCTGCTTGCCTCTCTGAGGAAGTCTTTCTCCGCTTATCCGCTAGGCACTTTGCATTCTTGATCGGTAGTACCATCTGCTTCGCAACCCTCTTCCTCGCAAGTTGCTGCTGCCTTTTCTTTGAGCTAGGTGTTTTTTGGGGGCTTGCTGATTAGCTAGGGAACGAGAATAGCAAGAAGCGAAGGCGATGCAGCATAAATCAGTGGCGGAAACTTCGCCATGCGTCTTTCTGGACTTCCTCTCTCTCCTCTCCTTCCTTTCCTTTGTCTACTTCATCTACTCCCTTCCCTGTTCCTCTCCGCACGATCTCTCTTCTCCCCTCCCCCCCTCCCCCCCTCCCCAACCCCCGCCCCTCGACCCCAAAACCATCCATCATCCTTGTTTCACAACATCCCCCCTCGTAACCCTTCAACCTCCCCATCTTCCAAAGATCATGGAAGATGTCCCCCCCTCTGACGACGCCCACGTGGCATGGGGCAGAAAAGCGCTTTAGATAATTGCCATGCCCTTCCCGCAATTCGGCGAGATGATCCGCGCGGTTACAAGAACTCGCTGGGTCTAGAGGATAGAGCTGAAGCAGGATATATCTTTTTTTCCCCCCTGCCCTCTCCCCATTTCCCCTTCCGTCCCATTCCCCCTTCTCACCCTGTGTGGAACCACCTGGACGATTGACAGCAGCAGAGTGAGGTGTGCGGTATAATCAGTTGTTTTTCATATCGAAGGGACTTTTCATCTTGTTCATCAGTTCTTTTGAGCAGTGTTTTTTGTGGTCTTGATTGTAAGAACTGGCCTCTCCTTCCCTTAATTGTTGTGGCTTTCAGATGCACTCCTCTCCCTCTTCCTATTCGAAGAAGCATTGTTTACCCTTTCTTCCCTCCTTTCCTTTCCTCGCTCCCCTTCCTTTCTTTCTTTCTTTCCTTCCTCTCCTTCTCCCCTTCTTTCTCTCGTTCTTTCTTTCTCTCTTTCTTTCTTTCTCCTTCTCTCTCTCTCTCTCCCCCCCTTCTCTCCTCCTTTCTTTCCTTTGGTCTTTTCTTACTTCAGTTTTATCGTTCTGAATTTTTTTTCGAACTTTTTTCAAAATCTCTTCTGATTCCCGATTGATATCCTGCCTTTTTACCATTGATGACGATCTCACCGAGTTGGATTGATGAGTGCATTCTGCAGATGCTTGTATCTTCTCTATGACCTATTGGGTTTGCATTGTGGATTGTACATACATAGTGAATTCTTTTTAATGAATTGTTTTACAGGTTTGGAAATGGTTGCATGTTTGTGATGGCTCCTCGAAAAAAGAGGCACCCCCACCCCCCTCGCTTCGTTTCGCCACCGTCGCATAATTGGCTGACTTCAGCTAAAAACAGCCTCGTTTTTACCCTCACCGCAAATGGACACACGAATGGTTTTACCCTGCTGCGTTGGAAAATCGCCTCGGAGTCCCGCGTCTTGTATCTTGCTCACAGTGTGCCGACGCATTCAGTCGGAGTAGCGCGGGTATGACGTGTCGTGCTCGTGCGAAACTCATGTAACACACACGTGCTACACACACACACACACAAACAAACAAACGAAAACAAGTGTGGCAGTGTATATTTCCATGTTCTAGCGGTAGACTCATTCGATTTTGCTCATCATAGCATGAGCCCAGCCGCAAGGTTGGAGACTTACCTGCTGTCTCTCTCTCTCTCTCTCTCTCTCTCTCTCTCTCTCTCTCTCTCTCTCTCTCCTGTTTGCTTTTTTCAAGAACAAAGGGCGTCGGCCCCAGGAAGTTAAGAACACAACTTTATTATGGCTACCTGTTTGTATGTGGATTCAAACTTGGGTCTGTATTTCAAAAGTTTGTGGGTGTACCAACTGAGCTATGCCCATTGGTAAGGGGAGTTTTCTTTCGAAAGTGCTCCTTTCGAATTCTGTCTGATAACTTTCGGGAAATGCCTCGTTTTCAAAGGCCATGAATATGAAAACATTGTTTCAACTAAACCGAAAACAACAACAACATGCCCCTTGCACATTGCGACAGAAGGCCAAAGCCTGAACACTTCACTGCCTTTGAAAATAAAATTGCCCGGTCTGCGGCACATGCATTCAACTATTTTTCAGAAGCGACGAGCATATGTGCCCCAGATTGGGTCCTTTTTCTTTTCAGAAGCAGCGAGAGAGAATTCTTTTCGAGGCGTTGGATTTTGTCAAAAAGAACACAGAGGGGCACGTCGCATTTGGTGAATGCAGGAGCGAAGGCCCGCCACTGGGCTTCTGCGCTGACCAGGCTCACGGGAGAAAAAAAAGGACAGTTTGTCAAAGAGAACAAAGATTGAGCTTCTGCGCCGACGACCCGCTCTCGCTCCCGAGTGGCTGCGCTTCCGCACAAACACGGTTTACCGTACCAGTTTGATTGTGGGGTAGTGCGTACTGTGGGTCGTGACTCGTGAGCACAGGGTAGCTACTGGAGGAGCGGGATGCGCGGGAGTGCAGATGTCTGGAGATTGCGTGGAGGAGGAGGAGAATGCAAATTGCGCTGAGGAAAAAGAAGAGTGGAGGCGCGCCCTCTCTCTCTGGTGAAACCCCAAAGATTTGGAAGATAGAACGCTAGGGGGGCGGGAATTGAATGGGCCCCTCCGGGAAGTGGGTGTTTTAATTTTCTTTTTTTTTCTTTTTTTTTTCACTCAATTTCACCCTCACACTACCTAGCTACCACTACTCCTAATTGTAGGAATAGGAACCCCGTAGCAGCCAGAAACGTGAACCGAGAGAACAAGCGGGGGCTGCTCCCGACCTGCAGGTAGGCGATACCGGCGAGGGGACAGCAGACAGCATCAGCGACCATGCCAACAGGACCAATCCCTGTCTCTCCCCTCAGGTCCCAGCCTAAACCGGGGGCTAGGTCCCACTTGCACGAATTAAGAGATATAGACCGTAGATAGCAAGGATCAACGGGCGAAATCTCGTTCGTAATTTGCGCAAGTGGGACCTTGCCCTGGGTAATGGCCCCGGTACTACGACGAGCGTTGTACACTTTTAATATGGGACGCTGGGCCCGGTTCCCAGCACGTGCTGCTCCCCACGAATAGACGGGAGGAAGAAAAAAAAAAAGAAGCGTTGATGCGCGCATGAAGGTGGAGACGCGAGAGCGAAAGAAAGGTGTGCGCACGGGGCGTAGGAGAACGGAGATGGTGCGTGCACGGGAGAACGAACATAACGACAGAGCGGGCAAATGAACGTAAGGGACGCAAGGGGGAAGGCTGGAAGAGGGAGGAGAGCGCTAGAAGAGGGAGACGAGCGCGGGTGTGGAAAGTGAGGTTGTGCGCAAGTGGAAGGAGGTGAATGCGTGCAACGGGGAGAAGGTGAGCACGCATGGGGGCAAGAAGGGAGAGCACGGCGGATAATAACACGGAGACGCGGAGGAAGAAGACACGCGGAGATGGATGATGACCACGGAAAAGAACACACGAGACATATACACGCGAGCGAGCCAACGAACGGGAACCCAAGTTGAGGGAAAGAGAAATCGCGTGGGGGGCCCCACAGAGAGAGAGAGAGAGAGAGAGAGAGAGAGAGAGAGAGAGAGAGAGAGAGAGAGAGAGAGAGAGAGAGAGAGAGAGATTATTACTCGTTTTTGTGACTCTACATAAGTTACACCTGTTGTTATTGCTGCTGTTATTTTTCCGTTGTCTGTTGTTGTGTTGCATTCACTTGAATTTCCGCTCGAGATGTGGGTGTGATTGTAGTTAGGTACGCGTGGAACTTGACAATGTGTTCTACTTCGTGCTAAGTGTTCCTATTCGTGATCGTGCGCAGGCGATCTTAATCGTGAGCATCGTCCCTTTCCGCCGTCGTCGGCAGCTTTCCCCCGTCGAAGTCTTTTATTTTCCTCCCGTTGCGATGATCGCCTCCACTCTTAAAGGTGCTCTTGGTTCAGGCGTCTTTGTTTCGAATTTCCTCTAAATCTGGCCACAGCTTCGGCCAGGTACATCCAGGAGAATCTCGGAGGAGAGAGAGAAGGCCAGAGAGCTTGCCCAGCTTCCGTGGGTAGTCCGAGTGAGTGTGCGCCTTTAGAGAGTCCGAACCCTTGTCATGATGAGTCGATGACAATCCGACCGAACAAGCCTGGCATAAGTTGCATAACCATACCTTTCTTTGAAATTGTGTTTATCGAACATGACAATATATTAGAGAGTAAGAGCGAGTGCGGGAACTGACCTGATGGCCGGATGACCAGCGACCAGCGAAATGCGACCAAGCCGAGCGTGAGCGAGCCGGCCGATGCTACCCTCTTCCCACGAACATAACGCACCCTAAAAATGAATGTATACAAGCTAATTTCCGGCCAGATACAGCCAAAATGAGGGTGCGTGTTGTTCGGGGGAAGACGGTCGTTGGTGCAACCGTTCTACCGTGGAAGTGTATTGTCAGCGAGAGCTGACAGATTGAAAGCTCTCTTTGGTTTGATTTGATTTTACAAGTTATCTTGCCGACCCTCCAGTTCTCCACGATATGTATATCTTAGTACTTACTCGTAGAGTCGTAGCCTGTTTTTTTTTTTTTTTTTTTTGAGAATATTTGAAATTTCAGCGTTGAATGTATACGCTTTGAATGGATATAATGGCCGAGAGGATGACTAGATCCAAATTACAAATTACAAATTATGTGTTATGATTAGCATGCTCCTGACTTCTCCTCCTCATTGTTTCCACCTAAATTACTAGTAATACAGTATGCTACTGATGTTTCAAATTGTTGTTCAGTTCTGTCCGACTTGGTGGTATGAAGAGGTGTCGGTGTGAGTAGGGCCGAGGTCCCATTAGCAAAGAGGATCGGATCGAATGCCTGAATATGGACGTGTTTTATGCAGAGATGCAGAAAAGCAGTTCAATCTCGATTTCCTGCACCACCTCTCGACAAACACGTCCAGATTCAGGCATTCGATCCGATCCTCTTTGCTAGGGGGGACCACGCCCCAGGAGTTGTACTGTAACAGTTGTAGTCACCACGGGCATGTCCCTCGATGACATTCACACTGTACCAGTGCGAGGAGGTCGTTGTCCCCTATTCATCCGAATTTGACTAAGTTCACCCCCGGGCAGGCCAGAACCAGGCAAGTACTACCTTCTTCCCCCGAATACAACGTACGGTCATTATCACTGTATCTAGACTCAAAGTTGCCCCAAATACAGCTATAATGACGGTACGTTGTATTCGGGGGAAGACCGTAGGTACGTGTCGGAGTAGAGCCTCGTCGAGTAGAGTTGGCTACCGTAGGAGGAGGAGAAACCAAGAGAGGTGGTTTTACTGCAGACGGCCAAGGAGTGTGTTTGACCTGCAGTCCTGCAGTGCACGTGGGAGCAAGGCGCAAGTGCTACAGCTGAAGCGGATCTGTTAGGTGGGGGTCGTATTTTGTTGAGTCGAAAGAGAAGTGTGTGACTACGCCCTCGTCAGATGTGAAGCCGTTCTTGTGCTTCGGCCGTCAACCTTGCTCATGTATGGTGTGGCTGCAAAGGGTGAAGACTCTGAAGAGACGATGAGATGAGGGGGAATGAAGCAGCGAAGCTCACCTTGACTCACCTATCATTCCGCGAACTGCGATCTGCTGTGAGAGGCTTGAGTGTGAGCATGCCTGCTGGTACTAAAACAAAGGGGGGGGGGGGGTTACTGACTTCGTCTGAGAAGAGGCGCAGGCAGTGCCAGGCACAGCACACAGCTGTCGGTGGTAGGTACTGTTGTTTCTCTGAGCCAACTCGCTACAACTTGAAGTTGAGCGAGGGCTGGAACTGTTGGTGCTATTTTCTCATCAGAGAGCTCTGTGGGCCCGAAGCGGCAGCTGCGGACTTCGTATTGCCAAAGGCCCTTTGCATTAAATGTTGATATTGTCCGTTCCATACAGCTGCCAACCGGCAGGCAGTGTTTTCTCAATCTAGACTTGAAGGTTTGTTGAAAACCCACGACTCGGAGTCTGAGTTTGTTTTTGAGAAGTGATTGAAAGTTCAAAAGCCATGCGCATGAAGCCGCATGCTCTTGTTTCTCTGCTTGTAACAGCAACTTCGTCAAAACGGACAATGTCATATTTTAGAGACAACTGGGCCTGTGACTGCTGCACAGCTCAGAATTCTCAGAAATAACAGTCCACCTACGTGAACCCCACGGCTGCGGCGGATCCTACCAGGAGGCCGGCCGCTACCCCGTGGCCTAGGCCGCGCGGCCGAGAAATTTTGCGGCCGCGCACCCGAAAACGGGGTGCGCGCATAGCCTGCGCATGGCGTCCCCCTTCGGAATCAGCTCAAAAAAAAAAAAAAAGTGAAATTTGGTGGAAAAAAAAAAAAGTGAAATTTTGGGGGGGTCACAATTGCCGTTTTCAGATGTGTTAAAAAAAAAGTCAAAAAAAGACTTTTTTTTTCTTTTCTTTTCTTTTGCTGTGTCTCTCTCTCTCTCTCTCTCTCTCTCTCTCTCTCTCTCTCTCTCTCTCTCTCTCTCACACACACACACACACACAC
>BFEA01000103.1:2809329-2826418 GCA_003427395.1 Chara braunii | reverse complement strand
AAAAAAAAAAAAAAACTGCAGTGTAACATCAACAGCCCCTTCCCCCTGTTCGTCCCTCTCCTCTGCCGCAGCATAGCTGCGGCGGGTCTACTTGTTACGATAAAAGCACGGAGGCGGGGACCCGACGTGTCAGCTGTCCGCCAACAGCGCTCCTCAAGGGTCTTGGTCACGGAGGTACTGTAGCAAGTCAGCACCTCATCTATATAGCTTGCATCAAGAGGACTAAGACCGAAAAACTACAGCTCAAGGAGGGTCAGGGAAGTACCGAAAAAGATCAAGGGGACCGGGACTGTTCTTCGTATGGGGAAAGGACCAGACCCAATGAGTACCGGACTCGATTACCGTTCGTTCTATCAATAAAATCGGATTCAAAATCAGTCCCTCCGCTATAGACTAAAGGAGGCCACCTCACATGTCCTACTACCATACTTCGAGTAATTGAACCTCCAACCATCACAAAAACAGCATTCAGGAAAATAATGCCCACCACGACATTCAACAGTCTTCCAATGATCGACCAGTACATATCTCACAGGAAAGGACACCGTCGATCCAAAGATCTATCTCAGGCCTGCACCATTTCTTTTTTGGGGGGGCATACAGGGCGTTTCCAGCCCCAGAGAAAAGTGTCTCGGAAGTACTGGTGGTTTAAGCTACCGTACCCGGACGTCCTGCTGGTTTACGGTGACATTAGGTTAGATTCGGACCTTGCTGGGGCTCCCTGGTTCGGGTTTCATTGTGAGTCTAATTAGGGTTCCACTGTTGCTCTCTCCTGCTTCTTTTTTTTTTTGGCCCTTTTGGGACATCCTGGAGCGCTCGTTATTCTTTTTTTTTTTTTAACATGACACTTTCTCTTGTTTTTTTTTATAAAACCGGGAAACAGGCCAGGAGTCCCTCACCTCCACAAGCGGTCCGGGGAACGGCATCTCCAACTGGGATCATGGTTGAACTGCCGGAAAACCGCGAAAACAACCGAAAATCCTGACGTGCCTATACCAAGCCTAACTATTCTGCGAGCGCCCTCTTCTCAGTGTGTGTTGTGTTGGGGGGAATGCCCAACATGTAATTTGAAACTGTCTTTGTGACTGTACCGGTCGGAGCTGGGGTGAGTTGTGTTGCCCTATAACCCAGCAGGATGTGCGAGTGTGAGGCCTGGAAGAGCTCGGCAGGGAGTAAGACAGTGTTGGAGAACTTTGGAAGGTTTTGCTAGGGATTTCGAGGGTTATGGAGCATTTGTGGGACCTCTGCGGTCTACCTCCATACTTCCTTAATTACTGTAAGTGTTCTCAGACGTTTTCTCAGCCGAAGCCGGGTAATGGCCCCGGTATCGCAAAAAAGAGATCGAGGCGAGTGAGAGAAGGATATCACGCGTCCTACTCGTGAGGGGGCTTGCTGGTTGGATGGGATTAGGGTATAGTAGCAGCGAAGATGGTGGCTCTGCTGCGGAAAGCCTTGTTGGAGTGGGGTATAGGGGATTGATTGGTGGTGTCTGAGTCTTTTTCCAAATTGTGCATATGATTTTGTTCAAAAAACAAAAAAAGGTGAGTGGGGTTTTCAAAAACAGAGATGGTGGGATATCAAGCGTCCTACTAGTGAAGGGGTTAGCTTGTAGGATGGAAATAGGGTACAGCAGCAGCGAAGATGGTGGCTCTGGTGCAGTAAGTCTTACCGGAGTGAGGTGAAGAGGATGGATGGGGGGTTCCTGAGTCGTTTTCTGAATTTTGTCTAATTTCGAAGTCTGTCGTAGTAATTTCCTAAGTAGCCCCAATTTTTCTTAGCCAAGCCGGGTAATGGCCCCTGTATCTCAACTTTCAAAGTCTATGTAAATTTTCATATTGGACGCTGGGCCCAGTTCCCAGCACGTGCTGCTCCCCACGAATAGATTGGAGCCTTGTTCCCAAAAAAAAAAAAAAAAAAAAAGCACCGAAGTTACCATGGCTATGATCCGGACGTCAAAACCGCCGTCCAGAAGGTCTGGATTCAGTCCGGACTCCGAACGTCAAAAAAAAAAAAAAAAAGCGGTCCAGGACCCTTCCCCATTGAAGAGCCAAGCCCCCAAAATTGTTTTGGGGGGTTTTCAGGCCTGTTTATGCTTTTTTGGGGGGTCCGGACATGCTCTCTCTGTATAATAATTTATAAGACATCCTCAATTTTTTAATTATTAATAATTCATTACCTTTTATTAGTTTTTGAAGTCTTTTTTGAAGTTTTTTAAAGTTTTTGACTTGTAACTCAAGTTTGGTTAGGAATTCTGACATGACTCTGAGGCAAAAGTGGTTTGCATTGTTATTCTGCATAGCATACGTTTCTTTCAGTTTGTTTTTTTTTCAATTTTTTTTTTTTTTTTTTTTTTTTTTTGAAACAACCCGAGCTAACGCTGGGAGTGCTGGTAAAAGCAGACACCACTAGTGTCGTCGGGGAGGCTCCATCTATTGGTGGGGAGCAGCACCTGCTGGAAAACGGGTCCAGCGTCCCCGTACAATGATTTGAATGTAATTTCTAGAGATCAGGTCACCCTACCCTATGCTGCGATGTGTTGTTAACTTGTTATGCTTAATTCCTGTGAATGCATGACAATCTGTCTATGTGAAATGCTGGGAGATCTCTATCCTCTTTGATGATTTTAGATGTCGTTGTGTATTCTATTTTGACAGGTCAGGTGGCGAAACCCTCCCATTCATTTAGCATATGTGAGCTGGCGATCACAGCCAGCGGCCTCATATCACGATGATGCTATGTCGTAGCAAACACTTGACCTGTCCAGACATCCGAACCGTCCGGATCCCCCCATGTCCGAAGGTCCGGAAATGTCCGGGTCTGGGTCCGGCGTAGCCATGGAAGTTTCCCATAATGAAAAGAGACCATTTCTTGATTTATCTGTGTCCATGGTCTTCCGGAGATTTGCTGGGAAAGTGAACTCACCAGAGGGTTTCATCATGTTGAACCTGCATGTATAATAGTTTTTCCGGGAGTTTCGCTGTGTTTGTTGAATTGGCCCCTAGCACGCGCCACTTTTGTACTTTGTATTTCCGCAAGCCTTACGGCTTTCTCGTGTTTAGGACCGTGTTCGTTCTGTTTGATGGGGGTAGGATTTTGTGCCAGCCTGTTGGTCCGCTTAGTCTTTCTGGGGGTTGGAATTGGGCCCAATCATGATAAGTTGAGAACCAGCACTTACAGTGCATGATGGAAAACAGTTTGCGGGTAGCTTTACATTCCGCAGGCGGAAACTGCTTCTGATTTTACGTATTTCTAAGCCTCTGGTTTGGATGAATGCCTCTCATTTCCCATCATGGCTACGATGTACTACACTCTCTACGTGCTCGACCTGTGTCATTGTGCTTTCCCTTGTGCTTGCTGTTTAGTTGGCACCGGGACTCGCGACCGGTTACAGGGCAAGCAGCATCCGCAGTGTTGTGGGTACTGCAATATGCTTCATCGCCAGGCTGAATCTTCATTCGGACTGTATCGGGTTATCTGCGCCTTTGGCTCTTCACAAACGAGCTACATAAGTGGTTCAAGGTTGACTTTGTCTTGTGTGCCTATGTGTTTTGTGGTTGCAGGTACTCTATCGATGAACATCGTGCCGCATGAGCAGTTACCATGGATCTTATCAGTATGGTCCTGTCATCCGAGTGCCGTGTTTTCCTGACTGCAGTCTGACTATTGGGCTACTATATATATATATATATATATATATATATATATATATATATATATATATATAAAATTGGCCTCACACTTTGAGCAGAGCAATGCTTAGGATTAGTGCACAAATTCTCCACGCTAGATTAAGATATTGCCACTTTCCAGTAAAAGCCCTGGAAAAGATAATTGATCTAATACCTTTGGATTGGGTCAGAACACTTAAGAAAGGGTCATCCATGTCCCCAAATGATTGGGTTTCTATTAGGTTTCACTCAGGGCTAGTGGGGAACATATTGGAAGTCCGTACTTCAGAAGATATTCTGATGACGTTATTCGAGGTGGGGAGGATGGGTTTCTCACACCAAGGCCTCAACAGCAGGTAGGGTGGTTTAAGAAGGATACTCTCTTCGGAATTATAGTGCTTTTAGTAAACCAAATATTGTTGGCCTATAAGCCGGACACCTCCACCTCTCATCTCCCCCTTGATCCAATCTGTTGGTCTTGGTCTTCACACAAATTATCAGGACCAACCCATACCAGGACACTTCACACTCTATCGGTTAAATCCATCTATAGGATGCTTAGGCCTAAGGTGCATCTTAAGGATAAAGTTCAGAATCGTTCGATGAGTCATTTAAGGGTAGGAAAGGAAGAACTACGCTCATTTAAGCGGTTTCAGTTCACTAAAACAAGGTCTGCCAAAATTGTTTTTCTTCAATGGCAAATTACTCATCGTTGTCTACCCACTAATGACTGACTTATTGATAGAACTTCACTAGAACAGAAAGGAAGAGCATTCCACTAGTGTAAGTTCTGCAAATCTGTCTTTCTTATTCCAGAAACCTTAGAACACATTTTCTTGCAATGCCCAGGCTCGGCATGGCTATGGCGTTGGTGGGATAGGATTTGGAATCATCTCAGAACATCCCTCCCTACTCGCCACAAGCGGATACCTTCACACTTAATTTATTTAAGATTGGCAGAAGAGCGGTTATTTGGGCATTATGGGTTCGCAGGTGTACCTATGAGATGGAAGGTGCTCGGCTTGATGACCCTGAATTTATTGACACCATCAAACAACAAATCCAGGTTGAAATCACAACTAGATGGGAAACCCAGAAGCAAAAACTTCAATTTTTTTCCTTGGAAAAAAACATCAAACAACACATTCAAACATTCAATCAAGACTGGTTTGGCGGGGAACAAGGAGGGGGGGTGGAGCGGGTGGAATGGGAAATAAGGAAGGAAAATATTCCTGGAAAAGTCTAAAGGAATTATCGACTAACCTTTAATGATTGGAGTAATATTGATCCCAGCATTCCAATGAATCCACCTTGAGATTTTCCAGATCCCTTTCCCCCATCAGGTCTGTCATTGGTTTCAAGTTCATGGTATGCGCTAGATGTCGTTTGAAACCCTGCATTGTTCCTTCATCCTCTCTGATCATGATTTGTGTCAGCTTCTTCATATAGTATGATGGAATGTTAGATTATTTGCATATCTGGTGCCTGGACAAGGCAGCGAGACGCACGATCCTTGCCTACTTGGTGAGTATGAATTTTCATACTATAGTAAGAGTACAGTTCAGAAAGACGCTGGGCCCAGTTTCCAGCAGGGAGAGGCTATAAAGATTGGAAGAGGCGCAGAAGTCAAATCCTCTTATCTTTTTCTATTCCTATTTCTATGCTCACATCTGATCAGAAGGGACGTTAGGCCCGGTTCCCAGCACGAGTTGCTCCTTCTCTTTTCAGTGACTATGATGTAAAGGTACGTTGGACCCGCTTTCCAACAGGTGCAGCTCCCCACCAATGGAACAGAGTCATCTATCAAGCAGGAGGGTAGAGGGGGAGTCTGTTTTTATCAGCATCCACTCTACTCCCCTTCAATGATGTTTAAAAAAATAAAAAAAATAAAAAATAAAAATGATTTTTTAATCCTCTTGATGACAAAGTATGTGCAGGGTAGTTGAAACACGTAGGGAAATAGCCGCGTGGATAGGGCGGAAAGTTTCACGGTGCTTGCTGTCTTTGGAGATCCTTGGTATGTTCTTCAATCAGGCGTTCTTTGCTCATTGAAGGGTGGGTGGGGTCTTCAGAGGGGTTCAACTGGACAACCGAGTGGTCGAGTTCTGTGGGTAACTGCCATCGGTTTAGTATCCCACCTCTACAACAACCTGGGCTTAAAACAAAACAAAAAAACAAAAAAAAACGTGTGCGTAATGGAGTGTTTCTCTTGGTGAATCTTGATATCAGTTCTCATGTTTTTTTCTATTATTTTCTTTTTTCTTTCTCATGTTGTATGTTGTCTTGCCGAACAGTACTTCAATTCAATTCAATTCAATTCAATTCCATCCAATTATGCGTATCATCCTTGTGTCTTTTTTACTTTTAGAACACTTGCCCAGGGTTCGGAGTGATTGAAGCACCTCCCAGTAATATGCAAGCGCCATGATTTTTTTTTTTTTTTTTTTTTTTTTTTTAAGTCCAGCGTGTTGTAGAGGTCAGTCACTGAGTGCACATTGTCAACCTGGAGCTGTGAGCCATGGGTGTCCTAGAATATGAGGCTACCTCACATCCCATCCTCACGTCAATACTCCTAGCGCACCCCCTATCCCACTATCCTACCTCAATGCGACCAGCACTCAGGACCATTGCCCTTCCAATGGGCAGACAACTTGGACCCAACATCAGTGATAGGCACCAGGGCTGATAGGTTGCCCAACACTGGTGGAAGCGGAATTGGACTGATCTTCTCCGTATCGTTCCAATTTTAAAGGATGTCCCGCACAACTCCTGGTGTATTTATGCCAAAGCAGCCAAACCCCAAAGTTGGACCTTTTAAATATTTTTCTTGTTTTTTTTTGTTTTAGTTTGACAATTAGAAAATCTGATGTGGATACACTAAGCAGCAAAGAGGATACACAAGTTCACGCTACATATATCAGATGCACACACATCAGAGTACATGGAAACCATAGTAATGACAACAAAGAGTTGTACATTCGTGTAACAAACCCCCGTCATACCGCACACCCAAGAAACCGCCAAACACTCCTCTGACCGATGAGTCACGCATTGTTGACTCACTTTGATCCCCGAAGGCATCAAAAGGGAGTCGTACCGACACTGTGTCAGTGTTTATGATGACAGCCCATGAAAAAACTATAGCAACCAGGATCCTCTGGTTCGGCCGACCTGTTCGCACCTCATACCAAGGTTAGAGGTCCAACCGGGTCTGCCTGGCCTTTGTCCCCTGTTTACCGTGCAAATCATAGCCCACGCAACCGAGCCTACATCTATCTGGGAAAGTCCCTAGTCCGCCAAACCAACACATGCGACCAGGCCTTCGTCTGTCCGGGAAGGTCCCTGGTTCGACGAAACAAAACAAAACAAAACAAAACAAACGAATCAGATCCTAAGTCCACAGTCAAATCAACTTCACCTATTCTTATCATAAGCACTCAATCCGTCAACAATTGCGCTGCCAATTTCGAAAAATCACTCTTGTCCCAAACAAAGTTCCGTAATGCTCTACGGAAAAAATGGTCTGGGTATCTCCTCCTGCGAAGCTCAATCTTCAGCAAAGGTAGGGTCTCAATCAGCTCCAACCCGACCATCGAATTCTGATGAATTTGATGCCACGCACTTGTAATAATTGCCAATTTGGCTTTCTTGCTAGTCCATGATTCGTAATCCTGAAATACCCGAAACACTAGAGTTTGGCCCTCACTCAAGGCCTTGTCGTTCTTCATCCCTTGCCAACATCCTAGGAATGGAAATTCCTTTCGCAGACTCAGACGACAACCCAAGAAATCCCAAGCCTTTTTGTCATCATTAGTCCGCTTGAGTGTCAGTGTCTTGTCGTAGCATCTTTCGAATCGATCCAGGATCCTCTCCGCACGTTTTCTTGTTTCACAGATCGAATGCAACGAAAACTAACGCGTCATCCACATACCTCAATCCTGCGAGAAACCTTCTTTCGTTACCTAATGAAATCGGCAGATCCCATTCTGCCTTGGCATACATCAAACAAGCCAGTGGTGGGCTTGTTGACTTTCTCATGGGGATCCCCACCGTCTGCAGCAAAATGGTGTTGCTTGCAATCATGAAACAAAATTCGAGTTCAAAATGGACAAATTCCCGAATAACATCAAAACCAATAAACTGGTAGTCATCAATACAATCCAACCTACTCAACGTACTACCCTTACGCTGTCGCTTCACAAACAGGCCTCGATATCCCTTTGATTCAAACCACCATATGCACCAATCGATAGCACGATTGATCGTTGCATGCGGCAGCTTGCTGAACACATCTTTTATATCATATGATCGAGCAAGCAGTTGTGTGCCACATCCAACGTTGCGCATCCTACAATTGATTCCCTTCAATCTATCCCGCAATCCAAAGATGGACCTCAAGTTGAAATGCTTGTTGTCTGGCAAGGAGAACAGCATCGTATTCAAGGCACATGAGACCTTCTTACACGCATTGTTACGTGGCTCGCTGTACGTCGGACATATCGGTCTATATTTTGACGTGTCCTTGTACTTGGGCAAATCGTGGGCTTTACCCATCCTCCCGTCTTTCTTCCACTTTCCCACCTGCTCAAGACCCTTCTTTACATACATACACAGTTCATCTTTCAAAATATTCTCCTCCTTCTCCTTTCGGATAGAGTAACCTTCGTTGCTGATGAAAATAGTCTTCATCGCTTCCCCGTACGTCACTGGACACATCAGGAGGGTATCACCGGGGTTCCTGTCGAGGGGCGCACAAACTAAGTCTTGTAATTCCTTCTTCAGTTTGCTAATCTTCGTCTGATCGTTGGTCTTTGCCTTACCCTTCGTCTCAATACATTTCTTGACTTCCCCGCTCGTGAATTCCACCTTTCCCACTCTCTTACCCATCCAACTTAGATCAGAAAACCCTTTCGTAACCTCCTTCGACAGTCGGTCACACAGTTCTGTCCCGTAGTCACTTCGTACATTTTTAGCATTACGTGCAATACTCGGACAACCATCCCAGTCGCCAATCCGGAAATGGACGTGTCCCCCCAACTTGGGAAAGGACATGCTGGTGCAGTTGCACACAGAGACTCCATTCGCCGCAAAGTGGCGGTGATTATGGATCAATTCCCCGACGTTAGGACCTCTTGTCCAAACGACACGGGATCGTCTTCGAACCATTTCCCAAACAGGTCGATCAAGATGAAGTCTTTCGATACCACTCCTTACTACTCTTACAACCTCACTCTTCTTAATTCTCTCATCGTATCTGACCTTCACTACGACCCTCATGCGCACATTCATCTGAAATTTTGTTTTGAAGACATCGGATACCATTCTCCTTACTTTCTTTCGGTTACGTTTCTCCGAAAACAACTTCGTCACCCTATAGTATCTAACCAGCTCGCTCATGGATTTGCTCAACAGAGTCTTCTTCTTCCTCTTATCCTTGAACATTCCGATAAGCTCTTGTTTCAGACAGATCGTTCCGGGCGATGCCGCGATAACATTTCGCACCGTTACCCATCCTCCAATCTCAAACAATGACTTACATTTACGAAGGGGTCTAGTACGTTTACCTACGATTACACGTGATTCGCCGAACGGACGTCTTACGACTCGCCATCCATCAGCCCACGCTATACCACCGTTATAGCTAATCCGTACATCTTGCTTCGCCTTCACTCGGTCGAGATTCCAAAGTAGATCAACCACCCTAACTGTTTGTTCACTACCTTCTTCACAAAGCTCCAGGATTCTCGAGGTTGACGAATTCAATGCCGATCGTTCGTTCGTGCCCCTGACTTTCTTCTTCCGTTCCCTCTTTCCTTTCCTCCATCTCCTTCCATTACCTTTCTCAACTCCTTTTGAGTTCAGTGATGGTGACCATGTCTGAATGAGTGTCCGCTCTATGGCTTCCAACTCCCTCCTATCGTTGCTAAAGCATAGCGGGATAGCTACGTACGCAAGAGCACCTACCTTTCCCAACCAATTGTACAAGTTCCTTCCTCTCTTCCTATCTCCCTACTTCGTGCAACTCACATGCTCGTTCCATCTCGATGCTAGGTCCCGTTCAGTCATCCCAACATAACACTGCTTATACCATGGCAATACGATAGCGTACACGCAACCCTTTGGAGAGTTCAGATTCAACTTCCCAATCCTAGCTGCCTCTCTCCAATATTCCAGGAATTTTTCACACCAGGTTACCTCACCTTTTAAAACCAACGCCAAAATCAATGCCCACATACGACCCTCCTCTTTCCTACCACGGCCTCCATGCACCAGTCGCAGTTTGACCACTTCTTCAATCCTACTCCATAGATCACGAGGTCCCCCATCTCACTCAGACTCTTTGTCCTCCTCTTCTGCCTCGCTGACTTTTGACGCTCTCGTCGTCCTTTTGACCACCGGGGTTGCCGGTAGTGGTAGGTTAACCGGGTCGTACGCCTTGACAACCCTACGTAGGACTAGACGTTTGATCGCAGATTCACGCTTACCATAGTTGATTCGCTCCGTCTTACATGCCTCCTTCAGTTCTTCCACCGTCAGAGCCTCATAGAGCTCCCGACAGTCGGCTTCGTACTTCTCTTTTGCGCCCGGGCCGCTCCCCGCCAAGATATGCTTGAGGGACAAGGCGATCTTTCCCACTGGTTCTGACACAGAGGAAGCTCCTCAATTCGTAGCTTCGCCATCGTTCCCAGTCCCGTCCTCTGCCCTTTAGTATGCATGGTCATTGGTGGGTTATCACCGATAACCACCTCTTTCTTCCGCTTCCTCTTGTCGCTGATTACTAGCCCCGCTGCTCGTCTTCGCAACAATATCAGTTCTTCGTCCTCAAGAGCTTCCTCCTCCAGATGAAGCGCAGTCGTCCGTCTTAACCGTTCCTTCTCTTCTTCTAACGTCTCGCCCCTCCCGTTACGTTTCACCGATTTCCTGATTCGTCGCGGAACGCATTTGTTTTCAGTGTCGCTCTCAACTCTGATTTCCGAGCGAATTATATGGAGCAGCCTCGCGTCCCGCTCGTCGTCTGCTCATTTCTGCTCGGCAATTTCTTCTTGTTTCTTCTTTTCCGCCTCGAGTCTCAACGCTTCTTGTTTCCGCTTCTCCTCTTCTTTCGCCAGATTCTTTTTCTCTTGTTTCCACATTAGAGCCTTTTCTCGAATGTAGCTTTTCATCATCGCGTTCATCTCCTCTTCTTCTCTCCTCATCGCGTAGTTATCCGCTGAATGACTCCGGCGCTCACTTCCGCTGCCAAACATAGTTCGGCCGGTTCTTGTGTAGTACTATGCGGGTGGCAGAGGGGGAGGGACAAACTGAACCCCTCGATCCCTGGCCTCCCAATATTCTCTGCAGACGCTGGCGAAGTGATCCGGTTCCCCGCATTCCCAACAGGTGCGTTCCGCCATCCTGTTCTCATTACGACTTGGTGGTCTACCGCCACCCCTGCCTCGTCCCGATCCTCCGGATCCTCCGGAGTTAGTAGGAGCGCCTGTACCACGAGTCCCACTTTCATTACTCGTCGCGCCCACCGCTCATAAACTTCGTAGAGACGGCCAATCTCACTCCACTCTCTCTCCGTAACACGTTCACCACCACCCCCTTTAGGTCTAGTCTCCTAGCAGGTTACGACCCTGGATGCAAGCAGCAAAGAAGATACGCAAGTTCACGCTACATACATCAGATGCACACACATCAGAGTACATGGAAACCATAGTAATCACAGCAAAGAGCTGTACATTCGCGTAACAAACCCCCGTCATACCGCACACCCAAGAAACCGCCAAACACTCCTTTGACTGATGAGTCACGCATTGTTGACTCACTTTGACGCCCGAAGGCATCAAAAGGGATTCGTACCGACACTGTGCCAGTATTTATGATGACAGCCCATGAAAAACCTACAGCAACCGGGACCGGGGATCCTCTGGTTTCGGCCGACCTGTTCCCGCCTCATACCAAGGTTAGAGGCCCAACCGGGTCTGCCTGGCCTTTTTGTCCCCTGTTTACCGTACAAATCCTAACCCATGCAACAGAGCCTACGTCTATCTGGGAAAGTCCCTGGTCCCCTGATACACTAAGTCTTACAGCAAACTGTCCTTTTTAGGGGGCAAGGAGCAGGGGAGTGGAGGGGAGGGGCTCTGGGGATACCCATATCAGGAGGGTGGACCCACTTTATTCTGTGCTTCTGTCCTTAGACCCCTGTAATCCTTTTTTTTTTTTGACCCTTTGTAATCTTAGGGTCCAAATGGTATTACCACCACCAGGATAGAGGCCTTGCACAAGGGCCTTAAGAGAAAGAAAAAAAAAAAGAAGAAGAAGACGAAGGTCCAAAATGGTAACGCCTAAGGAAATGATAGTGCAAGGATTATGGAGTGCGAAGTTGTACCTCTGCCACGCACCTCAAGATCATAAAAGGGGATATAACAACATAGATTAATATGAAGTAAGAGGCATACCAGGGTGAAGGTCCCACAAGCAAAAAAGAAAAGAAAAGAAAAGACAATAAAAAACGCCTGAAAGGCCGTCCTGTCCAGGGGTCTAGTCCCACCTACAGCGTTGAGTTTTCTCAACGCTGAGCTTTCTATCACGTGTGGCATGGTGGGACGGAGCTCTGCCGTTGATGTATTGCGATCTGATGGTGCCGAAATACAGGAGAATAACCTATTAGATTTTGTCTTTTTGTAGAATTTTTATTTGACGTGAAAACCGTTTTGTAATTGAATTGGTTGGGCTTAAAGAATTAGCCTTTATAATTAAAAAAAGAAAGAAAAGGTCCCGGTAGCTTGGATTCTTTTTTGCCTTTTTTTGTTTTATTATTTTACTAGCTAGGATTCGTCCCGTCTAAGTGTAGAGAACTGCAAGCAAAGGAGAGAAACCAAGAATGCGCCCTGGACGGACCTTGCGCAGGGGAACTCCAGAATGATAACATCTTTCCACACATCCCACTTTCACCTCATTTTTTATCCTCTTGAATGGTATTGGAAAGACAAACGAGGTAAGAAAATGAACCTGTGGGAATAAACTACAAGGAGAGGCTATACCGCCTCCTAAGAGACTCAAGAGAGGTGCAAGACAAAGAAAGCTTCACTGCCTTGGAAGCGAGAAATCATACCCACCCCACACAGACCCCCGACTGTCTAATGAAACAGAATTACAGCCACACACGCAGTCCAGATCCGGAGCTTCCTCTTGCATAATATATCCCATAGAGGTCTCCTTAGTGTCCCACCAATGGGTGGCCGCTCTTTCGCAGAGCTTCCCCATTCTGGAAATTCTGCCTGGCCCGTTCTTTTTTTTTTTTTTTTTTTTTTTTCCCTGGCCAAAAAAAAAAGGAATGGCCCATGCGATATCCCTCGATCCTTCTTTTTTTCCTAACTGTAAACCTGGTTTTTTTCCTAACTGTAAGAGTGGTGTGGCGAGGCCGTCTCTCACTCATGCTCTCTCTCTCTCTCTCTCTCTCTCTCTCTCTCTCTCTCTCTCTTTTTTTTTTTTTTTTTTTTTTTCCCTGGCCCGTTCTGCAATAGAGGAAATCTCTGGAACACTCTCTGGGTCTTTTTTTTTTTCTTTTTGTCCGGGGTGTTGTAGAGGCCAGTCACTGAGTGCACAGTGGTCACCTGGAGCTGTGAACACTGTTGGTTTCCAGCCCAGCAAAACTCTGGGAATGTTGGGATACCTTTTGGTTCCCGTTTACAGGCACCAGACTACATTCAATCTGGACACAGGAATCTCTTCTACTAAACCTACGGCCACATAAGAACACAACGCAAAAAAACATCTCCATTTTTCCTCTTTTTTTTTGGGGGGGGGCCGGGGGGGGGAGCAGGGGGGGGCTAGGATCCATTCTTTTTTTTCTTTTTCTTTTTTTTACAAAAAGGAGCGCGGGCGGATACTAGGGGCACTGATATGAGCAGGCACCACTAGCACTCCTCGAGACGAGCCATCTCTCTATTGGTGGGGAGCAGCACCTGCTGGAAAACGGGTCCACCATGCCTGAACATTATAATTGATTGTAGTACCAGCAAGCTCCAGGGCCCTCCTCCTACCAAGCGACGAGATTTGACAAGTAGACCTACTCTGCTGTCTAAGCAGAATGTCTACATGCCGGTGCGCCATGTAAGGACCTGTGTACGCATGTCCCATGGCTGCTGGTGCTCAGAGAATTGCAAGCAGGCTCAAAAGTCGTGTTGTCGTGCTACTCCCAGCAAAAGCCCTATTCTCGACACTCACTGTCCTCTATGTCCCATTCGGATCATTGCCCTAGGGCCTAGACTAAGTTGGGTTCTTTGTAGTTTATGTAGTCTTACAACAACTTGATGATTGACAGGAAAGCATGTCATTGACCACCCCTTACCCAGCGTCCCATAACCTTGCAATCAACTGAATCCTGTGGATCATATGGAAGTCAAGATGTGCATACGAACACGACAACATCGTTGTCACCCTGCAATATGACATCCACCAGCTCAAAGAACACATACAAATGGGCATTGCATCTCACAGTCACTGTGGCAATAAATCCAACAGAAAGCTAAACACAACCCTATGTTCGAAGCAGAACATACTAGTATATTTAGAAAATCCAAAGCCGAGTGGATGGATGCTGGGACCTTCTGTGAGCTGCGTGAGGAGAAGGCTTTGGTATGGAAAAATTGGACATGAGATCAGAACAGCTGGGACTACAGATCGTAAGATACGTTGCACATGACGGACGCTTCCTGAACTGGATATGGCGATAGTTCCATACCAGCATGGGTTTGAAGACCCTGGCATTGCAGGGGAATAGACAAGCCAAGGGTTGGCAGGTGATGGTTGATTTCCTTTTTACTGCTCCCCCCCCCTTTTTTTTTTTTTTAAGGGGGGAGGCCTTGTGATATCAGCATTGAACTGACCTGCCCTAGGTAATTCAGAACTATGTTATTTTATTAATCTGACTGCATCTGGATTCAAACTTGGGTCTGATTCTTTTTCTTTTCTTTTTTTTTTTTGGACGTACTCACGAGACTCACATCCTATCCCTCCTCTCTCTGTATACCTCCTGGCGCACCCCCACTCCATTTCTATCTTACCTCATGCGAGGAACATCACTCTCTACTGAAGCAACCTGACCAGACAGCGGACGCGGGCACTGACGCTGAATGAGCTCCCCCGTTCAGCCCCAGTTGATTCATATTCCAACAGTTCATGGGTGTACCAACTGAGCTAGGCCCGTTGGTGTGGCGGCAGATTTCAGACCTTCCCAACCTTTGCCCAATTTAGACTCGCATGAGGTTTGGCTTTTCTGGCAGCTCACCAAGGTGAACTAAAAAGGACCGTGCAGGCTGTGTTTTTTTTTGGGAGTATGTTTCGCTAAGGGGTGGGCCTTTGTCTTTTCAGACATGGGGGTTTGACACATGGGTTTGGGCGTACCGACAGTTAATCCTTCCTTTCTTTTTTTCTTTCTTTTTTTTTTTCTTTTTAACTTCGTACACAGGAAACCTACTTAGCGAGGTGATAAGAGCATCCCCGGTAAGTAGGCCCGCGGCATCGAAGGCTCCATCTACTGGCGGGGAGCTGCACCTGCCGGAAATCGGGTCCAGCGTCCCTGTACAATGATGTGACTGTATCAGCTGGAAATCGGATACAGCGTCCCTATACAGAGATGTGTTGATATTTCCTACTACCTATGTACATTCGTTAACAATATATGTCAGATAATGGAAGAACCTAATCCATCTGATGTACAGTTTCTCCAAAACAAACTTAGGCAACGAGCCCAATACTATCTAACAGACCAGGAGACGAAACCCTAGCTATGCTTCCTAAGGAAGTAATCAATGTGTCAGGGTTCCCTGGGCCGTAGTAATGCAGGGAAGCGCGAAGTGAGTAGGGTAGTTTCCTTCTGCAGGGACGCTGGACACAGTTTCCAGCAGGTGCAGCTCCCCACCAATAAATAGAAAGGAGCAAAAAAAAAAAAAACAGAATGATAAAATTGTTTCACTCAGAAGTTCTTTTCTTTTCTTCTGAATATCCAAGTACAGCTGAGTATTTCAACAATTTGTGTGCCAAGTGATCTTGAGTATGGGTTTCTAAGACCCAGCTCCACCGAGTGAGAGTATATGGTGAGGGGGAGGGGCAAAGAGCTTTCAGGCCCGGGACCCCGCTGAGTGAGCTTCCCCTGGACCCGGTCGAGTGGGTGTGGAACCCGCCAGCTCACCCTCGGGCACACGATTTAAAGCCCGTACCCCTCTGGAACATGACAGTCAAAGCTTCCTACCGAAAGCTTAGAGTCAAAAAAGCTGTGAAGGAAATGGTCCGCGATCGCTGACAGCGACACTTGAATATAGACAGACAATTATTGGCGCCCATCAGATGGTTTAAGGACTGTAAATGCGGCCCGGCCAAGATCACGTCCTTACAATGGCAAATTATACACCGCTATCTCCCTACTAACAGCTGGCTGATCGACCACACCCACCTGGAACAGCAAGGGCGAGCGCTGCCTTGGTGTTCTCTGTGTCTTCTCACCTTCCCGTCCAGAAAAAAAGAACAAACCATAGAGCACATTTTTCTCCAATGCCCGGTAGCGGTAGCAACATGGAGATGGTGGGAGAGGATATGGCGACACATGGTCCCGGGACACGCATGGTCATGGGAGTGGCGGACGATCCTGCTGGGCCATCGCCCGGACCTCCAAAATCAGACCTTCGCATGGAACATGTTCCACCTGGGAAGACGAGTGATTCTATGGGTTATTTGGTGGCAACGCTGTGCCCTTGCCATGGACAGGGTGATGGTGGATGGGGAGGAGAAACAGGAATACCTCAAACAACAGTTCCAACTAGAACTTTCTCGACTTTGGGCAGTCACAAAACAAACATTAGACTCATTACATCAACCAAAAGACATTGCCTCGGTGATTACGAAGTTTGGCCAAGAATGGTTGGGGGAGGGATGGGTAGCAGAGGTGGTTTGGTCCGGACCTTGGGACACACGGATTCAGCCCGAGAACGATGCGGCCAGCATAAGGCCTCTCCGGGACAATCATTTGGTATTCAAGGACTGGACCACGATTAGCCCGGATGTTCCTCTGTGCCCGGCAGAAGACCTTGCAGACCCATTCCCGCCCTACCACCAAGCAATGGAAGAATGGGTTGGGGAGACAGTCAATATCAGTAATGGGACAGGCAGGGGGACGGCGGAAGTACCCACTGGTGCCCCCCAGTGGATCTCCGCTTGGCCCCTGACGGTGCGGCAGAACGAGACAGTTTCCAACCTTGTGGCATCACCGATCACCATGGTCAGAGGAGGGGAGCCAGCAGTGACAGAGGAAATCCAGCGCCAAACATCAGGGTGAAAAGCCCCCCCCCCCCCCTGCTCAGTCAATCCCCTGGCCTCCAGGGTAATCAATGCTGGCAGGTTCAGCTTACAGACTTTCTGAGATGTGTTTTCTATTT
>BFEA01000103.1:2787195-2800034 GCA_003427395.1 Chara braunii | reverse complement strand
TCTCTCTCTCTCTCTCTCTCTCTCTCTCTCTCTCTGCAAATTACAACTTTCTCTCTTGCAATTGTTGTCCTTTATTCACCATATAAGAGCATATTGAATCATGTGTTGTTTGTCGTCTTCATATGCCCTTCTTCACTGCAGATGAAGTAGCCTTGTGTTGAAACGTGTAGTCTTCATCAGTAAACAATGTGGCACGAACGTCACCGCACTGTTCGGCCGGCAACCCTGCTTGGAACAAGATGAGTATTTTATCAGTCACAGTCGTTGACCGATCACGAATTGCCGATGTTGAAGTTCACACATGTGTCTCGTGCCTCGACGGATGCAATAATTTCAGAATCTCTTTTGATCTCTGTCAACTCCGAGATTTTTTCATCCACTCGACTTTTCTTCGCGCATTGCAATACCTCATTTTTTATTACCATCTCTGCAAATGCAAGTTGTTGCAATGACACACTAGTCCTTGGTCTTTCCTCGTGTGAAAGAACACTCTCGCCAAACAGAGTTCGAACGTCGGATCACCCCATGACTCGTTTCCCTTCCGCCTCCATGTCTTCTTTTCCACACGTCTCCCTCTTTTTTCTCTCCTTTGGCTTGTTTTCTCCCTGCCTTGCGCGATTTCAACTATGTGTGGGTAGCCAATGATGTCATCGTCATTCTCAATCTTCCGACGCAATTTTTTCGCCTTCCGTGTTGCGCTTGGCGTCACTGTTCCCTCCTCTGGCCGACTTATATTCCGTCTCGGCGTTGAAGACGTCCCGTCGATTTTTTTTCCACCTTTGGTTGTCGACTCCTTCTCCCTGCGAGGAATAGGCAATAGCCACCTGCGTGGCCTCAAATGGAAGACATTGACAACGATGTAACGGTATTTAGTGCACCTCCAGACTCAAAGATAAGACCTGACACATCAGATCCAGACTGACACACGATTATCATCAGACATGCCACACAACAAGAAGGGGACTCATACACAGAAAAAAGGTCTTCGCCAGACTTGGTACTTGAGGGTAAATGGGCCCACTTTCCTTAGAAGTTTACTCGGGTCGGCAGATGCGCAATCTTTTGACGTACAATTACAAGGTTGTACAAAAGAGAATGACGCACGTGCCGACCACCGTGTAAGGAAAGACTAGTCATTGTCAATAACCGACCGAATGCAAGGCTATGCAGGCGGAGACAGGAGAGAAGGTGGGGAGGGGTAAGAAGGTGTTGAGGGGAGAGAAGTACTAGTCTACTCCTCCAGCGCTGCTCTTTCGCAGTTGACCGCAAGAGGGCGCTGCTCTAGCAGCGTGACGCCGAAGTAACGCTCCAACCCTAAAGTTTGTGGCATCAAGTGGACTAGTCGAGATGTACACCGCTGCGCCTGGGAGGGGTAGTTGAGTGACCGTTGAGCGAGTCCTGGAGGAAGAGGGCTGACGTCGAAGGAGGGCGGAAAGGGCCCGGTGTCGGTGCGAATACCCTTACAAGGGTATCCGCCTTGGTTTTTGCAAGTGACAGAAAATTGTTTGGTTTAAAGTTTAAGTATTTCGCGCTAGGCGCGGCGGCGTCTGTGATTTATGTGGACTGGATGGTTGACTAGAGTAAAGAGTGCGTGGGCGCGCAGGTTTAAGGCGTGCGTGATTCATCCCCTGATGTTGATTACGAAACCGGCGCGGGTGCCGGTCTGTTTATTTTCATTTTTATCTTTAAGTTTTATTTTTGGTTACTCTTGATTAAACTAGGAGCTAGGGGATACCTTTTTTTTTATGGCTACGTTTGACTGAGTCGAGCACGCTTGCGGAGGACGACCCCGACGACGGCATCAACAATGGCGGCGCGACTTCGTGTGGTAAGCGGGGTGTCGTAGGATGGCGCGCGGGGCAATTATGGCACGGTATAAGCGAGCCGGCGCGGGCACTGGGAGCCGCGCAGCCAGTTTGTTGGCCCAAAGCGCCGTGCCGCACTGCCTTGTATGGTACTCTGCGGGCGCTGGTCTCAAGCTTGGGCTTAGCCCTATAGGTTACAGCGTTGGGTTGACGATACGGAGGTTCGAGGATCGAGGCTAGCGGGCATCAACACGGTGACCGCAGCGGAGCGTCGCAGAAGGAACCAACGGGGTTGAGGGCCGCCGGGGCTATCCCCTTTTGGTTTTGCCGTCGACAGCGTCAGAGCGAAGCTGGTATTCTCTTTCCCTTCGGTCGTCGTATCTTAATGATTAGAAGCTTTAAATATATTTATTTCAGCGTCGTGGTCGTACTATTTATATGCTCCGACGTCCCGGTGGTCTGGACGCGACGCCGGACTTAAATGTCATCGTGGCAATCGGGGACCGTGAGCATGCGCCCCTTTTGACGGGCCCGGCGGGTTCCTGTGTATTCGGGATGCTGGCAAAATTCCTTTATCCCGCCCGTCTTGGAACGTGGACCGAGGAGTTCAACGTGCATGCGAGTCAATGGGTGATTAGCCCACGGGGCGAAAGAAGACCGAGCGGTATGGAACTTCCGCAGGAGTACCGTCCGTTCCCCGCGGACTGCAGAGGGAGGATCGAGCGGTAGTTCATGGCATGGTGGTGGAGGCCGCCGGGCTGTGCGCAGCAGCCTGTCCCACGGAACCCTTCCCCACGTCGGATCTTCAAGGCTCCCGTTTGAATATCTGCAACTACCACTGAGACATGCACTGGGGCCTGCGCGGCGCCCTCTACCGCGCGATCTGCAGCCCATATGAGGAGCATGCCCCTTGGGGTCCAAGAGAGGCAAGTTGTGTGTGGGCAGGACGGGCTGGAAGCTTCATGGCCAGGGCTGTCGGGGACTGCGAGGGGTGAGTCCTTCGGGACATCTGCTAAAATTGGAATGATACAGAGAAGTTTGGCATGGACCCTCGGCACTGGCAAAAACTATAGGCGAGGGCGGGCCGACAGCCAGAGCTTTTCTGAGAGGCGGGGGTTGTCGGACCACGCGAGCGCCAGGGGCCAGCGGACAGGGAGGAGACCAGCGGGTATTGAGGCGGAGAATGACGTGCAACAGGCAGTGGAGTAACGGGAGGCAGAGCAAGGGAAGGTGATAGAGAGGAGTTGGGGAACGACAGAAGGAATGAATCCGGGCGCGTTTCCGCGCCGAATCCATTCGAAAGGGAGGAACTAAGAAGGAGACGGGTGGGCCAAGGCTGTCGGCAGTTGGCCCGTGTGCGCCGGTGTTCGGAGAGCGCGGCCATTTGGTACTCTCGTGGTCGCTGGTCGCGGCCGGCGACGAGGCAGCAGAGGAAAGCATGGACGGTGGAGTGAACCGGGCAGGCAGAGGTGCCAGATGCATGTGCAGCAAGGATGGGCGATGATGAGAGGCAGGCGGGGTGGAAAGGAGATGGCTCGCCCGTTTCTCAACGAGAAACGGGCGGGGGAAGATGTTAGTCCGATGTTTCTGTGTAGGGCGATTCTGATGGTGAGGTTAGTTTTGGGGTTAGAGTTGTAGTATAGGAGGTTAGTATGAAACGAGCTGCGCCGGGATATGGCAGAAAGGTGAGCTGACAGCAGCCAGTGAAGACATAGCTCTCTCGATTCTGAATGGAATCGAGAGAGGAGAGATGCGTTTTCGGGGTTCCCACCCCTGGCGGATCGAATGGTATCAGTGGATTCAATAGAAAGTTAGTTGGTTAGGAGTAGTAAGGAAAATACCGTGCGCGAGAGATATGGCGAAGGCGAGTATGCACGGGGTGAGGTATGAGTAACTAGCTCGATTTCTAATGAAATTGAGCGAGATAGGACTCAAATCAGGGGTCTCCGGCCACGACGACCTCGATCCCGAAGTCAGAATCGATAGACAATCAGTAGCTTAAGAGGGCAGTAAAGAGAGGCTTGCGCTAGGCAAAAGGGGGAAGGCGAATGAACCTGGACGAGGTTTGGTGCCAGGTGCATTCGCAGTTAACGAAGATGGCGGGGATCAGGCCTGACGCAGCCTAAGAAGCATGGCACGCTCGATTCTGATCGGAGTCGAGCGTGGGAAGACGTTACATAGGGGTTCTTGGTCACTGCGAATCTAGTGGCGTGGTTAGTTTTGGAGGAAGGTAAGTAGAATAGGAGTAAGGAAGAAAGGTTAATGAGTCGGGCTATGGCGGACAGCTGGAGAGGGGAGTAAGAAGAAGGGGTAGTTCGCCCGTTCCCTAACGAAATCGGGCGGAGTAAGGACTAAAGTTGGGGTTTCGAGGTGCCGCGGATCCGTTGGCGCGGTCAGATCTGGCGGAGAGATAACGGATTCTGTGCTAGGAAGGTTACTGGCTGCGCGGAGGTAGCGTGGTAGCAGCTATGGCGGAGGTAAGAACGATGTAACTCGCCCGTTTCTTCATGAAATCGGACGGGTCAAAGTGCTGGATAGGGGCTTTGAGGGCAGGCGAAGACGATCATATAGTTAGCTTTAGTGATGATTTAGTGAGAAGGAGGGATTAGTAAAGAGAAGGGCTGAGAGAGAAGGGGGATGAATTCCGCCCGTTTCTAGCGAAAGATTCGTTCCTATTCCCGATTCTCCTTCTTTAGTCTTGTTGGGTAAAATCGAGAGAGGGGGAGTGATAGATCAAGGGTTTGGGGTACTGCGGTTCAAATGGCAAACTTAGAATTGGGGGAAAGAGCGTGAGTTTTGTCGGAACTGCGTATAGAGAGGCATTTTCAGAAGGATGGTGTACACTTCCATGTTCAGACGGCAGGTTCATCCGGATGGTCAGCTTAGGATGAGCAGTGAGGTGAACAGGTTAGTATGAACGGACTAGTCTTGTCGTAGACATTGTAAGGAACTGAGAAACATGGTACAACCACAGAGGTTCTGGCCGAATCTGTGGTAGTCGACATCGGAGTAGGGGTGGCTGGCATCTCAATGTGCAAATTTCGGCCACCTTTACGGCCAGATGCGGGCTGCAGCTGCTCAATACTACAAGTGAGTTAATCTAAAAGTGTACTGTCTCGGTCTGTGCGAGGGACGTTGTGACTAATATGGATGGTTTTGGGCGTGCGAGGGCCTGCGGGCGAAGGACTGCGATGACCCATTGGGCACTGTAGCTACAAACAGGCCGGCAACTGTAACTGGAAGGTCATGGTATGGACCTTGTTTGGCAACGGACTACAAGAACAGCCTCTGCAAACTTTTCTTCTTACTATTGCCGGCACCAATAGATGGCAGCGTCATGCAACACCAAGAGTTGCAGACCTGCAGGCCTAGTTGTTGATAGAGGTGTTGCCCATCCTGCCTGTTGGGGTGACTAAAGAGTGGGCCATGAGTCGCAAGTCTCCCTATAGCCAAAGCACGTCAGGGGGTGTACGACAGAGTGACTGAGTCGCTTAAAGGGGGGATAATGCTGTGATTTGGGGACTCGTCCGGGGATTGATTTCGATAATCTGATTACAGGGAGCGGAAGTGTGGCATAGGGAGTGAAGGCAAGGCTGGCGAAGTGGGCTATTGCTGCGAAGCGGGGGTTCTTCAGGAGACTAAGGTTGGCGGGTTGGCTTCTGGTTGACCAAGCGGTTGCTGTTTGGCTGCCATTGCGGGGCCCTCAGGCGAGTCAAGGAACCAAGGCCCTCTCGCGCGAGTCTGAGAGCACCTTTCTTGTATTTGAGCGACTCAAACCTTCTCCATTCTGCACTTCTTACTCTAAGTCTAGTCAGTTGGTTCTGAGAGGAAGGCGGCAGGCGGGATTGCAACCCGTAGGACCGCAGCACGACTCTGTGGGGAGTCATCCCACCGATTGCGGGAGCTCTGCCGGAACTCAGGAGGGGTTCTGGAGGCAGGGAACTGACAGGTCATCATTATTTTCCCTTCTAGAAAACCAGTTATAACCCCTATTTGTATCTCCCATTGCATCGCTGGCTGAATATAAGAAGTACAACCCTATTTTATTTTTTGTTCGACTTTCAGGACATTAAGCCAGACTAAGTAAAGGAGTGTCTGCTCAAGTTCCTTTTCAACTTTGTTGATTGTGTGAAAGCAGACTGTTAAAAGAGATTGCATCTGGGAAAGGCAGGATGAAGGATTGTTTTGCATAATGGTTGACTGGGTCGTTAAGGCTGGGAGGTCCTCATAAGTTTGGGGAGACGCAGTGCTTTGTTTATTCTGGTTTGTATGGAGCAGCAGACCCTTCTGTAAGTTCAGGGGGTCTGATTGCTGTTGAGGCTGGGATGTCCCCATAAGTGTGGGGAGACCCAGTGCTATGGTTTTTGCATAAAGGGTCAGGCTGTTCTATAAGTTTAGGTGGCCTAACTGCTTTGACTTGCGAGGGTTTGATTGTGCTCGATTTTCAGGGACTCGGGGCATTCAATAAGTTTTGGTGTCTTGGGTTGCCTTGTTTTCACTGGGGTTTTATCTGTTTCTTTAGTTTCTGAACAAGGAGGTCTGAGTTGTTCTATAAGTTTAGGTGGCTCAGCCTCTTCCTGCTTTTTATTATGAAAAAATAATTTTGGCATAGGGCAGACCCTACTGTAAGTTCAGGGGGTCTGACTCGGTGCCACACACATGATGAATCGGAGAGAAATGAAATTGGCAGAGAATTAGACCCTTCTGTAAGTTCAGGGGGTCCGGTTCAAAGCCTCGCACATGTTGGAACCCAATGTTATAACTTGGTTATACTTTACTATTATTCTATTTAAGAATGAGCTAATCAGGTTGTTCTATAAGTTTAGGTGGTCTGACTACAACCTATTACAACTTGAAGAGAGTATAACTAAGAATAAAACTAATGGTAAACTGGGGCAGATTGAACTTAAGTTAGTTCAGTCATATGCAGCCTTAGAAGACAAAGGTAAAGACAAGTATATATAACTTGGATATTTTAAACAAGTTCATGACGACTAGAATGGTCTAGTCGTATGCCCAAAGAAGAGAGAAGTAGTTGTGTCCTCTGTTTTGTGTATATTCAATGGCTAAGTTAGGCGCATTCCATAAGTTTGGGTGGCCTGACTTTATGCCTTATGTAAGCAGGGTATAAAGGGTTATATTACTGAAAGATTATGAACTATTGTTTGTCCAGATGAACTTGGGATGGTGAGAGTACTTACCTTTGTGGTCTGACCTGCATGTGGCTGAGTGGGGTTACTACTTGGTCTGAGTTTTAGTTTGATAGGTAGTTGCTTTAGTCGCTCGCCACGTGCTAGAGCCATAGGAGTTAGTGTCAATTCCTGCATTTTCTGTAGTAACTTTTTTTTTTTTTACTTAGGTCAATTCTTGCATTTTCTGGGATCTTTTCTTATACTTGGCTTTGTATAAATCCTGGTAAGCTACTTTCTCTACACGAAGCGCTGCCGAAATTTATATAAATCCAAGGAGTTAGTCAATTTTTTTGACTTGTCAAAGTTCAACTTGTCTTTTCTTTATATCTGACCTAGTAAAAATCTGGAAAGTCTCCTTTTCTAAAGGGAGTGCTGCCCAAATTTTTGCAAAACTAAGGAGTTAGTTAAAATCTTGTCGAAGTTGAACTCAAGTTGTCTTTTGAGTTCGTATCTGACTTAGTATAAACCTGAGAAGTCTCCCTTTCTAAAAGGGATGCTGCCCAAATTTCGACCAATTCAGGGAGTTTGACAGATTTTGACTTTCTAGAGTTAGAGATTATTTCTGCCTTTATATTTGGATTTATATAAATTCAGGGAAGACACTTTTCCTATGGGAAGCGCTGCCGAAATTTTCTTAGTTTAAAGGAGATTCTGACAATCCACTCTGAATAGGGGAGATTCTGCCATTAGTCTACCTTTGCTTTGGGCACTGGTTTAGAGATAGGTTTAGACTTAGTTAATTAGGATGCTTGAGTAGGATCGTGATATGAGGATTATTCTCCATGAGCTTATAGATCTAGCTTGGGGATGGTCTGTCATGTGTTACAGATCCCCTTAATCGTTTGATTCAGGACTTTGACTAGTTTCAGCTTGATCCACAAGGATCATGTTCTGTTATCACTAATAACAGGTCGGTTGCCGATTCGTCGGTTTACGATTCAACTCCAATCCACTCCTGCCACCCAACCGAAAGCCTTTAGCCATGTGGTTTATCTGTTTTGTTGTGTTTTTACCCGGACTTTATTGAATGGCCATTTAACAAAGATACTGAGTATTTTTATTGTGGGGAGGTTGCACAGAGGTTGAGGTTTGCATGGCTAAAGCAAGGGGTATGAGAGGAGAGAATGGTTGAAGTTGACCCCGTGTAGCGCCTGGACTTTCTGGTTGAATCTTTGATGTGATTGCATGTATGCTTGGTGATTCGGACTTGGGGTTTGACTGTCTGCGCTCACATACATATATATATGGCTGAGAGGAGTCCCATTATGACTATGAGAAGTGATCGTCCTATACCAATAACCCTCTCTATATATATGTATATATATGACTCGAGTGTTTCGTGCGGCCTATTGTGACCGCACGTAAGGGTTAAACAGATTATGTCTTGGGAGAAAAGGGGGGATTCCCTTTTTACCTTTGCTTTTTAGAGTTGTACGGTTGGACGTTGTAGTCCGTGGCAGCCGTCAAAGTCAAATCCCTTGACTTTTATCCAGGCCTGGAGTGAGGCTTATCTCTACGGCAGTAAGAAACGACTGCCACCACAGGTATGGACTTGTGTACCACCCACTCTGCACAGAGTGCAGAAGAGGGTGTGTGGTCTTCAACCGCGCTTGGCGGTTGTCTTGCGTTAAGAGATAAACCCTCAGAGCGCGTGTCAGCCGACACTTGAGTGTCGAGTGCGACCCTCGAGACTAACGATGACCGCATGAGTATGGGTACTACATGGTACGCCATCATTGCGACCGCTTGTGTGCGCTTGCATTGCGAGTCGATATGAGTTAGCCCTGCATCCGCGCGGTTTTATACTAAGTCTCACGCGCGACGCCTATCTGATTTCCGCGTCGGAAAAGTTATGGGATGACTACCGAGGGGCCAGGAGCGTTGTCGCGTTGTTTGTGTTGTGTCGTTTCGTATGTGTGTGTGCGTGTGTTTTATTTTTATGTTCGTAAAGTGGTGTGTGCGTGGTGTGTGGGATGCGTCCTAGTCGACCGACGTCGGGCCTCGCTTGGGACTTCAGCCCCCCAAGATCTTCGTTCGCGTGCGGGCCCGATAGGCGTATTACCGCGCGTACCCCCTATGCTACAGCGAACGAGAAACACCCTCGACTAGTCCACCTCTGCAATTGCAACTGATTAACTTTCGTATTGTGGACTGGTAGCTCGGCGGGGATACGCCCACCGAAGGGAGGTGACAGATCCCGTAAGGTGTAGGTAAGTCATGCCTCGCGTAGGCCCTATCCTGTTGTAGGGGCTCGCGAGAGGTATGGCTGGCGCACTCGGCCGGAGCGGCCTAAGGAAGCTCCATATGTATAATTTGTAACGAAGGACTTAAACCAACTCCTGCGTGACGCGGCCGGGAGGGTCCCGCGCCGCCCTGGTGCGGTGCCGGACCGATGCGCTCGACACCGGACAAGACGGTCGTCATGGGGAGAGGCGTCATCCTCCGTGGGGGACTGAGGGTCGGTTCCCTGATCTGGATCACTCACAGAATCATCTGAGGCAGTGCCATCATCAATGCTCGACGGGTCATGAAGCAGCGCATGCAAGCGACGAGAGAGGGATTGTCCAGAGCCTCTACGAGGGCCACGACAGTATGTGGAGGACTGTCGAGGCTAAGAGGGGCGAGGTGCTGCAGTAGTAGCGGAATGGGCAGCGACGGACTGAGGGGAGGTGCCGACGAGTGGAGCATAAGTGAGATGAATGACCCTAGCAATGTTGAAAGCCTCTGGTAAGGTGGGGATCGAATACGCCAACATCTGCAGCTGGAATGGCTGGGGTAGGCCTGCCCGGAATCGCTGGATCATGGTGTCCTCGGATATGGCTGTGATGGGAATCTGAGCACGTACACGGTGGAATGCCGTGATGTATGACTCTAAGGCATTGTCGCCACCAAGCCATCTGATCTCAGCCACACGACTAATCAGATCGCGAGTGGGTGCAAGACGAGAAAAGTACTGCTGAAGGAAATCGTGAAACTCGAGATAAGACATGCCCTCATGTATGCCGCGCTGTGAGCGAAGGGCGAGAAAGTCCCGCCAGATGGAGGCTGCACGACCTGTAAAGAAAGAGGACATCTCGACGGGCCACAGTTCCATAGCTGCACCATGGTAGCGAAGCTGCTCCTCAGCAGTAGTGATCCATCCTTGGAGCTCGGAGGACCTGCCGTCAAACTGTGGAAGGCGATCCCGTCGAAACTGTGGAACATACGTTGGTGGCTGACAATGGGTAGGGAGAGGGAGAACCAATTGTGACAAGAGGACAGAGGAAGTAGTGGCACCAGCAGAACCACTAGAAAGAGCGAGGAGCCCAGGCAAAGGTCCCTGACACATCGTGGTGGCTAGTGGTGGGAGTGAGAAATGCATCGCAGCGGCCTGTGTCTGATGCTGTCGATGGATGAAAGGGGTGACAGGCTGTGCCGCGAGGTGGGGAGGCAGGGTTTGACCTCCTTGGAGTTGGCGGATGTGATCATGGGCCAGGGTAAGTTGGCGTTGGAGCTCGACATTCTATGTCTTGGGTGTAAGGGGGGATGGGGGGGGGGGGCAAGGAAGCGGGGGGTGATGAGGGAGGTGCCGTAGAAACTATCGTCGAGGAGGTGGCGGGACAAGATGCCATGGATCCTGAGGAGGGAGGTGCAGGGGCAGACACCTGGGAGGCAGAGATAGTTGCACAGGAAGGGTGGGACTGGGGTAAGGTCATGCAGCCCGTGGAAGAGACAAACGTGTAGATGACGCTAGCCGAGGAAGTTGGCATACATGCAGATGAGGGGGGTGGGGAGGGGAGATGCACTGGTACGGGGCTCCAACTGTGACACGCGGACCGGTAGGGATCAAAAGTCCGTATGGAGGGCCGAGATTTTGGCCTCGAGTGTGGCCTGCATGCGGAGGAGGAGGTCCACTATGGGATCCGACTAGGAAGCTGGGCCCGAACTGGTTGCCATAGGGGTGACCATTGAGTCGGATGTAGGCTCATGAGCGAGGAACGCAAGTCCTTCGCTGGTGGAGCGGGAGGGGCTCGCAAATTTGGTAGTCTGCATGGGGTCAAGGGATGGAGAAGGTGAGGAGGGAGAACTGGGGGCGGGGGGGGGGCTCAGTGGCAGCAATCGGTGCGTCAAAGCGAGCGAGTCGGTTTGCGGCACGAGCGTCTCGGGCGTGATTTTGGAGTGCGCGCTGATGGGTGTCACGGGGAGCCAGGTTGGTACGCAGAAAGAGGAGTAAGGGACTGCGAAAGGAAAGCGAGTATAAACGAGGTTTGACGAACTTCCAAAATTAAATCAAGATAATTTAAAGTCGTAGTGAGGCAAAATGAGGACGATTTCCAATTCGGGGAAAAAAATGAGAGGAAATTTTCAAAGAATAGTGTGGGGTCTAGACGAGAGCATGCATAAGAGAATCACGAATTCAAAATAAAATTCCAAAAATATTTGGACGTAATTTCGAAATTTAGAAGAAATTGAAGTAAAATTCAAGGAATTTCAAAAAAATTCGTAAAAATTTTCGAAAGTTCGAGGAGATGATGAAAGATGTAGAGATGAGTTAATAGGAAAATTTTTTGAAATAAAATGGAAAATTCCTCAACGTATTTTCAGAATTAAAAGAATTTCAAAGATAATTTGAAATAAAAGTAAAAAACTAATTCCTAAATTAAGAATTTACGATAAAAATTCAGAAAGAATTAGTGGTAGCTGCATGAAATAAGTTGAGAGAAATTCCAGGATTTCTAGAACAAATGAATAAAATTTCTTGACTTGTTTCAAGATTAAAATGAATTTCAAAGAAATTTCAAAGAAATTCAAAAGAAATTTCAATAGGAATTGCAGAATTTCGTAATGTTACGGGAGAGGAGACAACGAAATTGATTTGACTTCAGAAGGATTTAATTTAATAAATTCCAGAATGTATTTCACGAATTTCTGAAATGGAATTGAATTTTGAAATTAAATAACAAAAAGAATCTAATAAACTAAAGAAATTCGCATAACTTTTGAACAAAAGTGCCGGAATTAATTCTGTTCATGGGTTGGTGGAAAAGAAGATGAAGATTAATCCTATCAAATTAGATTGAGATTCTGAACGACGGAATGGGCGGCATTGTCAGGCAAACACAAAGAAGGAAGATACGTGTCACACGTAGTAGAAATTTTGGATGATGCGACCAATTAGGTGGGAGGGTGGACAAGAGAAGGGGGGTGGAGACGAGATAAAAGATGGGGAAAAAAATAAGATCTTTGAGAGAGACCGGCGAGAGGAAGGGAGGGGATTAGTAGGGGGGAGATAGATTGACAATACCACGCTCCCGAGCGGCCGGGAGCAATCAAGGTCCTTCCTCCTAGTCGAGGAAGGTCTTCAATGAACCCCTAAAGGGTCTTCTCGATCGTTTCCCCAGTGGAACGACGAGGTCGCCGGATTAAATGCCCGAGCTGATGATGACGTCGGCGACTGATGATGGCGTCAGCAATGGCAGCAATGACCAGGACGATGATGATGCTGATGGCGGCCATGAATCGGTTACCCGTGTGGTAACTTTCTGACACCTTTAGCTTGAAGTCCTGAACGCTAGAGGATGGGTAGGCCGCGCTCTCAAAGTTTTTATTCGTACTGGAATTCAACATCAAATGAGATTTTGCCCTTTTGCTCAACACGAGATAGCTGATCTGGTTGGGTTGCTCGTAGGACACGTGCGGTACCTTCTTCCAGATGAGCCGCTTCCGCCAGCGTCTCGACATGCACGTGCGCGGAGCTGGGGGCCAATCCGAAAGGGGGGCATGGGAGGAGAGGGAAGGCGGGGGAAGGAGGGGGCTCGTGCGCACGTGTGCGCAGAGGGATTTGAAGTCAGGTGGGGGGAAA
>BFEA01000103.1:2766564-2783413 GCA_003427395.1 Chara braunii | reverse complement strand
GGGGGTGTTGGCAGGCATTACCTGCTTTGCACTCTGTAGTTCAGGCAGCAGAGCACGTGTCTTGCAGCAAATCAACCAGCACATTTAACCAGCAGACATGCAGAGTTGCTGTTGCATACCGGTACCGGCCTTGTGGCCGTTTGGCCTGGGCCTGCCTGAACCGTCATGGTCCAGGCTCATCTGGGCGTCATCTGAACCGTCGTCCCTTACGCCTACCCTGCCTGTCTGGAACCGGGCCCTAACTGGGGCCTGTGTGGCTCAGAATGCCACAGTTGCAAACAGTGCAAAGCAGGCCCTAACTCTGTGTGTGTGTGTGTGTGTTTGGCGCTGCAGCTGTGAGGAGCACGTCGTTCTAGCCCACAGGTGCCACCGCTTCACCAACTTTAAGCGCTACCTGTCGGCAGTTCTGTTTTTTTTTAAACAACCACTACCTCCGAGCCTGATTTTGCCGACCGGGATTTTGACTGCGCTCCGAGTTTTGCAGAGCCTGGGTCCCTGACAGCGCTTCTTTATGATACTCTCACAGGAGGAACCAAAAAAAAAAAAAACTAAGTTGCGGCCGCGAAAACTCTATAAAAAAATAATATAAAAAAAAAACCTCTGGCCGTGATTGCAACTGTATACATTCTTGAAAGGGCTAGTGTGAGTGTGCCCTCACTGAGGGAATCTCAGCCCCGTGGCCAGGTTGCCAGATTCTAGAAACTCAGGAATACGGATTCGGTCGTGAAAATGGCAAAATACATTCCCGTAAGTGCCAGTGTGATCATGTTTACAATCCTCTGAGGGAACACAGCTCGAGCAGAACACGGAATCAGATTGTCAGATTCCAGAAAAAGAAAACAAGAAAAAAAAAAAATGAAAACACAGATTCGGCCGTGAAAACGGCTGGACACATCAGGGTCACTAGGGAAAAAAAACGCCTGTGTGGCCTAAGGGTCACGCGACCGCAAGGCCTCGCCACACCACTCTTGATAAGTCGTTTTCAAGAGTTGGTGCATAGCTAGACAGGCCATCGACACTCACGGAAGTGAAAAGCTGTCACAGCAACTCTTGAAACTCGTTCAAGAGCAGCTATCGAAAGACGGGAAACCCCAGGCTGCAACTCGTGCGTCTTCAAGCATCCCCGACCGAACCCTTGAGGGACTTATGATTTTCGAGAGGTATCAGGCCGTTATCCTGATGGTCTTTGGAAAAAACAAAGTTGCGTTGCCTTTCATTTGTCATCCTTTGTCCAACACCGCCACCCCTCAGTGAGCGTCACGCCGCGAGGGTTCACGTACCGGGCGACCGGCCGAGCATGACCCCCTGGGCATGGTCCCTGGCGACCTCAGCGGAAAAAAAAAAATATATATATATATATATATAACTAAAAATTTAAGAAAAATCCACTAAAAAAACATATCGTGCGGAATTGCAAACCGAACAACGCGCGGCTGAGGGGCACAGCTCAATTCCTCACGGAACTGAGGAAAAAAATACATTTAAATATACTAAAACAAAATAAGCAAATCACACTCATGCACCCCCTTTTAAACCCCTGTAGCCCCTTTTAAACTTGTTACCCCCCCCCCCCCCCTCCCCCTTGATAAGCTGTTAGCAGAAGAAGATGCAAGGCCGGATTCGGGCTCATCTCGGAGAGAGCAGAAAAAACTCGGACCGCGATGTTTTTTTTTTTTTTTTTTTTAACAACTTTTGTCGTACCAGGGTTTCCCAACCCTGACACACGTCCGGGCGTGATGACCCGGAGCCCGTCCGCTCATGGGAAAATTTGTACAGTTTCTATAGATGTATGAAGCGCATGTCGACCCATACATGTTAGGATTACATAATATGAACACTCACCAACATCAAAATAAACGGTTAGACGTCAACCAATCAGATGCTATGCATTTTCCGGTTCAATTGTCTGTCATCAACACTTCGGTGCACTGATTTTGCGGTCAACATGTCGTGGTCGGCAGGTGCGTGCACATTCCAGACATTGGGGTGTAATTGTGTATCGAAGTACCATGCATCTGTCGAATAAGACATGTTCATGTGCTGCATGTTTCGTGCACATAGACAGTTTTAATAAAAGTAAAGATTAACTGAAACAACTTTACGCACACGAGTGTGTGTCCAACCTATGAAGTATAGAACGTATATCACGACCTCCGATAGGATAGACAAATGAATTGTAGCAAACCAACGGTCACAAACACGGATAATTTTTTATGTTAAGAAAACAAAAAAATGTCCTATGGCCATAAGTTAAGCTCCTCTATAAATATCTTCAGTGTGCAAGTTGTATGCATTTTTTTAAACCAATAACTATGTCCGTCTCGTATATACAATATATTTTTATATGTCAATTGTAGTACACGTGACAATGCCTATCACCTCTTTGCGCTCTTCGACTACGTCTCCGAAAAATGCGTGTACATTTCCTTTGGCACACCCCAGAGAAAAAGTACGGTGCTAGGACGAAGTTCAAAGATACTCTTTTTAAGTTGGAAGTTAGTTGATACATGTTTAAACGTGTTGGGACACGTTGACATGAGTTCGATAAACACTGACAAACTGATTACAGAGTACAAATAAACACACCAACTGATTGTAGAATACAAATAAACAAATTTTCAACACAAGAAAATATGACATGTACATATGTAAGGATATATTAAAGTCGTATCAACTCACGGTAAACGTTGAAAAACATAACTTTTTACCTTGCATTTTTTCTGTTGTATAATACCTGACATTATTCACTCTTGGCAAACAGGATTTATTAACGGAAGACACATTCAAGATAATGTTCTTCTCATCAATGAAATGATTAAACTTTCTAGATAATCTAATCAAAATGCAGCTTTTGTATTTATAGATTTTGAAAAGGCTTATGATCATGTAAACTGGCGTTGCCTGGTTGCTTGTCTATAAAAGATGAACTTTGGTTCTAGCATAAGGAAGTGGATTGGGATCCTACATTCAAATGTCACAACAAGGATCCAAGTTAATCGATTTTTTTCTCCCAAAATTCAACTTCAAAGGTCAGTCAGGCAAGGGGATCCCTTGACCCCTTTCCTTTTTCTAATCATCATGGAGGCTTTAGGGGCAAACCTGCGAACAAACCGTAACATTAAACGAATACAGATCTCAGGTATACCAGAGGAAGCAACTCCCATTACCTCTATGTTTGCAGACGATCTCACTCTCATGATGTAGGCGTCAAAATCAAACATGAAGGAGATTCAGGCTATGATGGAAACTTTTTCTCACGTGTCTGACATGGTGGTTAATTGGGGACGTAAAACACAAGGTTGGTGGATTCATTCCAATGGGGTAAGCCCTCCGGAACACCCTAAAGTTAGTTGGGTTCCCCTGAACACCCCGATACGAATCTTGGGAGTCTCTCTTACAGCAGATGTTAAACCGGCTACTAATGATGACTGGATCTCCAAACCAACTTTGGAAAAAATGAGCCAATGGAAAAATCAACATACCTCAATTTTTGGACGAGCACTTATCATTAACTATGTTGTCCTTGCCTCAATCTGGTACAAATCAGCACTTTGGTCTATCAACAAAGAGCGTACGTAGAATTTACGAAGACAAGTGTCAGCATTCTTGCATTCTTATGGCGAGGCAATCATGAGCAGGATAAGGTGATCCCAAGAGTAGCCTGACTCTCCTTAATCCAACCAAGGACGAGGAGAGGATTGGGGATTCTGGATCCAACTCTTCAATATCAGGCCTTATCATTGCAATGGATTAAGAAATTAATATTATCTACAGACAAACCCTGAAAGGTGCTAGTATTTGAACAAATTCGTAGGTTAGCCCCCTTGTGTCCGGATGATATACACGCCCTCACTTGGATTGAAGATCGTTATTGGACCATACCCAGGGTGCGGTCTCATACAAGAGCAGAGGGGGTACGCGGGGCCATCAAAACTAATCTTACCCTGGATAATATGTGGACTTCCTTATTGAAGATATGGAGATGCCTTCCATTGCCAAATAGGCCCTTTCCCTCTCGTTATGAGGAGATATTGAGGCAACCTCTTTTTGGCAACAGATGGATTACAGACTTGAATAACTGCATTTTTAATAGTTCAGTTCCGCCTTGGTCCTTGTGGGTTACAAGGGGAGTACTCAGAATTAAAGATTTATGAAATCCAGAGACCAAGGATTGGAAGACCGCTGATCAGCTGAGATCTATACTACGATATGCCCATCACTTATCTTCAAATCTAGACCAGATTATTTTTTCCATTCCGTTAGCCTGGGTACAAATTTTGAGAAAAGGGTCAAAGATCAAGGAGGGAGATTGAGTGATAGAGGTCCAGCCTAATGGGCAACAGATGGCGAGATAGGTGATTCATCTAATTTCACACGGAGCTATGGTGAGCTTGGTTAAAATCAACGAGGACCATCTTATATCACGGTCTCCTTCAAACATGGTAATCTTTTTCCCGATCACCTATATTTATCGTATTAACGTTTTGTTCGTCTCTCATAGTAAGGGTTGACAGGCTTATAATCCTCAACTACCTATCGCAGATCTCTCATTCAACCCAGAAGAGTGGATATGGCAGACCAACAAAATAGGCAAGCCACGTACCCTGCAAAATATGTCGGTCAAAGTTGTATACCTCATGATCCGCCCTAAGGTGAATATTATAGCCATGTTCATCAATATTAACATAAATTTGCTCAAACCCATAAAATTCTTCAAAAACATTAAACAAAGACTGACGAAATTTGGATCCTTGCAATGGCACATAGCCCACCGTTGCCTGCCCACCAATGACTGGCTAATTGGTCACTAATCATTGGAACAACAGGGTTTGGCGTTACCATGGTGTACAACTTGTCTGTCCGCTTTTCCTAGTAAAAAAAACAAGGAAACTATTGAACATATATTCATGCAATGTCAGGGCTCAGTCCTTTTATGGAGAAGATGAGATTGTACCTGGAGGGAGATAATAGGTATAGACTGGCCCTGGGATTGGAAAACCATTTTGTTGGGGCATTAGGAACCCCTAGAGCTCACTTTATCAAATTTTCAAAATAATATCTTCGAAATTGGCGGTAAAGCAATACTATGGGTTTTATGGTATAAAAGATGTGTTAGAGAATATGAGAAGGTGAGCCTAGACAACCATGAGACACAAGAGCTTATTGTTCAATTTATACAAACAGGAATTAGAGCAAAGTGGATTGGAATTAAAGGTAAGTTGCAAAACCTTCATCTAAAAAAAGACATGCAACAAATTATTAAAAAATTTAACCTGGACTGGCTGGGGGTCACTGCAGAGAGGGGCTAGGGCGAGGTAAAATGGCCAGGGGAAGACAAGATAGGAGGATCTCTAAAAAAAGACTTTCATCTCATCTTTCGGGATTGGTTCAAACTTCATCCAAGAGCTTTTCTCAGATCTCCGAATTGTTTCCCAGACCCATTTCCTCCATCTGAGTTTGCTATGGTAGAAATGCAATGGTAACACGCAGGGATAGGATAACTTGGTTGAGAGACTCTATTTGGCGGTCCTAATGGACTGAAAAGACTTTCCTTTCCCCGTTGCTCTTCCGGAGTACTTCTTGGACTGCTCAGTCAATCCCCTGGAATACAGAGCAATCAATGTTGGAAGGGGTATGTTCTCTATATTTATCAAAGTTTGGTTTTGATTCTTCATTTCTACTTGGTAATTAAAAAAAGAGGGAGGGACTAGTTTTTTAGCAGTAGATATCTGGCGCCTGGTATAAGGGCGAAGAGGTTCCCTCCCCCCCTTTAACTACCTGCACAGTCAATCCTTTGGATACCAGAGTAATTAATGCTATCATGTTTCACAGTCAACTTCCTGTATTCATTTTCTATCCATTCTGTATTCATTATGTAAATGGGCGCTGGACCCTTTTCCAGCACGTGATGCTCCCACCAATAGACGGAGCCTCTCCCCGGATGTTAGTGGTGTTTGATCTTATCAGTACCACTAGCAGCACAGGGGGGGGGGGTTTATTAAAAAAAAAATAATAATAATAATAATAAAAAAAAATGTTCATGATTTCATGATTGAGAAAGCACCGCCCAACCCACCTGTCAATATCCGGGGGCGATGCTTGCATTCATGCCCTTCATCAATTCATTTCCGTTTATGTTTTCATATTGCATTGATAGACGACTGTGGAGGTACTTTCATATCATTTATGGTCTTCATCACTTCATGCCCATTCATTCTTTTCAAATTGACAGGTGATTGATAGCGGTATTTTCATATCATTCATGATTTTTACCAGTTCATGTGCATTCATGATTTTTCTGATGTTTGTCATGCATCAGAGAATGAATGCTTTCATACGATTCATCATCGTTACCACTTCAGGTTTGTTCATGATTTTTATGATGCTCTTTATGCATCATAAAAATCATGAACGAACTTGAAGTTGTGAAGACCATGAATAGTTTGAAAGCACCCTTCAGGATGAGCGAGGTGGATGCTTTCATACAATTCATGATCTTCGTCACTTCAAGTCCGTTCATAATTTTCATGGTTCCCTTTATGCATTACGTGGGTTGTTTTCATGCCATTCATGATTTTCACCACTTCAAGTATGTTCATGATTTTCATAATGCTCTTTAAGCATCATGAAAATCTTGAGCGAACTTGAAGTGATAAAGGTCATAAATAGTTTGACAACATCCTTCAAGTGGTAAGGGGGTATTTTCATATCATTCATGATTTTCACCACTTCATGTCCGTTTATGATTTTCACGATGTTTTTTATGCATCAAGGGGGGTGTTTTCATACCACTCATAATCTTTAACACTTCCGGTCCGTTCATGAATTTTATTATATTATTTCTGCATCATGAAAATCACAAATAAACTTGAAGTGGTAAAAATAATGAATGGTATAACAACCCCCCTCCCCGACCACATGTCAATGTCTAAGGGTGTTGTTTTCATGTTGCATTGGCAGGTGGTTACGATGGGTACTTTTAGAACCTTCAGAGTCTTCATCACTATAGCTTTGTTCATGATTTGCGGGGGTGAAAATCATAAAAAATTGAAGGGCTTGAAATCATGAAAACTTTCAAAACTGTCTGAAGTTTTCAAAAAGAGGTATAACTTTCAAATGGGCGAAAATCAAGAAAATATTCCGATGGTGAAAAATAGAAAGGTTTCGGAATATGTATTTTTAAGATTGCTCTTGATATAAATAAAATATTTTACTACATCTTTTCATCGTGAACGTCGAAGGTGCTCTCACAAATTCATGATCCATGTATGGTTTTCAGGACAAAGAAAACAATTTATTTTTTCTTACTTCATAATTTTCATCTATGAAATTTCAGGTACCCAATAATCGTTCGTGCAGGAAGTGGTTTCAATCCTGAAGAAAGTTACCTCAAACTTAGTTGTGAGCTCACCCGCGAAAAAATCCGAATCTATTGGGTTATAAATTATGAATAGCATTAACAGTCTAATTTTAAAAATTTCATCAAAACGATCCTTCTAGTTCGAATATCATTTCCACCAGAGAGTTGAAAAATAAAATTTATACATCAAAGTCGTTACTAATGAAATCAGATTTCCATTTAAGCAATATAAGTTTTCAAATCCATAGACCAAAAGAAATCGAAAAATATTTTTTTAGAGATCAGAATTTGAATTCTGATTTCTGAACCTCGAAATCAAAAAGTTAATCTAACGATTACGAAAAAACGATGGTTTTAGTTCGAACATGATTTTCACCTGAGAGTTCAAAATTTTTTTTTACACATTAAAGTCCTTACCGACGAAATCAGATTTTCATTTAGGTAATATGAGTTGCCAAATCCAGAGACCAGGAGAAATTGAAAAATATTTTTTTTTAAAATCAGAATTTCAATTCTGATTTTCAATCCTCGAAATCGAAAAGTTAGTGTAACAAATACGGATAAATATTTTTTTACGAACATCATAATAGAAAATCGAACCTCAAAACAAAATTATGACTTCCTGAGATAAGCCTTGTAAGTATGTTATTATTATTTTTCTTAAAACAATTGATCAACACCTCATTGAGATTAGTGTTTTCATAGAAGGTCAATCAATCACTCTCTTTAAAGGAGTGTACCTTCTCGATAGGTGTCACTCGCGGTTAACGACCACCTGAAATTTCAGAGTGAAAGATTCTGAAGTGGTCTGAAACCGCTGAAATAGCCTGAAAACACTTCTGGTCATTTTATAAGTTTCGGGTGGTTTGGAGGACACGTTTTATTTTATTTATTTATTATTATTTATTTTTTTTAGCCTATTTTTTCAGCCACTTCACGTCATTTCAGGAGTTTTAGGTGTTGGGGACCTGAAACCGCTGAAGTGGCTGAAGCTTCTGAAAGGGGTTTCATGTACCCCCATTCAACCATTTGGATGGGGTACCTAAAACCCCTTTAAAAACTTCAGCCACTTCAGGTCATTTCAGGAATTTCAGGTGGGGACCTGAAACCGCTGAAGTGGTTGAAGCTTTTGAAAGGGGTTTCAGGTACCCTTGCCCCTTGTTCGCCTAATTGCATTCATACCCCTAAGACTCCCCCACTTTCCCAAAATCCTTGGCACACCCCTTCTCGCTCTTCCAGGCCCACACCCCACTCCGATCAGGAAGTCGCGTTGGACGTGAGGTTGGTATCGGAGCCCGGCACGTGGCTAGGGTCTTAGGATTGATAGCACATTAATTAGGCGATCTAGCTAACCGTTGTCACGCGCATCGGTCCGGCAGCGCACGCGGCGGCGCGGGACCCTCTTGGCCGCGTCATGCAGGAGTTGGACCTACCTCGTCATGAACACGCAGATGGAGCTTCCTTAGGTCGCTCCGGCCGAGTGCGCCAGCCATACCTCTCGAGAGCCCCTACGACAAGATAGGGCCTACGCGAGGAGCAACTTACCTCCACCTTACGGGAGCTGTCACCTCCCTTCGGTGGGCGTATCCCCGCCGAGCTACCAGTCCACAGTACGAAAGCTACTCAGTTGCGATCGTTGAGGTGGGTCAGCCGAGGGCGTTTCTCGTTCGCTGTAGCATAGGGGGTACACGCGGTAATACGCCTATCGGAACTGCACGCGAACCGACATCTTGGGGGGCTGAAGTCCCAGGCGCGGCTCGTCGCCGGTCGACTAGGACGCATCCTACACACCACGCGCACACCACTCTACGAACACAAAAATAAAACACACACACACACACACATAAAACGACACCACACGAACAACGCGACACAAAACAACGCGGCAACGCTCCTAGCCCCTCGGTAGCCATCCCATAACTTTTCGATACGGAAATCAAATGGGCGTCGCGTGCGAGACCTGATATAAAAAATCGCCCGGACGCAGGGCTAACTCATACCGACTTGCAATGCAACCGTACGCACGCGGTCGCAATGATGGCGTACCATGTAGTACCCATACTCACGCAGTCCTCGTTAATCTCGAGGGTCACATTCGACACTCAAGTGTCGGCTGACACGCGCCTAAAGGGTTAATCTCTCGATGCTGACCAATCGCCATGTGCGGTTGGAGACCACACACCCTCTTCTGCACCCCTTATGCAGATCGGGTGGTACACATGCCCATGCCTGTGGTGGTAGTCGTCTCTCGCGGCCCTAAGGGTGAGTCCTCCCCGGGGCCTGAGCGAAAGTCAAGGGGTTTGACTTTGACGGTTGCCACGGACTACAACGTCCAACCATACAAATCTCTAAGAAGCAACAGGACTCGCACGAATCCAGGAAGAGGGGATAGGGCAAAGGTCCCCTGGCTTTTAAAACAAAAAAACTCATGGCCTTCGGACACACTTCCCCTCTATGGGCGGTGCCGGCGGCCTACAATAATCCCAAGCGCTGCGCCTACGCGTGAGCCCGGCGATCCCATAACTTTTAGATGCTGGGGCGACGAGACGTCGCGTGCAGGGCCGTGATATAAAACTGTGCGGCCGCAGGCTAATCCTATGCCAACCACTGATGTCAATCATACGTAGTAACCGCGACTCCGGCCTTGCGATATTGAATGGTTGAAGGAACTCATCGCGAGGGGTTACCCCTCACGATATTGAACGGCTGAAGGACACGTCGTTCGGCCCTCGCGACATTTCTGCCCTTCAGGCGGAGTGTCCCGTCGGCCAAAGTAAGCAGGCCCTATGCAAGGGGAGACTCCTCCCCTTCAGGGCCTGGGGCTTGGGATGTCCTGGACAAGGACCTTGAATCCCGGCCCAGGACCAACGTCCGACCAAGAAAGCCCCAAGACGCAAATAGGCAGAGGGGAGGGTATTCCCTGTCTCTCAATCCCAACTCTCACACGGTTGTTAACATGGCCTCTTAGGCCTCCCGAACACTCATCATTCGTATATCCACGCATACATGCAGAAGGGGGATAGAGTTATGACAACCACTTCTCACAGGCACAGTGGGACTCCTCACAACCATGTGTGTGTACATGGAATCGCGGGCAGTCCAAATCCAAAATCTGAGCCACAGGACATACCTGCAACCACACCAAGAATCAAGCGACAAAACACGCACTACACGGAGTCAACCCCAATCGTTCTCTATGCTCATACCCCTTCGCTTTAGCCATGCAAGCCCCAACTGCTGGTCCAACCAACCTCAATTAAATACTCAGTACCCTTTGTTAAATGGTCATTCAATAAAAGTCCGGGTGAAACCCTTAACAAACAGTAAAAACCATCAGGGCTAAAGCCTTTTAGGTTGAGTATGGGGAATGGATTGAAATTGAGTCGAAGACCGACGAATCGGCAACCGACCTGTTATTAGTGATAACAGAAGACGATCCTCCAGGGATCAAGTTGAATCTAGTCTTGATCTTGAATCGAACGATCAAGACGACCTGTAACACATGACAGACCAATCCCCAAGCTGAGATCATGAGCGTTTGGAGAATACAACTCCATAACATATTCTCACTCAAATCGGCCTAGCTAGGTAAGTCTAAATCTACCTCGAGGCAGTGCCCAAAACAAAGGCAGACCCTGGTTGAATCTCCCCTATTCAGGGTGGATCGCCAGAATCGCCATCTGTCAAAATATAATCTAGCTCCTCTAAATCAAGAAAATTTCGGCAGTGCTTCCCGTAGGAAAAGTGTCTCTCCAAAGTTTATATCAGCCCAAATATGAAAACAGAAATAATCTCCAACTCTGGAAGGCCAAATTCTATCTAACTCCCTGAATTAGTAGAAATTTGGACAGCACTCCCTTTAGAAAGGGAGACTTCCCAGATTTATACTAGGTCAGATATGAACTCACAAGGGAACTTGAGTTCAACTTAAACAAGTTTTGACTAACTCCTTAGTCTTGCATAAATTTCGGCAGCACTCCCCCTAGAAAAGTGCTTTCCCAAAATTCATACAAAGCCAAGCTTAGAACCCGAGACTAACTCTGACATCCCAAAGCCCAATTTTGTCTAACTCCCTGAATTAGGAAAAAAATGGGCAGCATTCCCTTTAGAAAAGGAGACTTTCCGGATTTTTACGAAGTCAGATATGATGAAAGAACGAGCTAAACTTTGGCAAGTCAAAATTTATCTAACTCCTTGAATCTGTAGAAATTTTGGCAGCGCTTCCCGTAGGAAAAGTAGCTTACCAGAATTTATACAGGTCCAAGTATAGTAACAAGCCTCAGGAAATGCAAAAATCGGTCTAAGTAAAATAAAGTCAGCTCAGCAAATGCAGAAATTGACCGAACTCCTATCGCTCTAGCACGTGGCGAGCCTCTAAAGCAACTACCTGTCAACCTGAAACCCAGACCAAGTAGTAGTCTCACTCAGCCACATGCAGGTCAAACCACAAATGTAAGTACTCTCGCCATTCCCAAGTTCTTTCAGCAACCAATAGTTCATGCTTTCTCAGTGAGTTACCCCTTTATACCCAACTTACATAAGGCATAAGTCAGGGCACCTGAACTTACAGAGCGCGCCCAACTTAGCCAGGCTCAAAATCAGAATACCTAAACTTACAAACCGTTCTGACTTGGCCAAGTATATACAAATAGAGGGCACAACTACTTCTCTTCTTCTTTGGGCGTGTGACTAGACCACTCTAGTCGCCCTGGACTGTTTGAATAGCCAAATTGTATATACCTCTCTGAACTTAGTCTTCAAAGGGATATAAGGTTGAGCCGCTCAACTTAGAACATTGCTCAGCCTGTCCACACTTACCTTCAATTATATCTCTTAATTATACTCTCTTCAGTTGTGATAAGCTATAGTCAGGCTACCTAAACTTATAGAGCGGTCTGACTAGCCTGTTCTTAATAGCATAGTAGTACAATATAGCCAAGTTATATCCATTGGGTTCCAACATGTGCGAGGCATCGGGTCAGACCACCTAAACTTATAGAGTGGTCTGATCCTCAGCTAGGTTCGTTTCTCTCTGGTCCAATCTGTGCTAGGCAGTGGGACAGGCTACCTAAACTTATAGAGCGACCCGTCCCTTGCCAAGATTATTCCCTCAAAACAAAACAGAAGAAGGGCTGAGCCACCTAAACTTATAGAGCGGCTCAGACCTCCTTGTTCAAAACCAAAGAAACTGAGAGAATCCCAAGTAAATGAGGCAACCCAAGACACTTGAACTTATAGAGCGCCTTGGGTCCCTGAAAACCACTCACAGTCAAATCCCCACAAGTCAGAGCAGTCAGGACACCTAAACTTATAGAGTGTCCTGACCCTCCATGCAGTTCACAGCACCAGGTCTCCCCAAACTTATGGGGACATCCCGACCTCCAGAGCTTCAGGCTACCTAAACTTATAGAGCGGCATGAGGCTCCATGCAAACCAAAAATAAACAGAGCGCCGGGCTTCCCCAAACTTAAGGGGACCTCCCAGCCTTAATGACCCAGTCAAGCTGCACACAATACTGCCTTCCTCCCAACCTTCCCCCAGATGCAACCCATCTCATTCATAGTCTGCTTTCAGGCAATCAACAAACCTAAAACTGAGATTGCACACACACTCCTTTACTTCAGTCTGACTTAAGTCCTGACAGTCAAACCAAAATCAGAGTACAGGAGTCACGCAGTACACTCAGTCAAACCATAGAAAGATGTACAGGTAGGGTTTATAGTTGGGTTTATAGAGGGAGTCAAGGGATTACCACTCAGTTCCCTGCCTCTAGGACTCCGCCTGAGTCCCGGCAGAGCTCCCGCAATCGGTGGGGCAACCTCCCACAAAGGCCTTGGCGCGGATTACAGGCCACACGCCCGCCTGCCGCCTTCCTCCCAGAACCAAGGACCAGACTTTAGAGTAAGAAGGGCAGGATAAGAGGGGTAAGACTCTCAGACTCAGGGAAGAACCACTCAGACTCGCTTGACAGGGTCTTCAATCCTTCCACGCCTGAGGGCCCCGCAATGGCAGCCTGGTGACAACCGCTTGATCCAACACCATTCACGCTGCCGACGTCAACCTTCCCCTTCTAATCATGCCCAAGTACAATCACTGCCTTGTGTAAAAATCGTACCCCGGCCTCGCTCACAACTCTCAAGCTGCCCTGAGCCTTACCCCCTTTCTTGCTGCCTCACGCACTGCGGTCACTAGAACAGGCAGCCCACCAGTCGACCAAGCAAGCCTCCAACCCCACAACTAGCTTCACGTTACTCTCATTGGCAGGTTGCGCAAGCCAAAATGAATACTCCGCCAGGCCGCGGAAAGACACTTCTTAGTAATCCAACCTCCCTCTCGATACAGTTGAATCGTCCCTACACAAGCTAGAGTGAACCTTCCGCTACCCCATGCAGGAATGTGTCGTTCTGCAGTCGTGCCCACAGAAATGGCAGGAAGGCGCCGGTTCCGTCAATAGGATGGGCAGCACATCGGCCTAGTGGTGAGTCTCCAACCCCGCGGCTCACTCCTCCCCGCCACTGTCTTCGTTCGAAGGGGCGTCACACTGGCCGAAAGGTAAGTCGCCCACCCCTCAGTTCGCTCCTGGTTACTTGTTCAATAGAATGAGGAAAATTACGTGAATCTTCCGCTAGAACACGGAGAGATACAGATTCGACGATTTCCTTCCTTCAGGCGCAGCTCTTAACGCCCATACTGCCTAATCTAAGCCCCAACCCACGAATCATATTCCCTCATTAGTCTCCCTGGCCCTCAAAGCCTTTAGAATGCCCTTCCCCTTTTCCGATTTCATCAAAGATCAGGTGAGTATCGTGTTGCATGCTTCCCCCCATCCCCGTTTCTCAACACCTCCGCGCAGCCTATAAGTCACACTGCGCAAAAACTACTACTCTGCTGCTAATTCGAGCCACCCCAATGGATTCCCCCTGACCCAAACATCAGATTAGCTTCTTCCCCTCCGTCCGAGTTCAAAGAGAATCGAGTAGTAATCTCGATTTCTCCTCCCTTCTTCCTTAGCTCCCACCATAGCCTTGCGCACCATCTTTCTCTACTGACTCCATATCCGCTAGCCTACCGCCCGAACTACCCTCACTAATAAACTCGCCATGACCGAAAATGCTAGGGACGAGCCCTTATTCGCCCATTTCCGTCGAGGAACGGGCGTAAAACCGTCTTCCCTCCGGCCATAGCTCGTCGCTCCTTCTTCGCTGCGCCCCTTCCTATCTCGCACGCACCCCACGCCAGATCGCGTCTAAGTTCACCTCCTTCACAATGGTGTCCGCCACTCCGTTCTTCGTTTTTCAACCGGCCCCGCTGCCCGTCGGTCCGCAACAAGAGATGAGCGAGAAAATAATCCCGAGCACTCGGGTCTCCGCTTGACTTATGCGTGTCAGCTTCGCGTCGGGGCCACGCTGAACTTCTCTGTATCGTTCCAATTTCGACAGATGTCCCAAAGAACACGGGCCGGGGCAGCACCTTCCTCAGCACTCCGAACCCTACGCGGCCGAGACCCCGCCCCTTTTTAACGCAGGAACCCACTCTCCTTCTTGGGGATCGTGCACTTCGACTTTACCCTGGGCCAAGCTGACCTTCTCCGTATCGGCCCGAATCCCCCACGGGTGCCCCAATACGATCCTTCGTGGTCGTACCCCCACCCACTTCGCTATTCTTGCACGGACCTGGCCCTTCCTTCGGGCTTCATGCATGCGAACCTTGCACAGGGCCGTGCAAGTCTTCCCTGTCTCCTCTTTGCGGGCCCCCCTGGCCATGTCTCGCGCTCGTGTTCATCCCCGGGCTTCGCAAGCACTCCCTTTGCACTGCTGGCCAAGCGGATCCCCCCTGTATCGTACCGATTTCAACGGATATTCCGAAGGACCCCACTTACAACGGCCCTCCACGCCCCTTTCCCTTAACCTGTTTTCCGTCCGGGTTCATTCCCGGACTTTCCCCCGTTACCCGACATAGCAGCCAGGCGGTTCTTCCCAATATCACTTCAATCTCAACGGATGCATTTCGGATTTTCGCACGGCCACAACCCCATTCTACCCCGACGCACGCACCTGGCCCCTCCGTCGGGGTCCATACATGTCAAACTCGCGCCGGGGCCAAGCGAACCTCATGTGCACCGTTCCAATTTTTAACTGATGTCCCGAAGGACTCGCGCGGCTGCAGCCTCGCCCTGCTTTGGCATGCGAACCCGGGCCCTTTTTCGGGATCTATACGTATCGTCCTTACGCAGGGGCCATGCTACTCTTCCCCATATCATTTTGAATCTAGCGAGTATCCCGTAGGACTCGCGCTGCGCGGCGCTCGTCGGCGCGGCTAGCGGTCTCATGGCCCCCTGTCCTTAGTCTGTTTTCTCGTCCAGGTTCGTTCCTGGGCCCCCCCCTTCCACGGTTGCTGCGTCAGCAAGTCTGACCAGCCAAGAGAAAAAAAATCTAAGAACAAAGATCTCCCGTGGGCTCTTTCAAAATTCTCTCCTTCCACCACCCTGTTGCTCCCCCAGAACTTAGTCACCCCTCCCTTCTACCCCTAACCCTAGGATCGTAAACAGGGGATGAGGTAAAACAAGGTGGACTTAGGCATTAGCCCCCGAGGCTGCTTAGCGAAGGGGGTCGCCAAATGGCTACAAGCCGCGGGCATCCCCAAGGCCCCCCTTGCCCCGTGGTCGGGCCCTCGACCGAACTGCCTCAGCAAAACAAAAGGGGGATAGTCCTACGGGACCCTCGACCCCTCGGTTTCTCCGCCCTATTGCTCCCGCGCCTCCGTCCGCCGGTCTCGAACCTCGTTCCTCTGTCGAAACAATCCAGTGTCGTAACTGATAGGGCTAAGCCCAAGCCTGTGACCAGCAGGCGCGGCTTCCCACATAAGGCGGTCTCACGCGGCGCCTCCGGGCCAGGGTACCGCCTCGGCCACTCCTTCGGCCCCCACCTACATTCGCGGCCCTTTGGCATCTGTGCCACCCTGCCAACCTGGGCCCGGGCCATCCCATGCGCCTACTGGCGTGTCAACCCTACTGCTGGACCGTGCGCTCCGATAAAAAACAGACTTTTACCCCCAATCCAAGCTCGCAACATGGTCCGGGCCGGTCGGCTAGACCGGTCGCCTATCTCAACCACAAAAAATCACACGCGCGCCTCAAAATTTGCGCGCCCACATACTCCATACCGGGACAAGGCAGACCTTGGCCCGCGCGCGGACGACCCTCACATTTTTCCCGTACGGGCACCCAAAAGTCAGGCTAGCCGAGCCTTTCTGTCACTTGCAAAAACCAGGGCCGACACCGTGGGCAACCTCGCCCTCGGAACGCACATAGACGCGACCCTATCGTCACTCGAAGCAGATCGGCTAACCGACGAGCAGCCAATATGGCTGTTAATGTGCAAAACCCGATTCAGCAACAGAATGCTAATCCACCGATTCAACCCGCCCCACGTGCACGAGCTCCCATGACGCCACGTGATCTCTATCTATTTGATCCGGTGCACCATCTCG
>BFEA01000103.1:2754282-2766269 GCA_003427395.1 Chara braunii | reverse complement strand
TTTTTTTTGGTATCTGGTCTCAACCATAGACCAGATACATGTAGGGGGTCTGGCGTTTTGGGTACGCCGGACCTCCAGGAGCAAAAAATTCCGACCGGATTTTGGCAAAAGAAGTCAGTTTTGATTTCGTTCAAAAGATATAATATGTTCGTTTTCACAAAATGGTTGTTAGATCAACATTCCGGCTCGAATGGGAGGAGACGCTCATCATTGGTATAGTACCTATGTATGGGTTGATCTCCCAACCTTCCAGCGGGATTTCATGAACCGATTCGATTATGTTCACCCCGAGCAAGCATTGTACATGATCAAGGACCGAGTGCAAAAACCGCTCGAATCCGTTGCAGAATATCGAAATAGGTTCTAGCGAATGTTCGTGAAAACTGAGCGAGGTGAGCAAGTAGGGAGAGATTTGTTCATTGACGGGCTTCGCAGCCCAACGATAAGGGCCAAGTTGCGGAAGCAATTTTCCCCCATCACTCACACGCTACAACAAGTCATGGCTGCTGCGGAAGAAATGGAACGGAAGTTCGCAGCGAACTTCCTGGAAGGAGAAGATTATCCTAGAGACGGAGATTCGACCGAACTCGCACTAGCGAGAGCTCAGTTGGCCGCCTTGCAGAACAAGTTTGAAAACATGGGGTTTGTATCAGGACCTGTCACCTATATGGAACAGGTAGGCCCCAAACGAGTGACTCTAAGTGAGACTCTGAGCACCTCCGCTCTTATGATACCCCCACCCGTCAGAGCGTTACCCCCGCCACCGATTGAGGCTCCCGTACGATCGAACGAATCAGCGGTCATTTTCGAACTAACCAAAACATTGATTAGTTTAATCCAGGAAAGCAAAAAGGAGCAGCGAGAGCACAATGCTCGATTGGAAGCCATGATGAGGAACATGCGGCCTATTGCGGTGCGCGCCCCTCCGATGCAGCAAGGATTAGCCTCGGCACCTGCTCTCGGGGGAGCCGCGAATAATCTGGATGTCTGTTATGCCTGTCATCAGCCAGGACATCTAGCCCGTGATTGCCCCCACCGGCCCCCGCAACAGCGGATCGGGGTCGCGCCGATGGCGGCCGCCCCCATCGCTAACGGACCAGGACGAGTCGGAGCTTTAATGGAAGAAGTAGAGGGTGGGGGAAGCGCCCTAGCCACCACGGAAGAGGCAGCCGAGCTAATCCCGCTAGACCAGTACATATCACTTGGTTATCCCGGGCTTGGAATGATCGGAACAATCAGACCCGCGCCAAAACCAAAAGAGGTGGCGGAGTGGCGACCTTCTCTAGGAGAAATAGAGTCGGGAGGACCCACCTTCGTCACAGGAGAAATCGACGTATTAAACATCGTCCGAGCCTTGGACCATCGGATTCCACTTCCGATCGGTCATCTACTCTCGATCTCCGAACAAGCCAATGAGCGAATGCTACAGCATTGCAAAGCGAACCGAAAGCGATTCGCCCTCGCCCGAACACCNAAGCGAACCGAAAGCGATTCGCCCTCGCCCGAACACCGAACGTAAAAGCTAAAAGCCCCACGCCCGAAGAAAACCCAACAGGCACTTCGGATCCGGTACGGGTAGGTTTAATCCAGAAAGACGACCATTTCCTGCGGATTAAACCAATTCCGTGGAAATCCGCAGAATGCGATATTGAAATTTGGGGAATTCCTTACAACGCAATTATAGATTCGGGAGCAGTTGTGCTGGCTATTTCACTGAGAGTGGTCGAAAGGGCAGGTAGGAAAAACGATCTGATCATGCTCACTGAGAAAGATCAACTCGTTTCGGCAGATGAAGAGAAGATCAAGACCGTGGGAAGAATGACCAATGTCGCTTTCCGACTAGGAAAAGTGCATGCGCTTGGAGATGTCGTAGTACTAGACGTTAATACGTACGACGTTCTTTTCGGATTTCCCGCTCTTGTGGCTCTACGAGCAAACTTGGATTTCGAATGAAGATCGATTATCCTCCGCAATACGGGAGGAAAACCCTACGCTGTGCCCATACGATTGACCCTTCGTACTACCATTAACACGATCCCACGGGTTTCGCCGATGATGGCAGAGACTCTCCGCATGATCTCCTGGGATGAATCCGCCGATGAAAAGTCATCAACGAATGATGCGGACAGTAATGATGAAGATAATCCGGATATCTTGAAATTAGCACAACAGCTCGTTTATTACCCACCGCCCAAAACGATAGCGAGAACGATGCAACTGACCAGCCGAAAAATTCAAAGGACCAAGGCGATGATCTCGGGTGAGCCCCTCGTGCAGATTTCGAGGATGGTCGATTCTTTGGAACCCCCTCAGACTCTGTACGAAGGAATCACCCCTCTTCTCGTCCGGAATAACGACAAGAAGTATTACTGTGACATTACGGATCTACTCAAGTCCTTATTGACATCTGCTAAAGAAATGAGATTGTTACGTTTGGGGGCGGAAGCAAGTTCTCTGGAACCCCCTGGGCGTCTCGAAGCAGAAACAGACGAACTGGGGATAAAGATCGCAACTAAGAACGTGCCATGGCAGGATATTCGTGACGGAATTACCCCGGAAGGCCACGTGGCAATCCGGGAAGAAGATGCCCAGATGATGGCCACGGTGTTCTCCTGGCGATCGGACCATTCGTTCATCTCGGCGCCTCTGCCCGATGTGGCAAAACAGGCGCGCACGAAACAGATTGACGTTCGGATCTGGGACCAACTTTTCGAACTACACGTTCCACAGTACGTACCGGATGAAATCCACTGGGTGATTGCAGACATTCTAACGGAATACCAAGGAGCGATTAGTGTGACAGACACTGACATTGGTTTATCGTTATTAATCCAACATGAGATTCAGATAGGAAATCACTCCCCAATTCATTGCAAACCCTACCGGTATTCCTTGATTGAACGCAAAAGGACTCTCGAGCGAATTCGGGAGTTCGAAGTCAGCGGCTGGATTGAACCCGCCACCGGACCTTGATCATTTCCCGTAGTGTTAGTACCAAAGAAAAACGGGGCGATTCGCATTTGCATTGATTATCGCAAGCTGAATGAGATCACGATCAAAGATGTGTACCTCCTCCCCCAGATTGATGATTTGCTGGATGCGATTGGATGTGCTAATTATTTTAGCAAGTTTGATATTCGGCATGGTTTCCATCACATTCTTGTGAGAGAGGAAGATCGGTCGAAGACGACCTTTGTGTTGTTTGAAGGCACGTGGCAGTGGGTTCGGTGTCCGATCAGGATTTGCAATGCGCCTGCCACGTTTCAGCGAGCGATGAACATGACGTTTCATAATTTCGTCAACAAGACACGACTGACACAAGGGATGGTTAACTTCTGCGTGATCGTGTACATGGACGATATCCTGGTCTATTCGGAAACCTATCACGGACACGCGCAACATATCGAATGAACATTGGGCGCGTTGAGAGACGCTGGGTTCAAGATTGCGCTCGAGAAGAGCGAATTTTTCCTCTCGGAAATTTCGTTCTTGGGCTACGTCGTGACACGTGGAGGACTACGACCGGACGCAAGAAAGGTTGCAGCAGTGAAGGAAGCCCCGGTTCCCACTTCAATGACGCTGGTTCGACCCTTCTTGGGGTTAGCGTCGTACTACCAGCGCTTCATCAAGGGTTTCACCGCGATTGCACGACCATTAACGAATCTGCTATGGAAGGACCAGCCTCTAAGCTGGGACGCGGAGTGCCAGCAGGCCTTCGCGACCTTCAAAGACGCCTTAGCGACGGCTCCTATTTTGATTCGGCCGGACCCCTCGAAACAGTTCATTCTTATCACGGACTGGCAACTGGAGGCTATTTCCGCTATTCTAGCGCAGAAGGGGAACGATGGTCGTGAACACGTCATCGAGTACGCATCACGCACAGTGTCAGATGAACGTCGGAATGACTCAGCACCTCAAGGCGAGTGCTATGCGGTAGTTTGGGGAATCCAACACTTCCATCCGTATCTCTACGGACAGAAGTTTCGCCTCGTGACGGATCACGAGCCTCTGCTGGCTTTAAAGAAGCTCACCAACTACACGGGCATGATTGGCCGATGGGCGGTACGGCTACAGGAGTACGATTTCGATATCGTTCATCGGAAAACGGAGAGACACGGCAACGCAGACGGACTGACACGTCTGCATCGACCTGCTAAAGTACCGAAGGGCGAGGAAATCACACCGTGGAAGGAACCGGAATTGACAAACGAGCCCAAGTACGGACAAGTGGCAGTTCTCCCACATGGCAAGAAGCAAAACGGTGGCGATGGGTGATGGAGGTAACTCCACTACCCCTCTTTCTCCCCCTTCCTCCTCGTCTCTCCTCTCCCTGCCTGACAAATTTTGTTATTTTTGCGAAGCTATCTCCCACGTATACTCAGTCTCCATGCGTCCTAACGGGGAAGGGTACGCTGGTTGGATAGATTGCCGACAGTGTGTCGCACGAGCCCATGGCTCGTGCATCCAATACAGAAACGAGAGTAAACTGTGGTTGTGCCCCTTGTGCCGGACTGGCAAAATTCCGACCGAGGCTCGCTTTTTGGATGCCACGTTAGAAGGGTTGGAAAAGACCCGGAGGTTTAGAAGGGTCGAAGTATGGACTGATATTGCCTTGATTGCCACTTGGTTGGCAACCCCCTCCAGGATTTCACCAAGGAGGATCGGAGGAGGGTCAACGAAAGGGCTCAGGATTACAGATGGATAGAGGGCAAATTAGAAAAACGAAAAACAGACGGCAGTGGGATTTGGATGGTTGTGCCGCATCCGTTCATGCGGTATGACTGGGTTAAGACAGCGCACGAGGAAACTGCGGCTCATTTCGTCGTGCGAATCACGGAGTCCGCTATCGACAAAAATGAGTGGTACTGGTCCAATATCCGCGACGATGTAAAATACATCGTCGCCAACTGTCAAGTCTGCACCGCTGATAAAAGGTCGATTCAGCCACCGAGATCGATAGTGCCTACGGTAGTTGAACGGTCGTTCCAAAGAGTGAGCATGGATACTACCAACATAGTAGTGCCCCCTGGTCCTAATAGTTGTGAGTATTCAGTCTTGTTGGTATTTGTCGTCCATTTTTCGAAATGGATCGACGCCTACCCTTGCCGCACGCGGCAAGCCGCTGAAATCGCACGATATGTCAACCGTTTCCTCGGGATGCATCAGGATACAAAGGAGATCCTGACCGACAACGGGGCTGAATTCAGGGGGGAAGTGATAAGGAACCTGGTCCTGCATGGCGTCGCCATACGAAACACTGCACCCCATATGTCGCAATCCAATGGGCTGGTGGAAAAGGCCAACCGAGTGATAAAGACAGCATTGCGACGAAACATCGCGGCACGGGATACGAGGCCCCGACCCAACATCCTCGACCACATCCTGGCGGTCCATCGTGCAACGCCCCACGAATCGACAGGGTTAAGCCCCTTCCAATTAAGGACCAATAGCGTCGCTTGCGTTTCGATACCAAGCCTCCCAGATGAGTCTGCATTGAACCGAAGGCCCACCACGGCCACGGCTCGGGACAAGGCCAAACGGCACCTAGAGTTAATGGAACGGTCGCTGCCCAGGCTAGACCGAAAACGGTAGAAAATGACCGAACTAGCCCAAGGACGCCAGGTCCGAAGCTACGAGGCCCGAAATGGGAACGCGGGTCCATGGACCCAGTACAAATTGGGGGACATGGTGCAGGTAAGGAAATGTGCTCGCCAGGGTAAGCTAGCGCCACGATTCTTCGGGCGGTATCGCGTGATCGAACTCGGCCCTAACGGCATGGACACCGTGCGTCTCGCCCCCGAGGTCTCTGGCAGTTGATCGGCCCGTCCGATCACACGCCACGTGTCCTATCTTCGCCTCCTCCCCTCTACTCCATCTCCCTCTTCATCGGCCTCCCCCTCAGAGGAAGCCGACGACAACGATCTTATCTCTCCGGCATCTCCCTCTTCCTCTTGCCACTTCTCTGACACCCCGTCACCTCCGCCATCGCCATGAGCTTCGCCACCGAGCGGGCTTTCGGTGATCAGTTGCTGATGCCACAAGGAGAGATCTCAGCCATCCGCCAAGTGCATCACCCGCGGATCAACCCCGACTTATTGCGCCTTGCACAGTTCTTCTGCACCTCGGGTGTGTACGGCGCGGCAAAGTTCCGGTTCACGAGCGATCCTCAGGTGGTGGTGCTGGCCGAGGCAACGGCGTTCCAACGGCGAGCGGCCCTGGGTATTAGCCACGTGTCTACCATGGTAGTCCTTAGCGGCGACATCACCGCCTTCGATCCGGCGTGGCAAGCCACCATCAAGAGCACCTTGTACAAGTGGGGTCGTGATCTGGCCACTGATTGGGATCGACGGCTCACAAGGCACGGTGACGAGTGCTATCCTGTTGACGGCATCGAGGTCAACACGCTGCGCACAACGTTGCGAGAGCCACCTGTCGTCCTCCCTGAGCTTGCCCCCTTCCAGCCGCGCAGATGAGTCGCGCGCCGATCTCGACGTTTTCCGCTCCCTTGCTCTTCCCCATCTTCTGGCAGTCCTCTCACTACCCCCGTCTCTCTTTCTGCCTGGAGTCGCTGGCAGTACCCATCGTTGATCCGGATCGTTGGAGGCTGTGGCGTGCAGAGTTCATTGAGCTCTCGTTCTGCCTGCAACGAGTGGATCTGAACTGGACGTGGGAAGGCGATCGGAGGCCCGCGTCAAAAACCGTGGAGCTGCTCGTCATTCAAGCGTGGAAAACTAACGTGGCGGGAGACCTTCTGGGATTCGTCTTTGGAGCAGTGGATCAGGGATACCGATCACAGATCGTGCGCGAACTTACGATCGTGATCGCGCGACTAGCCAACAAGCTCCCCCTCGATATCGTCTCTCAAAGCGACGAAGAGCCCATGCCGCATGTCCTCTCAAGGACTCTCGCCCCGAGCCTCCAATGGTCGGCTTGTATCGAGGAGCGTTGGGCGGACGACTGTTTCCCATCTCGCAGCGAGTACCTGGACGTCCACAGCCTAACTAAACCCGCTTCTTTCGGCAACCAACGGCGTTTGAGTGGGCAGCGCTGAGAGCAGAGGAAGAAGTAGGGGAAGAATCGGAAGGAGAATTAAGGCGAGAGGCCGGGGAAGCGGCGGCCCGGTTGGCCGAGGACGAGGAAGAAGAACGCGAAGCAAAAGAAGCAGAGGGGGAGACTTCGGAAGAAGAAGAGGAAGCCTATAGCGGGCACAATGAGGGGGAGCAAAGTGAAGAGGAGGAGGACGAAGACGACGACGAGGGAGTGGAAAGCGGAGAAGACGATCGGGAGCCAGCGCACGACGACGAACTCGAGTAAGTGCCAAAACTGGATCGTCGAGAGGAGAATCCTGAGGCCGCTGCGCAGCACAAGAAGGAGGTCACGGAGGGAAAACGGCCAGTGATCGACCCCACACCGAACGATCCTTCCAAGGATCCCGGGCCGCCCAAGCCGGAATATGGGGACCTTGCTGCCACGACCTCGAGCGCCGCGACGACAAGGCGCCGACCCCGATCCCAATCCTCATCCCCCTCCGCCTCCGCCCGTCCCCCAATTCGTCAACGTGTCGATGAGGAGCTTCGCCCTTCGTCCCCGATCCATAGACCACCGTCCCCTTAGCCATCTCTCTTTCAATCAGTATCTTCATCTAGTCGTCTTCCCCCGTAATCCCTTCCCCATCGTCACCTTCCGACATTTCTACTCCGCCCGCCTAGAGCTGACTGTCCATCCCCACCCTTCTGTTCAGTGCTCCATCCCCGATTACCCCCTCCACGTTCTACTCCTTAGCGTCGCGTGGCAAGGCCGTAACCACATAGAGGTTTACGGCATCGTCACAGGGACATTCCCTGCATGCGAAGACCATGATCGGTTCCGCACGGACGTCCTCCGAACCCTCGTCTCCCTTTACCCAGACTACCTCGCTTCCCTTCCCCGCAGCGGACAGCGATTCCCCCGCTTCCATCACATCGTCCGCTTTCATGATCTTCCCTACGGCCTCACCGCGATCGGGCACTTCATATCCGAACTTACGATGAAGCCGTCGCGCCCTTCCTCATACGCGTATCGCCTTCCTTTCCCCCTCCCGGTTAATTACTGATGCAGCGGTAATGGACGTGTGTCGCGGCGACTGCACGAGAAAGATCCCGTCCTTGGATCATCGAGAGCCCAATCTGAGGAATTAGTAGAAGAGCAATGTTGCCACGTTGGACGATGTTCACACGCAATTCAACGGTAAGTGGCATAGAGAGAAGTGCTCCGCGTGTCGATTGATTAGAGAAATTGACACATGTCGAAAAACAACCAGGAGCTTGCTAATATTGGAACCCCCTGGGCGTCACATATGTGACGAACCACTTTTTGTGTGCGGTTGCAATGAGGGGTCCTAAGTTGGGAAGATTGGGCCAGTTACGGGAGATCGGGATCGGTGGGAAATTGCATCAGTATCCTTGTTTTTTCGTCTTTTTCGTCTTTTTCGTCGCTTCTTTTCGAAGGGCTGGGTTCGGAGCTAGGTGTGTCCTAGGATGGTCGGTTGATTGATTGGTTGGCTGGATGGCTGGCGCGCCATCACGCGCGCGATTAATAAATGTTGACGTCGTTTCTTTCGTTTCGGTTTCGATCTTTTGGGCGCGGACATCGCGCGGGAATTTGCTTCCTTCTTTTTTAATTTTCTTATGAATCTCTTTCGAATTTTGTCGAGCCCCGATAGCTCTCGAAATTTCGGACTTTCCCCCTGAAGTTCGTGCTTTTTGCTCTTTCGCATTCAATAGGAATTTAGGAATTCAGTAATTAGGATTTTTTTGCCGCGCGGCGCCTTTCGTCTGCGCGCTTCTTCATGCGGCTGCAACAGTACTCGGATTAGTGGGCGCCTTTAATCGCGTGTGTAACTGTAATTTTGGGTGGGCGCCATCGTAACTGTATCTTTCTTCTTGCACTTCGTCTCTCCCGCCCTCCTTCTCTTTCTTTTGCTGTGATTTTTGTAAGCCGCGGCTTGCATGCTCGGATCGATGAGTGGAGAAGGGCTACGTCCCCCGCGCCGCGGCCCGACCATGCAGACGCATGCAAACTCCTCCCCCGTCCCCTCTTCTAAGTCCTTGTAGTTCCGTGTTCTTTGCGCATGCATGCACGCTATAAATTTCGGCTGCACGATTAGTTAACTCTCTTCACCAGTAGTTGGAAGCTCGGGGTTGCGCGATCAGAAAGGGTCGGCACACGAGCGAGGAAAGAGGTGCGTAGAGTAGGAGTTGGGCGACCCGACGGGCTTGTGCCGAACGTGCGGGATTGACGTGGGCCACAACGGACTGTGGGCACGAGCGAATCCGACGGGTGCGGGAGGACTAAGCGGGGTGACGACTTCGTGGGTTGGTGCGTGACGACGGACTGTCCGCATCGGAGAAGAGAGAGAAGAGGAGGAGAGAGAGTTGAGGTCGATGGACGCGGATTTGTTGTTTCTTTGTCTCTTCCCCCTCCTCCTCTGTGTACATACATTTTGATTGCGGCTTCGGGCGGTTTGCCCGTTCTTGTTTTCGTTTCGGCTTTTTGAATCTGGACTTGGGTTTTTGCTCACACTTGTCCTTGCGATGACCATCTCGGTTGCATTATGTGTATGATTGTTGGATGTATGGATGTATGGATGTATGGATGCTATGTTTGCTTGTCTATCTTCTTACTGAGAATCCTTGTCTATGCTTTTGCTTGTGTCAAATTTTTGCCTGCACCTGATGCAGTTATAAAAGGGCATAAGAATTTGGCCCCGATAGCGATTTTGCCCTCGTTTTTGCTTGTCTCACGAATGGGATATGGTGTGATTGCATCTTGCATAACCAAACTTACGGAGCAATTAGACGATCCAACGTCGGGCCCCTCGAACGCCGCGCGAGGACATGAGTAAATGCGATCCGAATCGCACGTTTACACGCATCCCCGTACGCTGATTCGCCCGCCCAGAAAAGATTCGCGGCGGAACCGTCATCCCGTACGAGCACGCTGAGGCGCAACTAAGTCCACCTGTCCTGCACGTGCTCGCGCGTGGTGACGATAACCCGACCTGATTCATCCCATACACGATGACACCATGACGCGATCTTGGAGCTTCGACTCATCCTATGACCCGGATTATTTCACCCCTTGGATAAACAAACTCCTACGGCAGCGATATCCCTGTCACATAAAGAATCGACTATGTCCGCGGGAATTCCACTGCGCCACCTCTAGCGACCTCCGGTGCTCTAATTTCCCTTCCCCCGACCACACCTACTACTTCATCCACCCGGGATTCGTCATCATCACCACCAATTTTCATCCTTTTCGCCTTCTTCTCCCGTATCATCAACTCAACGTCGTTCCGTGGCCGGCCATAGCCCCCTATTGGCCCAGCACGCCCTGCGGAAATTGCCGACGTAGCGGCGAACGGCGAACCCCTGAATTCCAATGACCCAACCCAAACACGCAGCGGCCTGCGCCACGCGGCGGCCCCCGACGACCCAACTTTTCGGGGCTGCCTCCTCCGCGGAGGAACTTCCCCGTAAACCGTCACCCGCAGTACCCCGGCCCCATCGGGCCTTGAGTCCCTTGCGCACGAGCCCCTTGTTCGCCTAATTGCATTCATACCCCTAAGACTCCCCCACTTTCCCAAAAATCCTTGGCACACGCCTTCTTGCACTTCCAGGCCCACACCCCACTCCGATCAGGAAGTCGCGCTGGGCGTGAGGTTGGGCATCACAATACCGGCCAGGGGTCAGCCGGTAGCATCAGGACTTAGCTTCTTCGATGGGCCAGTCACTGTGCCTCCCCTCTGCTCTTCGATCAGCAGTCTCTGCTCAATGCCACTCGGGGGGATCAACTGCATATCTCTAGGTGGCGGGCGCCAAGCTTGCCCAGGAAGGTACATGAGGCCAATGGGGATTGAACCGAAAACCTCCTGAATTGTGAGACCCCTAGCCTCAATTGTTTAATTCATGGTATATTTTCCAACTGCCGAGCCTCGTCCAACCCCCGAAAAGTTCGCAAAATTTAGGAAAATAGTCAGTTTTCCTTTTTTTTTTTTTTTTTTTTCCTTTCTATATTCTTCTCTCAACTTCTGTTTTTGCCTTTCACTACCTACTCCTAAGGCTATCTAGAGGGGACCCCTGCAAGCATAGTTTCCTCTCACTGTGAAAGGGAGATTTCATGGTGCCCCTTGCCCCTAATGTTTAGGGTATAGGGTTGGGGCCGCCAGTGGGGGTCTGGCTAACACAAAGACCGAGACCTGCCAGTAGCTGAGCTTCCCTTTTTCATCGTCCCCCACCCCTCATCGAGTAGCAGCAGTGGCTATGGCCAACACTCTCCCACACACCACACAACCACTCGCGCTCGCACTCACACCCATGTTGGTCATAGATTCCACAAATAAGAGTGACAACCAATTCAATTACCTATCATTGAATTTGGTAATATGAATTCAGAAAACAAAATAAAATAAAATCAAGGAGGTCGTAGTGGCAGGGGCCTCGACCCACTAGCGAAGTGTAAATCGGTGTGTGGCACTTAAAAAGCATTAAAAAAATGCCCAGAAAATGTTTCCTTCCAATTGTTTTTTTGGGCTACGAACATCAAAAAAATGAAAAGAAAGTAACCGCCAATTCTGTCTGCCATCCGTCATTATGACAGCGGACCCAAAACGATGGAATGCATGTGGCCCCGCTGGCCGCCGCCACGGACGAAGTGGGGTGGACATTGTGGGCATGTGTGCCCGACCTGTCGGTATGTAAGTGCAGCGGCGGCAGTCGAGTGGAAACGTCCCAGTCCGCATTCGTCATCCCTTTCCATTTCGAGTAAGTGCAGCGCCCAGCTGAGGCACCGCTGGCGACTTGCGAAACACCTTAGCGGTTGATGAGCCCACGGCTAACACTTGTTTCGGGGTGGTGGGTCGAATGCCGTCACCGTATGGTTTCTCGTGACCAAGGTAATCACCGTACTGGCGTTGAGGGTTGGCTGGGGGTGCACATAGAGGGGGG
>BFEA01000103.1:2716791-2742164 GCA_003427395.1 Chara braunii | reverse complement strand
CTCTCTCTCTCTCTCTCTCTCTCTCTCTCTCTCTCTCTCTCTCTCTGTGCCAAAGCGGGAACATTCATTCCGGCTTTGCTTTTCCGATGCAAAGCGGGAATGAACCCATTCGTTTTTCTTATTTCTTTTTTTTTGTTGTTTTTTTTTGCTGTTTCGTTTTTTTTTTCCGTTTTTTTCGTACCTTTCAGGCCAACGTTCGGGATGCCTGCGCCCGGTAGTCCGAGCCTCGGTACGGATCGGCGTACCGGTCGGCCGAGGCTCGGACTCGATAGCTGGGCCAGGTACTTGTGGTTTAAGGTCGTCTGTGGGATTCGTGTATTGGATGTAACCGTCGCATCCCTCCACTACTAAGGGAGAATGAATTTCCCGCTAGAACCTGGGTAGATTCACTGCCGTATTTTTTGTCTTTGGTACAAGTGGTCAGTAGAGGTCCATCATATGTCCTCTGTACAACTGGGGAATGTATCTGGCTGCAGTCTAAGTGGACGTTAAATCAGGTCATCAGCAAAAGAAAAAAATGGTTTTTTTATTTTTTTCCTTTTGCTGGTGACCTGATGTAAGGGTGGGGGACGATAAGAAAGGGAGGCACAACTACTGGCAGGTCTCGGTGTCGGCGCGAATACCCTTACAAGGGTATCCGCCCTGGTTTTTGCAAGTGGCAGAAAATAGCTTTGGTTTAAAAATTAAGTATTATGCACGAGGCACGATTGCGTCTGTGGTCAAGGCTGACCGGATGGTTGACTAGGATAAAGAGTGTATGGGCGCGTGGATTTTTTAGGCCCGCGTGTTCTATTATTTGTTGATGATTGAAGGGTCGGCGAGATCGCCGGCCAGAATTTTTTTTTCTGATTACACAGGGATTAAAAAAATTATGTCTCGTTGATTAATGTGCTTGCCTATGGCCTATGTGTACGTACGGCGAACGACATCGACAACAAGGAGGTTTTGAAGCGTCTTCGGTAGGCCCGCGCGTCGCACGACGTCCGTTTATTTAGGCTTCTGTCAGAGCTGAACCTAGACTTGGGCCTAGCATTAGCGGTTATGACATTCGATTTTCATCAAGGAGATTCAGGGATCGAGAACGAGCGACGACAACGCGGGAGTATCAGAATAGCGCGAAGGGATTGAGGGGTTGAGGGCCCGGGGGGAATAGTCCCCTTGGCTTTGCCGTCGGCAGTTTCAGGAGGGTGTTAACATTTTCACTCTCCTCGAATTCGTATATTCTGACGATTAAGGTTTTCTGGATAGTTTATTGTCTAAACGTCCGTATTATTATTTATCTTTGCCCCGGCGTCCCGTTGGTCGAGGACCTGGGGCACGTGCCGCCTTTGGCAGGGTCCGTGGTCATGGCTTCCCTCGCTCTTACTTAGAGAGCGCCGATAGTTTGGAGTAGGAGGGGGACGGAGAGTACGTCGAGCAAGCCTGTGGGGCTACAACTCGAGATTGATACGGGTCGGTGCCCACGGTCCATCACACGCCGTAGCTGAGAGGGGCCTGCGTGAGAGGGTCTGTGTATGGACCATGCCCGTGGGAGGTCTGGGGTACTGTGGGAAGGCCGCGGCAGTAAGCTCACCTGTGAAACTCTTCTTCACTTCGGTCTTCAAAGTACTCGTTGGGATATTGGCTACAACCACCAAGAGATGCACCGGGGCTTGCTTAATCTTGACGCGCGCTGCAGGCTTTGCAGCGGCCCTGTGCCCCTGATTCCGCAACCCGCCTACCTGTGAGAAAGCTCGACCGTAGGGGGGCCGAGGGGGTGCAGCACTCCGCCTGAGCGGAGTGAACACGCGGAGACTGTGGCAGGGCCGACAGCAACGATGACGGGCGGACCATCGGTTGGGCTCGGGCGTTGGGGCGAAAGACTTGAGAACCGGCTGGCGGCCGAGGCCCTCATCGGTTCCCCTCAGAGGCGAAAGCTGTCGGGCAGGCCGCTGCGTCGGGTACAGCCGGACCGAGGAAAGAGAGGGCAAGCGGAGCAAGCAGGCACAGCGCAGTGGAGTATAGAGCGAGACGAGCAGCAGAAGGGAGTGCGGTGGGGCTGGTCGGGCAGCGCTGAGCAACGACGGGCTAATCTACAGCAGCGGGCCGGGCGGTCGATGCTAGAGTGTTGTGGGGGGGGCTACTACCGAGTGGTGAGCTAGCGGTAGTGGAGGATAAAAGTGGAGTGAACCCGGACGGGTTAGCACGCCGGGTGCATTCCGCGTAGGGAGGTGGCGGAGAGGTGGCGGAAGCTCAGGTATGGGAGAGAGGAGGAGTAAGAACGATAAAGATAAGGACGATCCAGCAGAGATGAGTGAGGTGTGGGTGCAAAAAGAGGGAATGCACCCGGACGCGATTGGCGCCGGATTCATTCGTAAACCGTGGTGGCAAAACAGGGAACAAGGCGGGCTAGAGATCTCTTAGTTCGCCCGATCCTTGACAAAATCGGGCGAACCAAGAAGCGTTTTGGGGGTTTGAGGGCCGGGCGAGCGTGATAGCAGCTTCAGTTTTAGAAATGAGTCAGTAGAATTAGACTTAGTTGAGGAAGTCAGTGCGCCCAGCTATGGCGAGGAGTAAAGAAGAAGAGGGGAGGGAAATGCATATATCATACATTTTCGAACGAAATCAGGCGGGTGGAGTTGCGAAATAGAGGTTTTTTGTAATTGCGAGTTAGACTGTAAAGCCAGATTTGGCTATAGGTTAGTAAGATAGAAATTAGATGAAGGATGTGCCGCGCGGAGCTATGGAGATGGCAGAAGGAGCGGGGGAAATGATTTCGGGCCCGTTTCTTGATAAGAAACGGGCAAACAAGGATTCCTGTTTAGTGTTTTCGGGGCCAGCGACCCCGAATATGAGCTTAGATGAGTGTGAAACTGAGTGCAGGAGGAGTAAACAGGGAGATCGGTTGCGTGGAGGTATGTCAATCAGTAGAAATGGCGGGAAGACAACAGAACGTGTCCTTCGATCCTCAGCGATACTTGAATGGGAGATAGTGTGTTTGGGGTTTTTAATGTAATGCGAACTTTGATGTGATGCTAGTTTGCGAAGAGAATCAGTGGGATAGGAGGTATAGAACAGGAATGGCTGCGCGGGGAAGGAACAAGTGGAAGAGTGATGTATACTTCCACGTTCTAGAAGAAGATTCATCCGGATTCTTACTTACCTTGCGAAGGACGGACGCTGCTGCTTGTCGGGGTTGTGGGGCTCATCCCCACGCCCTTTCCCCGTTCGTCGTTTTGCTTCGATTTGCGACTTACGTCCTGTCGGAGTTTAGGCGAACCTGGCCGGGTCAATGGCCAGGTGCAGTTATGCCTTAGAGGGCTGCTATGTGCCATAGGAAGAGGCGAAGTACTTACCGAGTTGAAGGTGACGAGAGCTTCAGGGTGAGAGCAGCGTGTGCCTTCTATGTCTCAGTAGAAGGACGACTCTCCGTGCGTTAGTGAAAAAACCGTGAGCTGGAAACACAAGACGGGGAGAGACTGTGTACCATACAAGTCTGGCTATGCGAGATGGACCGAAAGTTGGGCTACATACGAATGTAGCAGGGGATCGGCAGCAGGGTTGGTTACTTACCTGTTAACCTGAGCATGGTCCATCCGATCGTCAAGCAGAACAGTGAGGGGGCCGGATGCGAGTTGGAGGCTCCACCGAAGGTTTGGGCTGCAGTTGTCGTGACGACAAAGGTTGACTGACTAGACTAGGCTGGCCACGAAGAGGCTACCACTATCCAAGGCATTACGGTTGGGCATTGATGCGGCCATCCTGTTTTTGAGGAAGGAATGCAGTAGGGGAAACTACTGCAGTAGCTTGCTAGTACGTGAGTGATGCTGTTGTGCATTTGGGAAGGGCTGCAGGATTGCCTGCGGGTTAGAGTGTTGGTCAACCCCAAGGTGAACAAATGGAGTGTAAGCAGCAGGTCGGTATACTAGCCTTGCTGAGGGTGCCTTGACCGTCTGATTGGGTGGTGTGATGAGATGCGGGCTACAAAAAGCTGCTGACTCGCCCTTCAAACAGGCAACACCGCCTATTGCTGGGTAAAGCAGCAGCAGGCCAGTCACGGGATGTTGAATTGATCGTTGGTCAGTAGGCTGACCATTCTACCAAATGAAGTGGCAGCCAAGGGAGTTGTCAGAGAGTCCTCGACTGACAGTTGGGCTTCAGGATGACCAAGCGGTTGTTGCATTTGGCTGCCATTGCGGGGCCCTCAGGCGATTCAAGGCAACAAGGCCCTCTCCTGTTGTCCCTCTCTTGTATCTCGAGCGTCTGAAACCACTCTTTCTGCCCTTCTTACTCTAAGTCTGGTCTGTTGGCTCCAAGAGGAAGGCGGCAGGCGGGATTGCAACCCGTAGGACCGCAGCAAGACTCTGTGGGGAGTTCACCCACCGATTGCGGGAGCTCTGTCGGAACTCAGGAGGAGTTCTGGAGGCAGGGAACAGATAGGTTACCATTGCATTCCTTCTATAAACCCAGTTATAACCCCTATCTGTATTACCCATTGCATCGTTGACTGAGTATATGGTGTGCAGCCTTACGTTGACCTTTGTTTGACTTTCAGGACGCTGAATCAAATTAAGTAAACGGAATGTCTGTTTAAGTTCAGTTTCAGCTTATTGATTGTGTGAAGGCAGATTGTTAAAAGAAATTGCATCTGGAAAAGGCAGGATGGAAGGCTGATTTGCATGAGATTTGAAAGGGTCGTTAAGGCTGGGAGGTCCCCATAAGTTTGGGGAGACTCAGCGCTATGCTCATTCTGACTTGAGTGGAGCGTCAGACCCTTCTATAAGTTTAGGGGGTCTAATTGCTCTGGTGGCTGGGAAGTCCCCATAAGTTTGGAGAGACCCAGTGCTAAGATTTGCGTGGAGGGTCAGACTGTTCTATAAGTTTAGGTGGCCTGACTGCTCTGACTTGGGAGGGTTGATTGTGGATGACTTTTCAGGGACCAAGCACGTTCTGTAAGTTCAGGTGCCTTGATCGCCTTGTTTATCTTGGGTTTTCCTCAGTTTCTTTTGTCCCTGAATGATGAGGTCTGAGCTATTCTATAAGTTTAGGTGGCTCAGCCTCTTCCTGTTTTATTTTGAGAAAGTGAATTTGACAAAGGGCAGACTGTTCTGTAAGTTCAAGTGGTCCAGCCCAATGCCACGCACAATTTAAATCAGAAAGAAACGAATCAGGCAGAGAGCCAGACTATTCTGTAAGTTCAGGTGGTTTGACTCGAAGTCCGCACATGTTGGAACCCAAAGGTTATAATTTGGGTATACTCTGTTATTATTCTATTTATGAACGAGCTAATCAGGTTGTTTTATAAGTTTAGGTGGTCTGACTATAGCGTATCACAATCTGAAGAGAGTACAACTAAAAGTATAACTGAAGGTAACTTGGGTCGGTTGAGCATTGTTTCGAAGATGAATGGCTCAGTCCTATGCCCACTTTGAAGATTAAGGTCAGAGAGAGATATATCATTTGACTATTTAAACAGTTCAGGGCGACTAGAATGACCTAGTCATATGCCCAAAGAAGAAAAAAGTTGTTGTGCCCTGTGTTTGTGTATACTTTGGCTAAGTTAGGTTCATGCCATAAGTTAGGGTGACCTGACTTTATGCCTGGCTAAGTAAGGTACATTCCATAAGTTTGGGTGTCCTGACCTTATGCCTTATGTAAGCTGGGTATAAAGGGCTAAAACATTGAAAGACTATGAACTATTGTTTGCTAAGTTGACTTGGGGATGGTGAGAGTACTTACCTCTGTGGTTTGGCCTGCATGAGACTGAGTGAGATTGCTTCTTAGTCTGAGTTTCAGTTTGACAGGTCATTGCTTTAGAAGCTCGCCACGTGCTAGAGCGATAAAAGTTAGATTCATTTCCTGCATTTTCTGTGATAGTTTTCTTTACTTAGATCGATTTTTGCATTTTCTGATATCATTTGTTATACTTGGCTTTGTATAGATTTTGGTAAGTTACTTTCTCTACGGGAGGCGCTGCCAAAATTTCTAAAAATCCAAGGAGTTAGTCAATTTTTGACTTTTCAAAGTTCATATATGTCTTAATAAATATCTAGAAAGTCTCCTTTTCTAAAGGGAGTGCTGCCAAATTTTTTGTTAATTCAGGGAGTTAGACAAAATTGGACATTGGAAAGTCAAAGACTATTTCTGGTTTCATATTCAGGCTGATATAAATTCTGGAAAGACACTTTTCCTACGGGAAGCGCTGTCGAAATTTTCTTACTTTAAAGGAAATAGATTATATTTTAACAGGTGACGATTCTAGCGATGCACCCTGAATATAGGGGAAATTCTGTCATTAGTCTACATTTGCTTTGAGCACTTGTTTAGGGGTAGACTTAGACTTAGTTAGGTAGAATGATTCTTGAGTGAGATCGTGATATGGAGATTATTCTCCATTGACTTACAGATCTAGCTTGGGGATTTGTCTGTCTTGTGTTACAGGTCCCCTTGATCGTATTGGTTCGGGATTTGGGTTAGATTCAGCTTGATCCTACAAGGAACATCTTCTGTTATCACTGATAACAGGTCGGTTGCCGGTTCGTCGATTTGCGATTCAACTCCAATCCACTCTTGTCACTCAACCTAAAGGCTTTAGCCCTATGGTTTGATTTGTTTCATTATATTTTCACCCGAAATTTATTGAATGACTATTTAACAAAAGTACTGAGTATTTATTTTGGGGAGTTAAACAAGAGTGAGGTCTGTATGGCTAAAGCAAGGGGTATGAGCATAGAGAATGGTTGAAGTTGACCCCGTGTAGTGCGTGGAGTTTTGTTGGATCTTTGATGTGATTGCAAATATGTTTGTGGTTCGGACTCTCGATGTGACTGCCTGCGATTACATACATATATGACTGAGAGGAGTCCCACTGTGACTGTGAGAAGTGATCGTCCTATATAAATAAACCTTATGTATATATCTATATGTGCCTCGGGTATGCTCGCGGTTTACCGTTATTGTGCGCAAGGGTTAACCAGATTATGGCTTGAAAGAAAAGGAAGACCCTCTTTTATCCTTTGCTTTTTAGAGATTTTTATAGTTGGACGTTGTAGTCCGTGGCAGCCGTCAAAGTCAAACCCCTTAACTTATCTCCAAGCCCTAGAAAAAGGAGTTGGTCTCCAGGGCGATAAGAGACAACTGTCACCACATGTATGAACCTGTGTACCACCCACTCTCCGCAGGGTGCAGAAGAGGGTGTGGTTCTCAACCGCGTTTGGCGGTTAACCGCGTTTGGCGGTTGTCCAGCGTTGAGAGATTAACCCTCAAAAGCGCGTGTCAGCCGACACTTGAGTGTCGAACGCGACCCTTGAGATTAACGAGGATCGCATGAGTATGGGTACTACATAGTACGCCATCATTGCGACTGCTTGCGTACGTTTGCATGATTGCGAGTTGATATGAGTTAGCCCTGCATCCGCGCGGTTTTACATCAAGTCTCGCACGCGGCGCCTATCCGATTTCCGCATTGGAAAGTTATGGGATAGACGCCGAAGGGACTAGGAGTGCTGTCGCGTTATTTTTAGTGTATGTGTGTGTTATTTATTTTTGCGTTTTGTAGAGTGGTGTGCGCGTGGCGAGTGGGATACGTCCTAGTCGACCGATGACGGGTCGCGCTTGGGACTTCAGCTCCCCAAGACGTCAGTTCACGTGCGGGTCCGATATAGGCGTATGACCGCGCGTACCCCCTATGCTACAGCGAACGAGAAACGCCCTCGGCTAGTCGACCTCTGCGATTGCAACTGATTAGCTTTCGTACTGTGGACTGGTAGCTCGGCGGGAATACGCCCACCGAAGGGAGGTGACAACTCCCGTAAGGTGGAGGCAAGGTGTGCCTCGCGTAGGCCTTATCATGTCGTAGGGGCTCGCGGGAGGTATGGATGGCGTACTCGGCCGGAGCGGCTTGCGGAAGCTCCATGTATATTCGCGACGAAGGATTAAAACCAACTTCTGCGTGACGCGGACGGGAGGGTCCTGCGCTGCCTTATAAGGTGCCGGACCGATGCGCTCGACATCGGTCTTTGTGTTAGCCAGACCCCCACTGGCGGCCCCAACCCTATACCCTAACCATTAGGGGCAAGGGGCAACATGAAATCTCCCCTTCACAGAGAGAGGAAAACTATGCTTGCAGGGGTCCCCTTTAGAGGGATCTGGGTAGTTCTAGAATTGAGCTTTGTGTATAGTTGTAGGTCTGTGCGTTGGCGTCGAACCGGTGACCTACTCTATGGTTTGTTTGTTTGCCTGTTTGTTTGAAGTTTTGAGAATAACGACTTAGATTAGGATTCCGTGTTTGCGGGTTTGAACTGTGTACGTATGTTACCGCCTGTGCTCGGGAAGGGAGTCCATTTTTGCCTAGAATAAGCTGACCCTTTGGTGTCGAACCGGTGACCTGGTATTTGTCCGGTTACTCGTTCCGCTGTTCTATAGGGCTTGACATGAGTTCAAAGAGCTTGGGGTTTGACTCTGAATATAATGAACTGGCCGACGCCGGTTTGACCCCTTTGTGCCCTTGGCACAATGTTAGCACGTCGGTACGTGGAGGATGGGAATGGGGGCTGACGATGGTGGTGACGTGCTGAAGAGCATGCTTCATGTCGATTGTTTCGTGCTCTACTGAGTTACGGGCGATTGTAATTTGATTTGAAACTCTTCTGGTTCTGTGTTACAACTATCTGTGTACTGTGTCACGATGTTACGTCGTCCTGCGATGTCATGTCGTGAACTTTCATGAATGCTCTCAACAACAAAACCCCGTAACCTACTAGGAGATTGTACCTAGAGAGGGTGGCGGGAACAACAATTCGTTGTGATAGGAATACTAGTGAGTGATACTAGTCGAGGGGACATGGTCTGCGAGAAGGGCGGGTGTCTGTCGTTGGTTTCATGTTACTTGGAGTAGAATTGTGGTACGCTGTGTGGGGGTGAGTAAAACCTCGGGGTTACCGATAGCCGAGCCAGAAAGAAGGATGAGCCAAGGGAGTGAAACGAGTGGGTCAGGGGGACCTCCTCCTCCCCCACCACCTCCACCTCCGGCGATACGGCCAAATCCGATGGCGGGAAAGACCTGCTATCGTTGCCATGAAACGGACCACTTCGCCAACGTTTGTAATGAGTATTGGGCGGCGAGGCGGCAAGGTGTTCGTCCCACCTCCACCTCCACCAGTGGCTGGTCGTGGTAGGCAGGGGAGATCGTTGACACTAAGTACGGAGTATGGTCGTAGCCTGTCTCCAGATAACATCTCGCGGTCAGCACCTGATGACTCGAATGTCGTGATGCGACAGTACTTTCTGGAACTGGCAGTGAAACGACGCGAGGTGAAGGACAGGCAAGCGCGTGAACGCCGTGAAGAGGAGGAACGGAAAACAGAAGCTGAGCGTCGAGAAAATGAGAAGCGACGTTTAGCTAAGTGGGAGGAAAAACGGAGGTATGAGAACGAGAGAGATGAGTGACTACTGCAATTGGTATTCGCGGAAGTGCGACGTGGACAATCTAGGGAAGTACTAGAACCCAATTTGAAGATGAAGCAATCAGCGGCGGTAAACGAACGTGGGAAAACAGCTGCGGAGGAGAAAGAGAGACTAAGACGAGAAATAGCGCTGGCGGAGGCAGAAGAGGAGGACGAAGAGCTGCAACGTCTAAGGAAATGAGCTGCCAATTTGAGGATCACCGAGAAGAGAAAGCGAGGACCCGAAGCGCCGATCGGGAATAGCCCTCCTATGGTAACTCCAACGAAGGGCCAACGCTTGTCTACCGAGGCGAAGCAGCGAATCGAGGAGATCCGCCATAACCAGTCCGGAAAGATGGACTCATCATCGCTATTGGAGCCTGTGCGAAAAGTGTCCCTATCCATGAAACACGTGTCGGCGGGATGTGGACCAGGAGCCCGAGAAAAATATGAAGCCGACTGCACGGAACTTTTCGAGGCTCTGACTGTGGACGAGTTAAAAGAGGCATGCAAGAAGGAGAAGATCGGATATGGGAAGAGGGAGTTAGCAATCAAACGTTTAGTAACAAGACGTGTCCTGCAGGCATACGATCCCATAAACGTGCCCCTACCAGTGACGTCGAGCGGGGCAACAGGGAGTACGAAGACAGGGCAGAAGCCCGGGATGAAGGTAGCATCTGCATCTGACACCAGCGACGATGAAGACGAGGAGAGCGAGTCGGAGTGAGGATGCAGTCCCGTTGAGATTTGGAAGGAAGTACACAATCTACAAGAATCTCGTCTCCGGGACGACGGTAAGAATCTAGAGATTGAAGGTCGATTGCGCGCATTAGTGATAGCGCTGTGAGAAAAGGTTAACCGACCCCCCCTTTTTGCATCAATTTGTAAGAAAACCATAAGGTCATTTTAAACAAACTTCATACCGATGTATAGAGTGCACTTCTTACTAACATATTACAAAAACAAAACAAAAAAACAAAAATTAAAAACATATGAAACAGCAAGCCAAAAGTACATTTTCATGACATTTTGGCAAAAAAAACGTCATCAAATTTTCACAATTTTCACCACTCTTCACAACACAAATTCTAATACTCTAAATGACATCAAATTTGACACATAGAAAGCTTGTCCAAATAAAAAAACAGGCAAAAAAAAAAAATCCAAAAAAATCACAAAAAAACCCTAAATTCAGGATCATTCAGGATCATTCATCGTTACCCAGGGCCGAAAAATGGGGGTCCCCGTTAACCGCTTGTGAGCGTTGTGTATACATGGCGAAATACCGTGGGGAGGGAAATTTGTGGAATATTGGAAGGAGGAAGCATCGAGAGATCGGTTGGACTTGATTAATCCTAGTAACTGTGTATATGTTTTGCTTTCGGCGCGGTTTAAACAGACGTACATAGGAATGACCGAAAGGCCTCTATGCGCAAGATGGAGAGAGCACGTGCTGTGTGGAAAGAAAGGGCCGGGTAAGAGAAGGAGAGTCTTGTATAACTGGTTAGGGAAGGTTGGTTTTCAAGAGTATGTGGCCATACCTCTGTTTTCGAGCAAGGCTAAACGGGATCTAAAGGCAGTTGAACGGACGGTCATTCGGACGTGGTCCCCGTCCCTCAACACGAAGATGAAGAAGAAAACCACTCGGAAACGACGTCGGAGAGGAAAGGAGCGACGAAGATTGCGGGAAGGGAAAATCAAACAACAAGGAGAACGGGAAATGGGAGTTGCCGTGGGCTCAAGATTTCTGGAGATGCGAATGAAAGATGATGCAGTGTCAACTGTGTGTGTGCTTGATCTGTTGAGGAAGGCGATACCAATTAGCAGGAAGAAGAACGTTGAGCTGATAGCCAATGGAGGGACAGTTTGGGTGGACAATTGGAGAATAGTTCGTCGTTTGTTTGGTGAGTCAAGAGTTAAAACTGGGAAGCGGACTAGACCCTTGCGCAAATGTAAGAGACAATTCGAGCATAAGGGACGTGTAGTGGTACGTGATGTTATTGAAGCCTCGCCACGGAATTTAGCCTTAAAAGAGAAGCTCGTGGGAATGTTCAAAAACAGGAGGAAATGGGCGTCACTCGATAAGGAGGACATCGCAGGCCTGGTGAGATATTGTGGGGCAGCGAAACTCTTTTCCACTAAGCGAAATAGATCGAGGGCGAGGAGGATGGTTTCTGATGTGGTTCGAGCGAGGTTCGGTGTGAATGTAAGACGGAGGGTCGTGGTGAAGATACGCTTCAACGAATGAATCAAGAAGAGTGAAGTAGTGGGAGCTGTTCGCGAAAAGATTGGGGCGCTGCCGCTTGAAGTGCAGGTCCGTGAAACGGTGAAGAGACGCTCACGCGTGGTTTGGACTCGTGGTCTGAACGTGGGCGATCTCATCCACAATCACCGTAAACATGCGGTGAATGGTTTAGCTGTGTGCAAATGCCACGACCGAACCTTTCCTAAAGTGAAAGGTCATATCCATTTTCGGTTGTCAACTTGGAGCGGATGTCCACCAATCGCTAGGAATGCGAAGAATGTGCCACGGGAGAGGACTGATGGAACGAAGCAACGTTTAGCGCAGGAGATGAGTGGTGCCTTCCAAACGATTGACTGGCTGGGTTTGTCTCTAGAGAATACCGAATTTTCTGAGCTTGATGTTAGGAGTTGTGTCGATGACTCGAGGTTAGTTGATGGTACTGATATGGCCGAGGTCTTACGTTTGAAACAGGATCTCGACCGGCTGGTCTGTGTCCCTTTGGATAGGAACCCCGGTGACACATTGGTGATGTGTCCGGTCACCTATGTGGAAGTTATGCGTAGCACCTTCGTTTGCAATGAAGGCTACAAGATCATACGGAAGGGGGAGAGACAGGTTCTCCGGGAATGGGGTATGGATTTTCAGCATGTCGACTTCAGGCAACTCGGGAGATGGAAGAATGATGGGAGACTTGGCGCGGCATACGCATTGCCCAAGCATAAGGACACTGAGAAGTATCGGCCGATCTGCCCGGCTTACCAAGAGCCCTCAATTTTGTTGTGCAAGAAGATTGCGCAAGCGATGAATGGCATGTTATTTGGCCTTCCAGCAAGTGGGCACTTCAATCTGAGATCAGTGGGTGAGATGAAGGGGAGACTACATGCATTGAATGTGAAAATGCGGCGAGTGTGCAGTGATGTCCGGATTTTGACGGGTTCGTACGATGTTCAAGATATGTTTAGTAAACTTCCGCATAGTACGATTGAGCGGGCTGTTGAATGGAGTGTGTGGTCGCATAGGTCACGTGGGAGATCCGGGGTGTTTGTGAAAAGAAGAGGGAGGGGATGGAAACTCAGCCGGTGTGATTCCGTTGAGGGATATGCCTTTTTGAGTTTCGATGTGATCCAGCAGTTTGTCTCATTCGAATTGGAACTCTGCTTCACGGTGGCGAGTGGGTACATTGTGCAACAGTTGGTTGGCATACCCATGGGAAAGTCCTCTAGTCCGCCTCTTGCATGCTTGATGTGCTCGAAGGCGGAATGGGACTTTATGATCACATTGGGGAATCAGCGGAGATTGATAGGAGGGTTGCGATTTGTTGACGACGCCTCTGTATTCGTGGCATACAATGCCCGGAAACCCGACTCGAAGGTGCGGGCTGAAGCGATTCTGGCAAAATTTGAGAGGTGCTATGATGAAGCACTGACACTGAAGAAAACAGACACGAGTGAAGGTTGCTGGGAGTTCCTGGGATGTAAACTCAACATGCAGGAGAACTTCCCTTACCTTGGTTGTTGCCAGAAGCTGAAGAATGAAAGGGAATTGAGGATGGGTCTTGAATTGACCTTCCGCACTTTCCAGGACTTTGAGTCATGGACCAGTAAGAAGGCTAAGTTGGCGGTCATAGTCAGCGCGCTGCATCGCATAGATCAGAACTCTATGGAAACCCCTGATATGATCGGTGCTCTGATCCTTCTTCGGATGGAACTACGGAGAAGAAGGTACCCAGACTCTTATTTTGATCGAGCTATTAAGAGTTTTGCTCGTGATAAGAGCAACCTCTGGAAGCTGTTGGCCGAACTTCTGACCAGCGCGCCGGAGTAGATTGGGTTTTGTCTCCGATCTGTTGAGAGGGACCACGAGTCTGATCGCAGAATGTGTAGGAGGCTTGTTTAAGTGGGACCTGGGGATAATCCTAGATTGGATGAGGAAATGTGTATCTAGTTGCTTGTTTGGGCACTCAGTTGTTTAGAGGGACCTGGGTAATTCTAGAAGTGAGCTTTGTGTATAGCTGTCGGTCTGTGTGTTGGCGTCGGATCGGTGACCTACTCTCTGGTTTGTTTGTTTGTTTGCTTGGAGGTTTGAGAATAGGGATTTAGATTAGGATTCCGCGTGTGGGGTTTGAACTGTGTACGTGTGTTTAGAGGGATCTGGGTACTTCTAGAATTGAGCTTTGTGTATAGATGTCGGTCTGTGCGTTGGCGTCGAACCGGTGACCTACTCTATGGTTTGTTTGTTTGCCTGTTTGTTTGGAGTTTTGAGAATAGCGACTTAGATTAGGATTCCGTGTTTGCGGGTTTGAACTGTGTACGTATGTTACCGCCTGTGCTCGGGAAGGGAGTCCGTTTTTGCCTAGAGTAAGCTGACCCTTTGGCGTCGAACCGGTGACCTGGTATTTGCCCGGTTACTCGTTTCGCTGTTCCATAGGGCTTGACATGAGTTCAAAGAGCTTGGGGTTTGACTCTGAATATAATGAACTCGCCGACGTCGGTTTGACCCCTTTGTGCCCTTGGCACAATGTTAGCACGTCGGTACGTGGAGGATGGGAATGGGGGCTGGCGATGGTGGTGACGTGCTGAAGAGCGTGCTTCATGTCGATTGTTTCGTGCTCTACTGAGTTACGGGTGATTGTAGTTTGATTTGGAACTCTTCTGGTTCTGTGTTACAGCTATCTGTGTGCTGTGTCGCGATGTTACGTCGTCCTGCGATGTCATGTCGTGAACTTTCATGAATACTCTCTCCCCTCTAGATAGTCTTAGGAGTAGGTAGTGGAAGGTAAACAAACAGAAGTTGAGAAAAAAATATAGACAATTGTAATCACCCAAAAAAAAAAAAAAAAAAAAAATCATATGCAGTTGTTACACCCCGAGGCCTTGTTACACCCTGGGGCCAAGTACCACTAGGAGCAGCGTTGAGTTTCCTCAACGCTCGAATCTGGACCTTTCCCCCTCTACCCCAACCACTCTCCTTTGCTTCTCACGTGACCCCACTCCTTTCATCCTTATAGTTGGAAGCTTCATCTCTCTTAACCCCCTTTGTACCTCTTGTTCCAAATTCGGGTCCACTTGGTCTTGAAAAAGCGAAGCTGGGTAAAGTTGCCAGTACCGGCCATATTGTGGGGGGCCGGCCCCAATTTCCAATGCGTAATTGAAGGCGTTCTCTTGTTAAAACAAAAAAAAGGCTAATGAGTTTTAAGATAAACAGCCAGACTTTAAAGCCATCTGGAGGGCTTTGAAAAAACTGTCGTCTCAAAGACACGCTGGCATATTGTGGTTGCATGCCATGCAGGCCACATCTTCAGCAGTATGGTTGGAAGGCAAGGGAATGGTAATAAATATTAATTGTCAGAGATGTGATTGGGGCTGGGAAACCAGCACACACCTATGGCTACATTGCCCGTTGGCTGATGAGCTCTGGCGTTGGTGGAAACATCACTGACACAATATCGTCGGGATTCAATGGGAATGGACAAACGAATGGATTTTGCATGCTATTGTAGCATCAGGACCGAGCTCCTTCGATGGGCCAGTTGCTGTGCCTCCCCTCCAGTCCCCTCCCCCTATGAACATGAACTGACATACCGCGAGGACGTGGGCTCCTAGCCCATAGTGTGGACCAACCCCTTGCTGGAGGACAATGCTTTTCCACTCACCTCTTGGACATGATTGCAGTTACATGCATCCCTGGGGTAATGGCTGCATACAATGACGTCAAGTCCAACATTTTTCCACTCACCACTTGGACATGATTGCAGTCACATGCATCCCCGGGGTAATGACTGCATACAATGACGTCAAGTCCACTCCCCGATCCGACAGGCAGATTGTGCCTTGAACGAAGACGCTCCTACGATGGCCGTTCATGCCTTCTCCGTTGTGAAATGACGTCTAAAATAAAAGAAAAGAAAAGAAAAAAGAAAAAACATCACTAGCGCCCGAATCTGGACATTTTTATGAAGATGTGCAGCTGTTGAAACCCAACACAATTTTCTGAGCATCACCACAAAGGTCAATACTTTTTTTTTTTTTTTTTTTTTTGAAAGTAATCAATGTATTTCAAAATTGGATGGAACGAGGCCGGGGACCTCACAATTCGACCCGGAGGAACGGCTGGGGTCTTTACCCAGATTTGGCTAGTGTTGGAAATCGAGTCCAGCGTCCCCTGAACACCCATCCTTTTTTTTTTTTTTTTTTTTTTTTTTTTTTTTTAAAAACGGGGCCAGTGCCCAAGGCTGATATTACTAATGAAAAATATTGAGGTCGGTGTCAGTGCGAATACCCTTACAAGGGTATCCGCCCTGTTTTTTTGCAAGTGGCAGAAAATAGTCTTGGTTTAAAGTTAGGTATTACGCGCTAGGCGCGGCTGCGTCTGTGATCCACGTTGAATGGATGACTGACTAGAGTAAAGAATGCATGGGCACGCAGGTTTAAGGCGCACGTGATTTATCCCCTGATGTTTATTACGAAACCGGCGCGGGGCGCCGGTCTGTTTATTTTTATTTTTATCTTTAAGTTTTATTTTTGGTCGCTCTTGATTGAATCTAGGATCTAGGGGATATTTTCTTTTGATGGCTACGTTTGACCGAGTCGAGCGTGCGTGCGGAGAACGACCCCGACGACGGCATCGACAACGACGGCACAACTTCGTGCGGTGAGTGGGGTGTCGTAGGATGGCGCGCGGGGCAAGTATGGCACAATATAAGCAAGTCGGCGCCGACACTGGGAGCCGCGCGGCTGGTTTGTTGGCCCAAAGCGCGCCATCCTACGACACCCGCGCCAAGAGAGGCAGCGAGGAGGCAACGAGCAGTGGCGACGAGCAGACAAGAGAGGCAGCGGGGAGGTTAGCGTAGTAAGGAGGAAAGCAGCGACGAGGTAGCGGGCGGAAAGACGGGCGTTGGGGCTGTGTAGTGAGCGGACGAGCTATGAGCAACTACGGAGGCGGATGAACCCGGGCGCAATTTCGCGCCAGGTTCATGAGGGAGCCTAACGGGCGATGGCAGGGGCTGAGCGCGGGGGAGAACGCGCCATACTCCCGATCCTGAATGGAAACGGAAGAGGAAAGGAGTAATCCCGAGGTTTTTGCCCCGGGCGAATCACATAGAAGGGTTAGTTTTAGATGGTAGTTAGTAGAATAGGAGGGATAAGGAGAGGGGGCTGCGCCGAGTCATGGCGGAAGTGAGGAAGGAAGGAGATAGAGCATAGCCCACCCCTCGGTGAATGGATTTGGGCAGGGGGAGGAGCGATCCCGGGGTTTTGGCCCCGGGCGAGGCGAATAGAAGGGTCAGATGCGGACGAGAGTGGGTAGAAGAAGAGTAGTAGAGAAGTATGGTGCGCCGGGATATGGCGGGAGGAGTGATGGTGGAGGAGGAAGAAGAAGTGGGTTCCTACCCGATCCGTGACGAAATCGGGGGAACCAAGTGTTGAAACAGGGGTTCTTTGGAAGGGCGAACGCGCTGCTGTTGTTAGATTTGAAGTTAGTTGCGTAGAGTTAGAGTTAAATGGGAAAACCGGTGCGTGGAGCAGTCGGGAAGAAGGGAGGAGAAGCCGACTGAACCCGGCCGGATTAATGCGCCGGGTGCACGCGAATATGGCGGGAATTGAGGATGGAGTTTTCACTCGATTCTTTGTGAAATCGGGTGAAAGAAAGTTGCAGATAGGGGATTTTAGATATTACGAGTCTAATGGGGTTGTTAGTTTGAGTTGTGGATTAGTAGTTTGATCGGGATTAATATCATAGACTGCGCCAAAGGTAGAAGCTATAGTGTTGCTAAGAGGGAGTGAATCCGCCCGCAGTAAGGCGGAAGGTTCATTCCCTGCTTGCGAGAGTCATGAGCAATAGAGGGTGGCTCACAGAACGCGATTGCCTACCTCCCCTTTGAGGCTTGTCGGGATGCGGGCAGGGCCTCTTGATGGTGGTGATCGAACAGTTACTTCAGTACCGGCGGGTTGCTCTTACTTGTAGCCAGGATGGTTCCCGTGCGTTGCCTTTCGCTGCACTCAATCGAATCCGCTCCGTTCTGCTGGTCGCCGTATCCACGTCCGTCCGGGGTGATACCGTTCTGATAATGGGGTCGACTGTGGGCGCTACTCTGTTTGGGATTATGCTCAACCCCGTTAGAATACCTGGCTGTACTTATTTTCGACGCCACGTTCCTACCCTCGGCATTTTGAATCGTCATGGCAATAGAGGGTAGGGCCTAACTGTTTGGCCAAGGGACCTCTACGCTGTACGTGTTCGGACGGACAGACATGGGACAGTGAAGAGAGAAGGGGGAGGATGGCAGATCCGGAGCTCTTCCTTGATTCTATGGGGGGTGGTGCATGACCGCTCATAGTTGGTAGCGTGGTTGGCCCATGAGCATGGGCAGGTCAGAGACCTTCTCGCCGCTGAGCTATGAGGAGTACCGGGGAGGGCACCGTTTCTCTTGGAGGGGGGCCGGTTGTACTGTGGCGGCCTGAGCAGGCCAGTTGGTGCTGCTGGTCGGCGGTATTGAGGGCGCTGCTGTGCCCACGGTGCCCTGTTGTGGGTATGGCTGTGTGGGTTGCCAAACACTAGCTGCGCAACTGTTCTCACCACACTCCCACTGCGTTTTAGTATGCCTGCACACCTCCGTGTTTTGATCGAGGGTGAACATGCGGCACCCACGTAGCCAGACAGGTTGCGGTGTGGCTCTACTATATGGAAGGGGAAAGCTGTGTTTTATGCCCGCGGCCCGTGCCTTGAGCTGAGGCCGAGGCGGTTCGGACCTTAAAGCCTGCGTGTAGCCGAGCTCATTAGGCAGGGGTCTATTGCGGCAAACTGAAGAGTCGTCAAGGAGTCGACGGCCGAAGGGTGACTTCATTTTGACCAAGTTGTTGCGTTTTGTTGGCCGCCATTGCGGGGCCCTCAGGCGATCCAAGATTACAAGACCCTCTCTTGCGAGACTGAGAGCACCTTTCCTGGATCTGAGAGACTTACATCCTTCTTTTCCTCCCCTTCTTACTCTCAGTCTAGTCCTTTGGTTACGAGAGGAAGGCGGCAGGCGGGATTGCAACCCGTAGGTCTGCGTCAAGACTTTGTGGGGAGTCCACCCACCAATTGCGGGAGCTCTGCCGGAACTCAGGAGGAGTTCTGGAGGCAGGGAATCGTCAGGTAAACCACTTCCATTTGTATATAACCCACCACTATCCATGTTTGCCTATCTCCCTGTAGTATGATTGATGTATGCATGAGTTTGTCTCTATGATTATTGCTTTTCCTTCAGGATCCAATCAGACTGAATGGAAGGAACGTGTGAGAGTGAAGCATAAGTTTCTTCTTTATTTTGGTTGAAAGCAGACAAAAGGATAAATTGGGGGAAGGTGGGAGAAAGGTAATCTTGCATGCGTTTGAAGGGTCAACCAAAGCCTGAGCATTGTTTCTAATGTGAATGGCTCAGGGCTATGTTTATTTGGCTGTTTTCTGAAGGACCAGACATTGTTTCTACTGTGAATGGCCTGGTTGCTATGTTTATTTGGCTGTTTTCTGAAGGACCAGACATTGTTTCTACTGTGAATGGCCTGGTTGCTATGTTTATCTAGTTGTTTTCTGGAGGACCAGGCATTGTTTCTACTGTGAATGGTCTGTTTACTCTAGTTAACTCTGGGGGTTTGCCTGATTGAAAGGGTTTAAATTCTTGTTTTATTCTGAGGGAGGATTTTTGGTCTAAGGCTAAGCATTGATTCTACTGTGAATGGTTTAGCCTAAAAACCACGCACGTAAACTAAACTAAGTATAAAGGAAAATACTTTATGTATATTTGCATGTGAACTGGCAGCTGGACATAGTTTCTACTGTGAATGGCCCAGCGCTAAGCCATATCGTTAAGAAGAAAAAAAGAAAATACAAAGTAGAAATGAAAATAGTCTGGGCAAGCTGAACATTGTTTCTACTGAAAATGGTTCAGTCCCCTGCCCATATTTGCCTTTTCTTTTGAAAACAAAGTCAGAGAAATACTAAATTTTGGATATTAAACAGCTAAGGGCGACGAGGCATTGTTTCTATGGCGAATGGTCTGGTCATCTGCCCAAAAGAAGAGAGAAGTAGTTGTGCAACCTGTTCGTGTATATCATAAAAAGAAGTTGGACACTGTTTCCATGGCGAATGGTCCAGCTCTATGTCTTATGTAAGATGGGTATAAGGATTCAAGGACTTGAAGGTTCACGAACTATCTATATGGAATGAACTTGGGATGGTGAGAATACTTACATTCGTGGTTTGGTTTGCATGTGACTGGTTGAGATGGCTAGTTTGTTTGGGTTTTTATAGGTAGTTGCTTTAGTTGTTCGCCACGTGCTAGAGTCATAGGAGTTAGTGTGAATTCCTGCATTTTCTGTAGCGACTTTTTATACTTAGATCAATTCTTGCATTTTCTGAGATCTTTTCTTATATTTGGCTTTGTATAAATCTTGACAAGCTACTTTCTCTACGGGAAGCGATGCCGAAATTTTTAAAAATCCAAGGAGTTAGTCGAATTTTGACTTGTCAAAAGTTCAACTTTGTTTTTTATCTTATCTGATTTAGTTAAAATTTGGGAAGTCTCATTTTTTAAAGGGAGTGCTGCCCAAATTTTTGTTAATTCAGGGATTTAGACAAAATTGAACTTTAGGAAGTCAAAGTTACTTTCAAATTCTGGACCTAGCCTTGTATAAATTTTGGAATATCACTTTTCTAGAGGGAGTGCTGCCGAAATTTCTGCAAAGTAAAGGAGTTGGTTAAATCTTGTCTAAATTAAACTCCGGTTGTTTTCTAAGTTCATATCTGACTTAGTATAAATCTGGGAAGTCTCCCTTTCTAAAGGGAATGCTGCCCAAATTTCTACCAATTCAGGGAGTTAGACAAACTTTGACTTTCCAGAGTTAGAGATTATTTCTGCTTTCATAAATGGACTTATATAAATTATGGAAAAACACTTTTCCTACGGGAAGCGCTGCCGAAATTTTCTTAGTTTAAAGGAGATAGATTATATTTTGACAGGTGGCGATTCAGGTAATCCACTTTGAATAGGGGAGATTTCGCCATGAGTCTACCTTTTCTTTGGGCACTTGCTTAGAGGTGGGCTTAGATATAGTCAGCTAGGATGATTTTGGGTAAGATCGCGATATGGAGATTGTTCTCCATGAACTTATAAGTTTAGCTTGGGACATTGACATGTCATGTGTTACAGGTCCTCTTGATCGTCTGATTCAAGTTCAGGACTAGATTCAGCTTGATCCTTTGAAGACCATCTTCTGTTATCACTGATAACAGGTCGGTTGCCGATTCGTCGGTTTATGATTCAACTCCAATTCACTCCTGCCACTCAACCTAAAAGCTTTAGCCCTGTGGTTTATTTGTTTTGTTGTGTTTTTACCCGGACTTTATTGAATGGTCATTTAACAAAGATACTGAGTATTTTTATTGCGGGGAGGTTGCGCCGAGGTTGAGGTCTGAATGGTTAAAGCAAGGGGTATGAGTACAGAGAATGGTTGAAGTTGACCCCGTGTAGTGCATGGACTTTCTGGTTGAATCTTTGATGTGATTGCAGGTATGCTTGGGGATCGGACTTGGGATCTGACTATCTGCGCTCACATAAATATATATATGGCTGAGAGGAGCCCCACTATGACTGTGAGAAGTGATCGTCCTATAAAATAAACCCTTATATATTTATAAGTGCCCTAAGTGTCTGAGAGGCCACTATGATTGTGCATAAGGGATATCCAGATTATGTCTTGAGAGAGAAGGGGGATTCCCTTTTTACCTTTGTTTTTTAGAGTTTTTATAGTTGGACGTTGTAGTCCGTGGCAGCCGTCAAAGTTAAACCCCTTGACTTCTGTCCGGGCCCGGAGTGGAACTCACCTCCAGGGCATTAAGAAACGACTGCCACCACAGGCATGGGCCTGTGTACCACCCGCTCTGCACAGAGTGCAGAAGAGGGTGTGTGGTCTTCAACCGCGCTTGGCGGTTGTCCAGCGTCGAGAGATTAACCCTCAAGGCGCGTGTCAGCCGACACTTGAGTGTTAAATACGACCCTCGAGATTAACGAGGACCGCATGACTATGGGCACTACATAGTACGCCATCATTGCGACTGCTTGCGTACGCATGCATTGCGAGTCGATATGAGTTAGCCCTGCGTCCGTGAGGTTTTATACTGAGTCTCGCGCGACGCCTATTCGATTTCCGGATTGTAAAGTTATGGGTTGGCTACTGAGGGGCTAGGAACGTTGTCGCGTTGTTTTGTGTTGTGTCGTTTCGTATGTGTGCGTGTGTGTGTTTTATTTTTATGTTCGTAAAGTGGTGTGCGCGTGGTGTGTGGGATGCATCCTAGTCGACCGACGACGAGCCACGCTTGGGACTTCAGCCCCCCAAGATGTCGGTTCGCGTGCGGGTCCGATAGGCGTATTACCGTGCGTACCCCCTATGCTACAGCGAACGAGAAACGCCCTCGGCTGGTCCACCTCTGCGATTGCAACTGATCAGCTTTCGTACTGTGGACTTGTAGCTCGGCGGGGATACGCCCACCGAAGGGAGGTGACAACTCCCGTAAGGTGTAGGTAAGTTGTGCCTCGCGTAGGCCCTATCCCGTCGTAGGGGCTCGCGAGAGGTATGGTTGGCGCACTCGGTCGGAGCAGCTTGTGGAAGCTCCATGTATATTGCGACGAAGGATTTTATCCAACTCCTGCGTGACGCGGCCGGGAAGGTCCCGCGCTGCCCCGTGCGGTGCAGGACCGATGTGCTCGACACCGGGGTCCTCACAGTCTACCCGGAGTAACGAAACCGAGATTGCCGAGAACCGGGCTCAGCGTCCCTTATGATGATAAGAAAAATCGTAATAAAGAAAAAATAGGATTTAGAAGTTTTAAGCTACTCAGAATTTTACTTCGACAAACTTCAGAAAAACAGTCTGCTACAACTAAAAATGCCACCACAGAAGTCCACGAATGCTCAGAAATCTACGAGTCCCTAGCAACCCATTTAAGCCTTCCAGCGCTGACAAACTCCCTGTCGAGCTCTTCCAGGTCTCGCGCCCCCACCCTGCTGAGTTACAGGGTAACACGACTCACCCCAGCTCCGACCAGCGTCGTCTCAGCAGCAACCCTTGGTTGTCCCTTAGAATGCCCCCCCAAAGCATCCCCAAATCTCTCTACCAGGCCTCACGCTCCTACATCCGCAAGTTACAGGGCAAAGCCCCAGCACCGACCAACATTGTTCTGGCATCGAACCTCCGCAGGTCACTGAGTACATTAACACTGGATCATCTAAGCTAAGTTATTAGAAGTCCCCAGATTCCTAAATCATTCTTAAGACCCTCGTTGGTGACCAAGACAGCAGACCTTTAGATCTAGACTCGTAAGGTAATTCCTAGCCTTCCTTTCCTCGGGACATGCTTACTCAGAGACAGTACCAACCAGACTAATAATCTCCCATAGCTGATCTCTTCTCGCCACCACGCAGCCCCCCCCGGTTCGCCACTGGATTGCCTTCCTCCCTCGGCAACCCCCAAATCGCTCTACAAGACCTCATACTCCTGCGAATTTGCAGGTCACAGGGCAACACCCCAGCTCCGGCCAGCGTCGTTCTGGCATCGGCAAAACAGGGGCACATAACAAAACAACTCAGCTGAGATCAGTCCAGGTGTGACCCTCTCTAAACTCCTATACCCCGGTTGCAAGTAAAGACTAAATACTACCAAGGATCCAGGACCAGAAAACATTAGTAAGAACTGTGCAAACAACAACATCCCATCCTCCCCTCAACTATTGAAGAAAACTACAGGTCTCGTATTCAATCCTTGATCCAACACACGGCTGGTCTCATACCCTCCCATGCTAGAGTTACAGGGCACTGCCAAGCCCCAGTACCGACCAACCTAGTGCAGACGGTAAGGAGTGCCTTCCTCCCTCGGCAACTCCCCATAGCCGCACGCCCCTACGGTGACAGGGAAATAACCCCAGCTACAGCCACGTCGAAAGTGCTGGTTTTGTCTTCCTCCCTCGACAGAACTCCCCAAGCCTCGTGCTCCTCTCCGGGTCACAGAGCAACAACACTCCAGCACCGGCCTGCGTCGTCCCAACCCCTTCCTTCTGACCTACTAACAAGACCGTTAGTCCCCCCTCAGTTGCCCCCCCTTCCCACCTCTTACCCCGCAGCCCTCTTGGAGGGAGGACTCATATCTATCCATGGAGAATAAAAAGGAGCCCAACTCCCCATAAGAGAGAATATCTCAATGGGTGAATCTCTCTGAAGACGGGAACAGGTAGCACCCACCTCCCAAGCCTTGCCAACCTTACTCCGGCAAGACTTACTGCAGTGAAGCCAACATCTCCCCTGTTGTTGTGCCCTAATTCCACTCTGCAGTTAGCCCCTTTCCACAGAGCACGTCCTTTCCCCCCATCATACCATTCTATCCCCCGCAACCAGCCTCCTCTTCAAGAGAGAAAACAGGCGAAATTAAGACGGATATAAGATGAGTGTACAAAAGAACTCGGAAAAATTCTGTGCAAGTTTCCAACGTCAATTTTGTGAAACTGATGAGTGCAAAATTAGCCTCAAAAAATTATAATAGGAGGCCAATTCTAGAAATTGGAATTCGGCAGCAAGATCTTGAGATGGTTTTTGGAAATCAGATGTAGAAAAAATTAAGAGATTATCTGGAACGTCTTTTGTAGAATTGAAGTTTTTCAAATGAGATTTTAGACGAATTATAAGAAATTGTATAATTAAAATTTCCAAATAAGATTTGAGACGTATTTTTAAAAAATCGTGTAAGAAATCAGATTGAGAATTAAAACGTAACAAATTTCAGATTAGGAATTCAATTATGGATCTATTACTACCATAAATCGTGATGATTGAATTAAGATTGAGAATTTAGAACGTGGCAGTCCGTATTTCTGATCATAGTAGAAATCGTTTTTCCGGACTAAAAACTAAATGGCAGGCGTCATGCCTGAGAAAATTACGAATTAGAAAGTTTGATGAAGAGTGGTCATCAAAGAAACCAATCAAGAATCAGACAGTAAACTCTCATATTAGTATCAATAGGAAATCACTCATCTAAAAAACTTTCGCCAAGCTGCTAATCATCCGGTATCACCAATACAAAACCAAAGTCCTACCCGATGATCAACTAAAACAAAACGAGAATCAGACAATAGGATGTAACCGTACCAAGAAATCAAAAGGATGAGCAGTTGAGACTACCCTAGACTCATGCATGATGGTTTTTTGGAATAGTAGCAGCCGAATTCGAAAAAATCGATGACCACCTTCCTCCCTTGAAAGACTGTTCCTCCATGAAGAATTTTGCGATCCCTCTGCCTCCCCTTCATCTACCCTCACTCAAACCCAACCCAATCACCTTTGGGAGGGAGAGACAAAACTCCCTCCATCTGCCTGCCATAACAGCCTCCAGGCCAGCCATAACGGCAAAAGCAAGCGAACGAAAGTATCAATCGGCCATCCTGACACTCTTCAACATCCGGATGGTGTGGTTAACATCTCATTGAACCCGTCAACGAGCCACCGCAAGGGGTTCAAGCTCTCAGCAGAATCTTAAGTCTGCCACTTCACGTTGGCAGATGAAAGCAAAACAGAGGGAAGTATACTTCCTATACCGCCGTTGTTAGCCTCTTTTCATGAAGCGCCTTCTTCATCAGCAAAGCATACAATACAAGGAGGGAAGGAGAAATGCCTTTAGAAGCC
>BFEA01000103.1:2679958-2692600 GCA_003427395.1 Chara braunii | reverse complement strand
AATGAATCTTTCGTTAGAACATGGAAATATACAATATTGCGTGTGTGTGTGTGTGTGTGGGCCTGTTGGGGATGGCGGTGCGCCCCCACTAATCAATCAATCAATCAATCAATCAATCAATCAATCAATCAATCAATCAATCAACGGAAAAAAAAAGAAGCAAAATCGAATGAATCTTTCGCTAGAACACGGAAATATACAATCCTACCTACGTGTGTGTGTGTGCGCGCCTGTGGGGCCAATCAATCAATCAATCAATCAATCAACGAAAAAAGAAAAAGAAAAAAAAGCGCTGTATTTTTTTATTTTTATTTTCCGAAATACCTTCACTCACCCGAACCCCTCAACCAAAAATTTGTTTTTGTTTTTGTTTTTTTGTTCGAGGGGGTGGGGCTGGGGTTGCGCCACCCCATGACGCTTCCCGAATCCCCAACCCCCCTCCCTACTGGCCGCCACGTGGCTTCAAAGCCGCGCGTCCGGGGGGTCGGCAGCCTGGCTGCGTCCGCGGATTCGGTCGCGCTTGGCCGCCGCCGACGGGGATTCATAGCTTTGGGCCATCCAGTCGGGCACCTTCCATTGCAAGGGTACACCTTTTAACCCATATTGCCCAAATGATTGCTCTTCTACCAATAATGAACAAATTATCAGTGAACTCATCCATTTGATCCGGATGTCAGAATTCAAGGAGAAGAGTTTTCCATTCCCACGGCCAGGGAGGGTGGTTCCCAACTGACTCCAAATCCTATCTCACCAACGCCAAAGGCAGACCGATTCTAGGCATTGGAGAAAAATATGCTCAATTGTTTCAGGAAAACGCTTGGATGGGAAGGCTGATCTACAGAACTTACACCATGGATGAGCGATACCTTTCTGTTCTAATGAGGTTTTGTTAATAATCCAATCATTAGTAGGGAGGCAGCGGTGAGTTATTTAGCATTGCAAGGAGGCTACCTTAGCAGGCTTAGCTTTACAGGTTTGAAACCACTTAACCCCTCTTAGTTCTTCCTTGCTGATCTTCAGATTCTTCATCCAACGATCTTCAATGCAGTCTCTAAGATTAACCCTGAGGCAAAGCATTCTATAAGTGGACTTCACAGATAAAGTATGTAAGGATCTAGAGTAGGAGCGTCTTTATGTTTACCTGGGCAAGACCAGGTCCAATTCAGTGGGTCAAAGGGTAGATGAGATATTGGTATTTCTGGTTTAAAGGAGAGTCATTTATCATTGACTTTTAATACTCTAACCCGGAGAAGTTGGTCAGCCGTACACCACCTAGTATCATCAAGGTCTGTGAACAAGAAATTCATCCTCTTGCAAATCAAGAATAGAAATTAGAATATCCTCTTGATTACGGGTCTCAATTATATTCCTCACTATCCCCTTAAGACTGTGAATTGCCACCCAGTCACCAGGGAAAAACTTAGGCTCTTTCCTTAAGATTCTAACCCAGTCCAAAAAAAATAAATCAATGATATTATCCAAAGCGATCCTCTGGTGATGACTATAGCGCAGTCGTTCCTGAAGGTCTAAGGATGATAACCAATATCTAGTTTTTTGATTCCAAAGATCCTTAATACGTGTAATTCCTCTCCGAATTCAACCAAGCCAAGGGGTATCCATACAGTGGAGAACACATCCTTGTGAATCTCTGATAAATGTATTATTAAATAAGGGATGTTGGCAAACCTCTTCCCATCTCGCCGGTGATATTTTATCTGGCAGGGGCAGTTTCCTCCAGTTTTTCAACAATGTGCTCCAAAAGGGATCTCTACAGAGGTTACTCGTGACTGTTTGTCTATCAGAAAGATCTAGGCAATGTAGATCCACGGGGCTGCCTCTTGGAAGAGACCAGGATCGATTTTCTAACCACATAAGCGGGTCTGTCTCGGCCGGAGTAGGAGGTGCTAACCTCCTAATCTGGTCACAGGCGAGGGGGCTCCAAGGAGTGAGGGGGTTAAGTAAAAGATGTTTAATCCATTGAAGAGAAAGTGCTATAGCTTGGGTATGAGGATCAATGATCCCAAGGCCACCCATAGACTTAGGTTGGATTATTGATAACCATGCTACTCTGCTGATGACATTTTCTCGCTCATGATTTCCACGCCACAAAAAAGTTGCCAGTTGACGCTGAAAATTTTTGAGAGTCAATTTATCTAGGGCCCATAACGCAGATTTATACCAAATGGAGGCCAAGACCACATTGTTAATTACAAAAGACCTCCCAAATAAGGAGGTATGTTTACCTTTCCACAACTCAAATTTTGAATGGGCATGTTGCAAGATCCCTTCATTATTAGTTAATGTTTTGCCTGTAGCCGAAAGGGAAACCCGTAATACTGTAATTGGTAAGTCTGTCTACATCCATTTAATCTGGGAATGCTCAGGGGGCCTCACACCTTGATAATGAATCCACCAGCCCAAATTTTTATTACTCCAATTTACCCTCATATCAGAAAGTTTGCAGAAAGTGTTCATAATTCTCTTAATTGCATCTAAATTTGCTTGTGAAGCCTCAACCATTAGAGAGAGATCGTCTGCAAAGAGAGAGCATACTGGGATAGTTTCCTCTGGGATAGAAGAAATCCGGATACGACTAATGTATTTGTGATGTCTTAAATTAGCTGCTAAAGCTTCCATGATGATCACAAAGAGGAGCGGAGCAATAGGGTCACCTTGTCTCACTGATCTCTGAAGAACAATGGGGGGTGCCACATTACCATTAATCATAACCCTTGTGGTAGCATTTCTATGCAAGATTCTAATCCATCTTCTAAAGAGTGGACCAAAATTGAATTTTTCTACACATTTATCTACAAAAAAACAATCATAGGCTTTTTCAAAATCAATGAAAATAAAGGCARCATTATGCTTGGACTGACGAGAGAGCTTGATAAGTTCATTAACAAGCAGGATATTGTCCTGAATATTCCTTCCTTGAATGAACCCAATTTGGGAGAGGTGAATTATATTTGCAATATACTTGTTCAACCTATTAGTAAGAACCTTAGAGATTAACTTGTATACTACTATTAACAGAGTAATGGGATAATAGTTCCTAATATTACATTTGTCTCCTTTCTTATATAACAATGCCAAAACACCTTGGCCCACAAACTCCCCCATCTGGCCTAACATCCATACTTCTTGATAGAAATCCATGAGATCTTGGGAGATGAAGTCTCACATGGACTCCCAATATTATTTTGGTAAACCATCAATGCCAAGAGTCTTTTCTTCCTCCATAAGCATTAAAGCAGTCCATACTTCATCTTTAGTTACTGACAAGTCTAATTGTTCATTTTGGACGTCTGATAGAGCTTTAGTCAAAGGAGTGAGGAATTCGTCTATCTCCATGCTACGCTGAATCAAAGGAATATCATTATTCTCAGAAAGAAAAATATTCTTAAAAAAATCTATCGCAATTCTAGTGCACTCAGCCGTAGAGGTGACAAGAGGACCATTCAGATTATGAGGATGGGTCAAAACCTCAATGATTGTTCTTCAAGTACGGGCTCTTGCCATAGCAAAAAACCTTGCATCCATGGACCCCTCCGTGTGATGTTTCCCAATTCTGCCTCGAATCCTCATACCATGCCATCGATACTCCATGCGAGAGAATAATTGATATTCTAATTCTTGTATTTCTTGGGTTGTCGCTTCATTCCTTACCATTTCACTATCATTAACTTCTAATTGTTGTAATTGTTGAATACGCTGATATAATCTTGTTTCTGAAGAATAACGTTCAGCTGCTAATAACTTGGAATATTCATTGCATTTACGGCCCAGAAAAACTAGGCCGTTGTTGAACCACTTGATGTCATCTTGTATACGGACCTTCTGTTCTCTCGAGAAGGACCACACATCCTTAAGAAACGATCTGAACGTCTCTATCTTAAGATGAGCAGTGTTAAGTTTATAGTACCCTCTACCTTGATCCGGCTTCTTCCCAAATGAAAGAATCAACACACGCATCGCATGGTCTAGACGCAGGAGAGGGCTCTTAAGAAAAATTTCAGCTATCTGAAGCGCCCCTTCCAACTCCTCTGGTAGTAAGATCAGGTCCATACGAGACTTGGTAACCATTCTGGCTAGGTTTTTCCTAAAGCATGTGTAAGAACGTTGGGATGGGTTCAGTCTTCTGAAAAAGTCGAAAAGATTTAAGGATTGAGTCAGATTGGTCATCAAAATCTCGTCAGATTCCACATAAGCCGGACAAGGAGTTGGAATACTCCAGCGGTCCAGGGACCGGTCTGGTGCAGCGTTGAAATCGCCGGCTCAAATTACCGGGATTCCTACTGGAAGGAGGGGGTGAGAGATTCGAAAAAGCGTTGTCGATCCCCCACCTCATTGGGCCCGTAGACGTAGAGAATACTGATTATTTCAAGATCCAACATTGCCAAGATATAAACCCACCTCCCGTCCACTTTATCTACTTCCCAATCAACAGGCTTCACCTTGGAACCCGGGGGAATCCAAATAGCAACGCCCACGCTCCCTGGGCGTGGGGCATGAACTCTAAAAGAGGTGTGGGGCCATATCTGTTTGTGACAGTGATTATGAAGGTCCGAGTCCATGAGGTGTGTTTCTTGTATGCATATCACATCAGGTCAATCCTTCCCCTCAACTCCTTTTAATTGGTCATAAATAACACTTTTCTTTTCGAACTTAGCCGAGGCAAGACCATTAACGTTCAACGATTTGAGATCTAGATCTGCATTTCTTCTGAGTAACTTCCATGATTTATCTTTATTATATAAAGCATCAATTATCTGAAAATTCTCCATTACACAGAGTCAAAATTAATACAAAAGTTAAATGCAGTATCTAGGAATGAGAGAATGAGAGCCTAGGACAACTCTTGCCATTGGCCAGAGTCCAACAGTCCACCCGTAACGAGGGTCTTATGACCCAATAATCTGACCAACAGAGTGCCGACGTTTGTTTCTAACCAGAATTTGTTTGCCTTGACCTTGAGAAGTTGCAGTTCACTCAGAGAGTCCTGGTTGAACCATCTAAGATCTGAGTTTTTACTAACTTCATATTTTAAATATACGTCCCAATCAGCCAGCCTATGTGTCCCTTCAGTTACAAAAAAAAAAGTCAATCCTCCAAGAGAGAAGCTTGCCTTAATGAAATTCGCCACCTCATCATTTATAAGCGGTTGACCTGACACGCAAGCAGAAACGGGGGAAGGGGGGAAGAGAGACGACGAGGTACCTAAGACAGTCACTTCCCATAAACCACACCAGGGGGTTCAGATAAGCCCACCTCCCAAGATCCCCCTTGAACTCTTACTGGTAATATGGCTATACCAACTTTCGTGGGTGACAACCCCCCCTGCCCCTTAGCAAGGCGGTGTTTCAGCCTTTGCCGCTTGCTTGTGAGCTCAGAATCCATGCCAAGTGCAAGAATTTAGGAAGGGGACTGATTAAGGGAGCACGCTATTACACCATCCTCATGCATGCTTGCCCTGCCAGGCAGATCTGCAGTGAGGTCTACCTCTTAAGCAATCACCCAAATAACCGGGGGTAATTCTTCCGTCAAATCGTGTATCTCATGAGATTTTTGGAGGTCCTGGCAATTTCCAAAGTCAGGAGACTCTTGAGACTCATGAGACTTGAGAGACATGTAAGACTCAAAAACTTAACGAGACTCATGGTATTGAAGAGAAACAGAAATTACAAGGGTTCCGAGAGACTCATGAGTCACTTGATATTCTTGAAGTTCTTGAAAATCATAATCCTTGTGCAGATCAGAAGCCTCCAGATCCAACTCAATAAGACCCTGGCTATGAATTCGAGAATAAGAGACTTGCCGTCTCTGGGGAAGCTGCAAAAAAAATTATTCCCCTGTGAGTTCAGAGATAATTAATTTGAGACCATGATTCTCTTCCCCCTCCTTAACATCCTGTTGAGTGAGACCCTTATCCAGGTCAGTTTTTTCCACTTTTAGTCCCACAGATGAGATACCTTGTAATTCTTTCCTGACGACCAACTTCATGGACTGCGGAACTGGGCCAGTGGTTGAGACGACAGACTCAAACAGTTCAACTGGTTTAACTGTCAATGATTGCGCTTCTGATACTTCCGGGCCCAGCCCTTTGTCACAACCAGAAACACAATCAGCAAAACAATTAGAAACCTGATGCAACTGCCCGAGCTTAAGGCCCAACTTCTTGGTAAAAGCAGAGGTAGTTTCACTGGAAGATTGTAGGTTACCTTCCTTACCACCCATTCCCCCAACCGTGGTATTGTCGTTGTTGTTGATGAGGGGAAAGGAGACAAGCTCAACAGGTGAATCTGAGCTGGCCCCCTGACTCTGTCCACTATTAATTTCCTCATTATCAGCAAGCACTAACAGGGGTTGAAATCTGTTCTGTAAGCTAAGCGGCTGATTGGAACCCTTATGAAGTGCCAGCTTAAACCTAGCGGAGACAATAAATAGTAATTTAGCACTGATATCTTCCCATGTAACATCCTTTGGGGGGCCCTGCAACAGAAACTGTTCAAGACTTTTACTACTTCCCAGCATTAGGACCAAATCTTGCAGGAACTGAGGCCAGGCTGACTCATCAATACCTGGGTGCTGACTCTTCAAATTGAAAAGCAACCAATCTGTTATCTGGAAGACAACAACTTTCAACTTAGGAGCTACCAAGGAATCAGCGCTCTCAGCATTACCAGTGTTATGAGTCATAACTGATGGGGGGGAAGCGAAAAGCTCCATTGACTCTATTTCCATAGGAACCGGGTCGAATGCTTCCTTGAAAGGGTCAATATCCATCGAAACAACTTCTGAATCTTTACTTGGAATCGGTGGCTTGATCGTTTTCTCCTGTGTTCCATCAGTAATTGAATTGGAATTACCCGGACACATTTCTTTCTGCTCAGCAATAGACAAACTGGGACTTTTTGTCTGTTTCCCAGATCCTTTCTTCTTGACTTCCTTCCATTCTTGGACGCCTCCAATACCGTGCCTAGATACGTAATCTGCTGCTTTCGGTCCGGGGGACTTTTCCGTGTTGCCAGCTAGAGAAGAAACGAATCCTTTATTTTTGTGTTTTTCCCCTCCCATCCTTGCCCCCGCCTGCGATGCCGCCGATGCCCCAGATAGAGCAGCATCATTTACCATTGCTCCCTGAGACCTCGGCACCACCATCTGTCCTCGTCTAATTGAACTGCCCGGTTGAGGATGGGACGAAGACGATTGAGGAGAAAGCCAATCTGCCGGCGGGCAAAGGTTTTTGTGAAAGTCACTCCTCCCTTCCCAAAACCAGCCCACTGGCTGGCCTACTTGGTTCAGGTCTTCCCGGTAGACCCATCCTTCAAAACCAGCCACCGCAAGGAGCCATTTGTTGGGTCTATGAGGATTCTTTTTGAGTCTCAAATCAGGAGGAACCGCATGTTGAGGATGATGGGAACAAGCAAAGTCAGAGTGGAGGTGGCCGTAAACTTTACATTTAAAGCACCAGGTACGAAACTTATGTGCAGTATGGATCTGGTAGACACGACCCCCCATTTTAAATGGAATGATATCGTCCATTGTGAACAGTTGTTCTTTTGGCAGGTCGAGGGCTAACATAATCATCCCGTTTAGCCACGTAGGACGACAATGGATCGATAAAATCCACGATTTTGAACTGTTGTCCAAAATCGTGGATGAAGGCCGCCTGGACCTCGATCGGAATGTGGCGAAATTCAACCCAATAATAATCCTTCATACACTAATCCCTTTTCTCCTCTAGACCAACTTTTTTGGGAAGCCAAGGATAGATTCTGACCTCGGACCGATCCCAAAACAATTTCTTTCATGCATCCATCCTGACTTTATCCTTATCGAACAAACTCATCACCGTGAAGACTGTGGGAGTAATTGGCTGAATTAGGAAAAAAATTGTCACCCCTTCTGATCCGTTCCTCAGCGCCTCCATTTTTTTACAAATGAATTTAATCTTATCATTAATAGATCTATAGGCCGCATCATCGTAAAAAATCCAGTTGCTAGCGTGTTTGGTATAGACCGCATCACGCTGCACCAGTTTGTTGGTGGGATAGGACTTCATCAGAGTCTTCCTGGCCCCTTGTTCAATTACAAGCTGTTCAGAGGGTAGGAGAAAAAGCGAAAGGAAGTAGGCTCTAGCAGAAGACAGATTCCTAAGAGGGACCTTGCGAGAGCCTGATAGGCCAATCGAGGGACGTTGGATATTTAGAGTTTTGTTCTGCAGGGATTCCCTCACTTTTTGTGCCCATGAGGGTTGATTGGGCTGTTGGGAAGAGGGACTCTCTGAATTAGCCACCTTCGGGGAGGAGGACGGGGGCAAAAAATTTTCTTGTTTTTTTTCCTCCTCCGTTAGTACCTCATCATCGCTTGCTTCCCCTCCCTGCCTCTCGTCCTCCATGACAAGGTCCTCCGAAGGTGTACGTATGCCTCGAGATAGCAGCCTGACTGGCCGAGAACTGTGGATAAACAGCGGAAGCTGCCACTGTGTGCATCAAACTTCCCGCCCCAATCCTTGTCACAGACTGATGTGACACTCCTTTACTATCGAGTCGTGATGACAACAAATTCCCCTTACCCCCGGGAGACCTTCCTGGAATGAGGATGGATGATTCTACACCCGGCCTAGCGTACGGTTTCGGACCAATGTGCCTGAATAGTGCATGACGCATTGCTCCTTGGTAGAAGAGCAATGACTCCGGACCCTTCGCTCTACGGCAATTCAATTTCATTGTGATAATATGTCAGCAGAGAAAACCAGAGAATGATGCGAGAGAATCAGAAAACAATCTGATTACCGCACACACCCAATTTGCCACTTCCAACGCTAAACGCTCCGCCCTCCTACAGTCGTAGAATATCTCCTAATTCCTTCTGATCCCTTAAATTAAATTATAAAGTAATTAATATACATTCATTTTTTTAAATATACTGCTGAAAAAATAAGAAATGGAAATCATAGACTAAAGGTTGTGAAGCTGGCTTGGGACCCAGGGATAAAGAGGATTGAGGCGGGCGCAGAGAAAAGGAAGGAACACACCTGCGTAGCTGACTGAAGACACAATTGCTACCTCACCAAGTTCACAGGCTTGTTTACTAGCTTCGTTGCAGCTTCGTTGCAGCTTCGTTGCAGCTCCTCGCTTATCCCTCAGCTGGTTAAGTAGCACAACAATTCCAGACCTTACCACTAAACACTCACCTTCGCACCCCTTCCCGTACACTTGAAACAAAAACGAAGGAATGGTCACGTCTGCGATCGACTTCAGAACTCTGTCCACTGAATTAGCCGTCAACGTAATTCTGTTCTAACCAGGAAGCAACAACCGACCCCGTTCTGCTAAGAGATCCTGTTGCGATCACCCTTCCACCCAACCTGCCACCCTCTTGAATGAGAGGAACAATCCTTCATGACTATTGAACCTTGACCCTCATTACTCTCCCAGACCTCTCCTTGACTTCCTAAGTATCTATCCCCCCACACCAACCCTCCAATCAGGGGACAGGTTCCGAATTTCAAAAACCAGGCTGGCCGATTTCTCCTCGATAGATTATCGACAGCTGTCAGTTGACAAGGAAAAATGACCCATACATTTCAACCCACGCCTCCAAACGTACTACTACATCCCTTATCCTCCCCAGGTACTGATAGTATCCACCCGAGCTTTAAACACCCCCCACCAATCTGGAAACTAATTACGCGTAGTACCTTCGCTTCCCTAGCACATGTAGCTGGCACAGATACAACCAATGCTGAGACACAGCTACACCCTGACTCCCTCACCTTCCTCTTTATGAGCAGCAGACTTTAACCATAACTATGCCGGCCTTGGGTTGGGCTTTTGTCCCACCGTTGTTTTGGGGTTTCATGGCAGCAGCCACTCCTGGGCCCGATGGTTCCGCCTGGGTCTTTTCCTTTCCACTTGTTTGTGCCCCTGATTTTGTTCCCCCCTCCATCATCGCTACGAACTTACTAGCATCTGGACCCAGCATGTGTCCAGCTCCCCCTGATCCTTTGGGGGGCCTGATACGGATTTCTTTGTTTGCTGGGTCTCCTTTGCCCAAACTGCTTGTACTGCTCCTTGGGGGTGTTGTAGGACGGGTGGTGTTTTTCTCTGGAGGGGGAAGTTGTGCCTTCTGCATCACTGGGGAGGGTGACTGTGGGGGTCCAGTGTCCGGCGGTCTGGCGTCCATTTGGGGGCCCCCCTGCCCCTCCCATGCCCACCCGATTGTCACCCCATTCGTGCCTGGTGCCTCGTTATACACCCATCCTTTGTGGACAGGATCCACTGTATCCCAGTGTGTAGTGTTGAATGGGTCCCGCGTCAACCTACCTGTCGCCCGATTCCTCCTGCCCGTGTCGTAAGGGCACGAATCATCTGTGCCCAGATGGCCATACGCTCGGCATCGGAAGCACCATGGTCTCAGCTTGTGAGCCGTGTGGGTTTGGTGAACCGGCCCCCCAACCTGGTAGGGGATGATGTCGTCTACTGAGAATGGCTGGTCCAGTTCTAAATGACTCCAATCTATTTTGACGATATAAGACTCCAGGCTAAGTAACCCCTGGGTTGCCGAGGCCCTGCATCCAGTCCAGGAAAGCGCATGCCCCGAAGCCGCAAGAGGTCCTACATCACACAGTCTTTCTCCAAGTTGAGTAATGAATAACTCATGTCTCTGGCCAGATAGACTGCCAAATTCGGTTGAAATAGGAGACTAAAGTGGTGCCTTGGAGCTCGTCTTGAAAAGGGCATTATGACCTGTATACTCTCTCCCTCTCACCCAGTCGCTGACCTCCGACCTGATGAGTCTCTCAGATGCCCAACTGCTGAGCCTCGTGCAGGAAATTCTTCAGAGAACTGTGCAGGAGGGAAATGCAGGAGAGCGCAGGGAAGAGGAGGAGGGTAATACAAGAAAGTGCAGGGAAGAGGAGGAGGGTAATACAAGAAAGTGCAGGGAAGAGGAGGAGGGTAATACAAGAAAGTGCAGGGAAGAGGAGGAGGGTAATGCAGGAAAGTGCAGGGAAGAGGAGGAGGAGGGAAATACAAAAAAACGCAGGGAAGAGGAGGAGGGAAATGCAGGAAAGTGCAGGGAAGAGGAGGAGGGTAATACAAGAAAGCGCAGGGAAGAGGAGGGGAACGCAGGAAAGTGCAGGAGGAGGGAAATGCAGGAAAGTGCAGGAGGAGGGAAATGCAGGAAAGTGCAGGGAGGAGGAGGAGGGTAATACAAGAAAGCGCAGGGAATCATTTGTATCATTTTATATGGGACGCTGGGCCCGGTTCCCAGCACGTGTTGCTCCCCACAAATAGACTGGAGCATTTGTCCCAAAAAAAAAAAGAAAAAAAAAAAAAAGAAAAAGGAGGGGAATGATGGAAAGTGCAGGGAAGAGGAGGAGGAGGGAAACGCAGGAAAACACAGGGAAGAGGAGGAGGGAAATGCAAGGCAATGCACAGGAATTGGCTTCTTGATTAGTGCATATGCACACTCCTGACTCTGTTCGCGGATCTCTCCGCCTGTGCTACAGCCAAATCAACTCCAGAAAGTCGTGGTGTGAGTGAGTTTGTGAGTGTCTGCGTGAGTGCGTGCGTGAGTGAGCGAGTGTGTGCCTGAGTGTGTGAGTGTGTGAGTGCGTGAGTGCATGAGTGCGTGAGTGCGTGAGTGCGTGAGTGCGTGGATGAAGGCATTGAGTAAGTGAGTCACTAAGTGAGTGAATGAGTATGAGCGGAGGCGACTGGGGACCTTGCTGCGTTTCACTACATAGTCATCACCAAATGTGCACCACAGTGGGTGTATCTTCGGACAAATAGGAGGAAAAGGACTGTGGTCTCATCGGAATGTTTTTCGCTTCATCTCTGCATTTCTAAAGGCGGGCGAGTTACGCGTAGAAGGTTTGTTGCATTGTTTGGACTCTCGACGAAGTGGTCAGCGTCCTTGGTGCACGATCTCAGCTGATCGTTCAAGTTTAGACTTGTACATGGAACGCGATTGAAGTGGTTGTCTTATTTGCAAGTCGTGTTCAGAGCAAGTGTTGGCCACTGCATTCCTATCTTATTCTGTTCAGCGGGTTACATCTGGACTCGAACTCCAATCTTCATTTCAACAGTTCACTGGACTACCACCAACTCAGCTAGGCCCGTTGGTGTTTAGACTTCTTTGAACTGAATCTGTCGCGGCAATTTTGCGTGAGATCCATGTCAAGCAGTCCAAGGGCCTTGCCCCACTGCACACAATCTACATGTACCTGGCCAGATTGTTGATGGCAGGCATTCACAATGATTCAACATTTGGAATAAATTGGGATCATTATTATTACATCCAATTACATTTACAAAGCGGAGCACGGTCCTAAGTGTGGTTCCATCTTGGCTTACTCCTTTGACCCGTAGGGCACCCCAGCCATTCCGTTTGCGGGCATGCTCTTCTCCCAACCACGCAGCAGCCCGTCAGGATTGAGTTTTATACACCTGGAAGCTTTCAACGTTCTTTTAAAGTTCAGGGGCATTTCGGTTCAACTTGCGGGGGGAAGGGGGGGGGAGCAGCGGCGCACTGGGCCCAGGTAGAACGGAAAGGGCAAGTACCAGCGGTCGGGGAAGTTCGGAGCCCGTGAGGGTTGCGTTTAATGGCCCCGGAAGCTTTCAACGTTCGTTC
>BFEA01000103.1:2644534-2665778 GCA_003427395.1 Chara braunii | reverse complement strand
TGTGTGTGTGTGTGTGTGTGTGTGTGTGTTTGTGCGTGTGTGTGTATGTGTTTCTCTCTCTGCAAGTTTGTGTGTGTTTATGTCTCTCTACCTCTCTTCCACAAGCATACAAACATAGAAACAAACAAACGTACACAAACAAAAGGACATACGTCGTTCTTTTATATCATAGTTTTGCTCGAAATAAAACACATCTTTATTCTTTGCTCTCAATTTTTTCGATCTGTCACGCCTGCCTCAACTGGTGGTTTTTAGTATTGTCTTCGTACCGAAGTGCATTTTTGATATGAAAACACTGAAAGTGCTTCAGGATGTAACTTTAAAAAACATCTAAGTGAAACACCGAAATCCCAAAGTACGTTTTCGGTAGCAAAACACCAAAACCACTTCGAAAGATAAGTTTTAAAAAAAGGACTAAGTGAAACACCGAAATCTCGATGTGCGTTTTCCGTACTAAAACACCGAAACTATTTCGAAAAATAATTTTCAAAAACAACTAAGTAAAACACCGAAATCCCGAAGTTAATTTTCGGTACAGAAACACCGAAACCACATCAACATATAACCTCTCAAAAGACCTTAGTAAAGCACCAGAATTTCGAAGTGTGTTGTTGATATTGAAACACTGAAACCACTTCAGGAAGTAACTTTCAAAAACAACTAAGTGAAATAATGAAATCCCGAAGTGTGTTTTCTGTACAAGAACACTGAAACCACTTTGGGATGTAACCTCCCAAAATACCTACGTAAAACACTGAAATCCAGAACTGCGTTTTCATTACCCGAAACACCGAAACCACTTCAGGATATAATTTTCAAAACAACTACGTAAAACTTTAAAATTCGTAAGGGCATTTTTGTTACCGAAACACCAAAACCAATTCAGTAGATAACCTCACAAAATGCCTAAGTAAAGCACCGAAATCACAAAGTGCGTTTTCGATACCAAAACACCGAAACCACTTCGATAAATAACTTCAAAAAACATCAAAGTAAAACACCGAAATCCCGAAGTGAATTTTCGATGTCGAAACACTAAGTCACTTCATGATATAACCTCTTAAAATGCCCAAGTTAAACACAAAAATCCCGAAATGCATTTTCGGTACCTAAACACCGAAACCACATCAGGAATTAACTTTCAAAAATGACTACGTGAAACAAAAAAATCCTCAAGTGTGTTTTCGGTACCAAAACACTGAAACCACTTCGGGATGTAACCTTTCAAAATACCAAACTAAAAACATTGAAATTTCGGAGTGCATTTTCGATACCGAAACACCGAAATCGCTTCTAGATTTAACTTTCAAAAACAATAAGTGAAACATCGGAATCCCGAAGTGCGTTTTCGGTATCGAAACACCGAAACCACTTTCGGACATAACCTCCCAAAATGCCTAAGTAAAACACTGAAATCCCAAAGTGCATTTTCTGTACGGAAATGCCGAAACCATTTTGGGATATCTCTCAAAATAAAACACCGAAATTCTGAAGTGTGTTTTCTGTACCAAAACACCCAAACCGCTTCGGGAAGTGACTTCAAAAAATGACTAAGTGAAACAACGAAATCCGAAGTACGTTTTTGGTAATAAAACACCAAAACCACTATGGGAAATAACCTCTCAAAATGTCTAAGTAAAAGACTAAAATCCCGAAGTGCGTTGTCGATAACAAAACACCGAAACCACTTCGGGATATAACTTCCTGAAATCACTAAGTGAAAAACAAAAATCCCAAACTATATTTTCGATACCGAAACATCAAAACCACTTCGAAATATAACCTCTTAAAATACGTATGTAAAACACCGAAATCCTAAAGTGTGTTTTAAGTACCGAAACACCAAAACCTTTTCGAGATATTTCCTAAAATGCCCAAGTACAACACTGAAATCCCAAAGTGCATTTTCGGTATCGAAACACCGAAAACACTTCGGGATATAACCTTTAAAAATGCCTAAGTAAAACACTGAAATCCCAAATTGTGTTTTCGATACCGAAACCATGTCGGTAAATGACTTTAGAAAAGTGAAGCAACGAAATCCTAAAGTGATTTTTTGGTAACAAAACACTGAAATCACTGGAAGTTCAGGATAAAATCTTTCAATATGCTTAAGTAAAACAATGAAATCCTCATGTTCGTCTCAGTGTCGAAACACCGAAACCACTTTGGGATACAACTTTAAAAACTGACTAAGTAACATACTAAGATTCCGAATGCATTTTCGATAACGAAACACCAACGCACTTTAGGAGATAACCACCTTAAATGTCAAATTACAATTTCAAAATCATATTTTGGTGTTAAAAAAAAACGAAGTCATAAATATATATTTTCGCTTCGATAAACTAAAACACTGATTTCGGTAATCCATTTTAGCGAATTCAGTAACCTTTCTTTCACAAGCATTGTTACTCCGTTCGGTGAAATTTTTATGGTTTATTGACTATGAGTGTAAACACAGATAATAATTTAACTGCCTAAAGAGCTCGTCATTAGGTGTAGGTGTCAAGCCTAAGAGAATAATTGAGTTGGTAAAAATCAACCTGTTACCGAAAGATAATATGAAATTCAGTACATGTGGATTTTTCTATAATCACGTCCTTGAGTAGTATCTCAATGATAATAACCTGCACATGCAAAGGTCAACAAAGTTTCAATATCTCGGCTTCTCTTTCACTGTTTATTCCCTATCTTTTTTTTATGGTCAAGACCTCAGATTATAAAAGTAAGAGTAAAGAAACATTTGCGTAAGCTCATATCTTAACCCATGTCATAGACCGGTCGACGCAATTCATGTTATCTCCTCCCTTTAAAAAAAAATATTCCTTGAGTATGTCTTTATCATAAGTCGTGAAGGAAAATTGTATCTTCCTTCGTTCTTGTCTTCACATTTTATCTCATTGGATCATAAATGCCTTAATCACTAGTACCTTCTCCATTGTTGAAAAATTACGTGATGCTGGCCAGTACCCGAACTTTTCAGGGGTCGGACACAGGGGCGACAATGTCTCATAAATCGTACTTTTCTTTTGTCCGTGCACGAAAGGAAACGGAAAAAAAAAAAAAAAAAAAAAAAAAAAAAAAGCCTTTGTACTGCAATGATGTCAGACAGGGTAGTCTAGGAGGCCGTCTTCACTGTCTTGAATGCATCTTACAACGAAGACCGTCACATTATGAAACTTCTTGTTTTTTCTTTTTTATTTCTCTTTTGTTTGTTATGCGTCCTCTGCCAACGAGGCAGGGCGGAATCCGTGATCTGCTCTAGCTGCGTTTCCTCATATGACTGTAACCCTGATGTATCCAGCTGTTTTCAAGGCCGAATCCGTGTTTTCGTTTTTTTTTTCTTGTTTTTTTTTTTTTGAATCTGACAATCTGAATCCGTGATCTGCTCGAGCTGTGTTCCCTCAAAGGATTGTAACCTTGATCACACTGGCACTTACGGGAATGTATCTTGCCATTTTAACGGCCGAATCCGTGTTTCTGTCTTATTTTTTTTGTTTTGAGTTTCTGGAATCTGACAACCTGGTCACGAGGCTAAGATGCCCTCACTGAGGGCACACTCACACTAACACTTCCGAGAATGTATACAACTACAATCACACCCAAAGCTTTGTTTCGTTTTCTTGTTTTGTGAGTTTTCACGGCCGCAACTTTTTTTTTTTTTTTTTTCCGTGAGAGTATTATAAAGAAATGGAGTGGAACCCAGACTCGGCAAAACTCGGAGCGCAGTGAAAATCAGGGTCGGCAAAAACAGGCTCGAAAGTACTGGTGGTTTAACAATTATCAATTCATGGGTTGATGTAACACTTTAACATATAGTTTTGAATTTCATAAAAGGAGTCGGTCTATGCGGGTAACTTTTCTATTATTTTTTCTCGCGGTTCAATTTTCTTAGTTCATTTTATGACGCGTAGAGCTACCCACACTAGGGTACCTCTTTTTCGTTATGTCATTTCGTTTTATTTTTTGTTACACGTGAGTAGCAGATTGAGTTGCACTAGAGTCTTCTACCACTTGATGAATATCGGATAATCTAAGTTTAAACAAGTAGTCAGATAACTAACATTGAAGTTTTCAACTACTCTTTCAATACTATTTAATCTACATACACACAAGTAGTACAACAGCTACACAACTATATATATAAGTATATATAAGTCAACTAAATTATAGGATGACACGCATTGGTGTTTGTATTATACGACTCTTTCAAACAAGGCATTTTCATATTATACACGTACTCAGACAACTCACACTGGAGTTTATAACTTATCACTGTGTATGTACTAGTCAATGTACTTTAAAAAAAGTAATATGATGACCTTTCAAAAAACAATATGATGACTCGAATTACGGTTTGTATCTTACGACCCTTTCAAACAAGGCATTTTTAGACTATACATGTACTCAGACAACTCACACTGGAGCTTATAAATTATGTATATACTGGACAATGTACTTTCAAAGAAGTAATTCGATCCATATATTTACATATACACGCAAGCGGCAACACAACTCACACTGAAATATCCCACTACCTTTCAATGGTGAACAAACAGTCAGGTAACTCACACTGAAGCATCTCAGTATTTATTCATTGTTCAACACTCACAAGATGACTCTCATGGGAGTTTTCTGCTACCTCTTGAATGTTGTGAAGTGTAATTCAAGTTAGGTAATAGGATGAGTGATATTGAAGCATAATGCTATCGGTTTAATGTTATACAAACAAATTATATGTAAATAAACAGTAAACAATTCATCTTTACATACACAAACAAGCAATCGGATAACTCACACAAGCATCCCAGTACCTTTCAATCACATGCATTTTTACATACACACAAGTAGTAGAGAGACTTACACTAGAGTTCTCGACCATCCTTCAATATCAATCAAACTAGGGTTAAACAAGGAACAGGGTGCCCCACACTAGAATTTTCTACCACTATATATTTATATATCTACGAAGTTACTTCCGAACATTCGAGGGGGTTCTCCACCCCCATGGAACGTTTGGGTGTTACACTGAATATGAGGAGGTTGAACTTCCTAAAGTTCGGGCTCTGTCAAAAATTATTTTCGGAACGAGACAATTTTCTTTGGTGAATTTTATATGATGTAGATTACATGCCCATAAATTTTCAAAGCATTTGGCATAACCAAACAAAATAAAAATTCATAAAAAAATGTGTTCGTAACCAACAATAGAAAAAAGTTGGAGTTCTCCTGCAACAGCAAGCAGTAGTGGCATGTAATCACAATAGTACCAATGTGTAGATGTACATTTTTTTTGTCAATAATAGTCAGTCGTTGTTAGCAGCAGTGAACAGTAACAATGAACTATAGTAGCTACCAATTGCAGTCTACAGCCAGTAACTTTCTTTTGTCCAAAATAATATTGCATAGTTAAATCGATATTTTATTTTTACAGTTTATTTTTGTTGCAGTCGGCATACAAGGCTGACCAAAGCTTCAAACTCATCCAAAGTGGAATACACCTTGATCAAGTGATGTACCACATGCATGTTAGTAGAATTAAACTTGAGAAAACAAGAATTAAACCAAAGAAACGAAAATATAGAGAAACATGAATTTTATCTAGTCAATATATTCAACTGCAGCTACATTCTAGGTTAGTTGAAATAAAATTCAGTGTGAGTATGCCTTCACTAGGTTTTACAGAGTTATATCCTAGCCTCTTGAAGTTGATATCTTTCAGCTAGAGCTTAATCTTTTATTTTTTTCACTCTTTCACTGTCCCCCTTCGTCTTCGTTTCTTCCACCTGATGTTTTTTTCGCATTTTACTCGACTCACGTGTTTGCTTAGTCGTTAGTTCAAAGTAGTTATACCCCCTCCCAATAACACCTAGTTTTTGCTGCCGCAAACCGGTTCAAGAAAAAATACAGTCTAAACAAGTGCATGGATTAAGAAAAGTTTTATGTCCGAGTAGAGATTGATCTCAAATTTTTGCATCAACTCTCAAAATGCACTGAGATTTGGACACATAGATGGAAGGTTTGAAATGATTGGCTCATGAAATAAACAAAATAAAATAAAATAAAATGAATTACCCATAGAAACAATCGAAATGTTGGATGAAATCATTGTTATGAAAGTTGTTTGAACAGTGAATATAACGTCACGTTGTTTTAAAAGCAAGTTTTCCTTACTCGTTTGGTGTGTGCACACAAGTTGTTATCTTCGTTGCGCATAACTCCACAAACAGGCACAACAACTGACATTTCGTTAAAACTGACATTTTTTTCTAAATTCACGAAAGTGAACTTAGTCAAAATTTCATTGCTCATCGGGGGAGAAAGTGGTTATCTCACTTTGTCCATCTGATGTACCTCAACGTAAAGTACCGTTAAAATACATCCAATGGTCAGATCATCGGGAGTCGCCACGACACCCTATGATCTGATCATCTGACGTCATGGGTACAAAAAAATACTAAAAAATGTTGTTTTTTTTTATGCTCAATTTTGTGAATTTGGAAAAAGATATCAGTTTTAACAAAATATCATTTTAAATGTGTTCGACTGTTTCCTCGAACTTTCATGGACTCATCAGAAGGTTGAATGACAAAGATTGACTGGTATGTAGTGTAAGGCTTCTTTCTCTTTCCGTGTCTTTCCCACACTGAAACCCTTCTTTGTTCTCACCGTACTTTTTATTTTACGTTATCTCCCTCACACATCGCCCTTCTTGTTCCCCTCTCGTTAGTTATTCTCTTCTAGCCTACTCTGTGTTATTGTGCGGATCGTTGTATGTGCACTTTGCCTCAATGTCTCAATGCATCAGACTCGCAATATGACTAAATGTCAATATATTTCACATGCTCTTTGACCTTCTATTCAACCAGGACTACTGGTCACTGCCAAAAAATCAACGATTGAGGCAAGAAAATGAAAAATAATAATAATAATAATAATAATAATAATAAAATAATAATAAAATAATAATTTTCGAGCATGAGAAATGATAACAATCCCAAGGAGGGAAGCGGGATGGCAGTGCTAGCAGGAAGCGTGATGACTAGTTTGGAAGCCGAGTCCAGCAAGCCAAACAGAAATATGTGCACAATTTGTCACAAAAAATGGAAGGACAAATGTGAATGTCGGAATGTTAATCGATTGACCGAAATGACACTTCGTCGTGACTTTAAAGTACCCGCCTACTTCCTTGTGAGTTAGATCGTCGTGTGAGACGTAGTCGTTCGGTGTATCCCTCGTTTTACTACTCGTTTACTTTATCCTTGCACATACCTTCGAGCAACCTAAAAAAGTAAAAAATAAAGAAAAATATATTTAGGTAGTACGACGTGCGTGTACGCAGGTTGCTCCTACACCCGTACATATATTCATGTACGCAACACGTACACGCACGGGCGTACTCCCGTACGTGGGAATACGTAAAAAAAAAAAAAAAAAAAAAAAAAAACAAAGTGTGTTATGCGAAATGATATTTCAAACAACTTTTGTCGGAGACTCATCTCAAAATTCTACACCAAACTGGAGTTAAAAAACGAATAAATTAAAACAATTAAAAAATAAAAACAAAAAAATAAAAAATAAAATTATGTAATAAATATATGTTATGCAGTATCATGATACAAACAACACTCGTCTGAGAGTCGTCCTCGAGTTTCCAATCAAACTCGAGAAAAAAATCAGAAACTAAAAAAATATATATATATCATATAATTAAAAATTATAAAAAAATATTAAAAAATATATATATATTTTTTTGGAGTTTTCGTTAAGTTTTTTTTTTTTCTTAAATACAAGCAATAGTTTAATTATGGCCCACTGCCCAACGCAAACGTACAATGTCAAAGAGTTGCAGATTCATGGGTCGTTAGGTCTCCAAACCTGCCTTGTGGGTTGGAGCCCCGCCCCTGTAGAAAATCAGTCTTTCAAAAAAAAAATTGCCAATTCACCGGACACCCGCTCTAAAAAAACATCAAGAAGAAACGCACCCCACTATTCCTAATTAATACGCACTAAGAAAAACACAAAATACAACCACACCGAACAAATCTTAATTAGGGTTTTAATTAATTTTTAAATAGAATTGATTGTGGTTGAGAATTTGGGTATGACTCCAGACAAAAGATGTTTGTATTCTTTGCACAATATTTGTTTTTGTTTTTTTTTTTAATATCATTTTCTTACGTACATGTACGCATGACTGTGGATCCGTATGCGTACGCCGAAATACGTACGTATACGCCCTTCGTACGCGTACGGGGTGCTACCTAGAAATGTATTTTAAAAAAATTAGTAATTGTAAGTGAGAAACAGAAAAGAAAAAAGAAAGCAGGGTATATTTGAGATCTAACATCTTTTACTCTAACAGGATAGTGATTTGTCACAATTTCCAACAAGTTCCTCCTCTCTCTTTCCCTGTGTCAAATCGGTCTCCACAAAAGCAAGTGTGGTGCATCCCTAAAGCACAAAGTCTCGATAACTCTTCCAATCGACCTCGTCCTCAACTGCCAATAGGTGTCTCTTTCCCTGACTTTTCTACTCTTCACTCCCTCTCACGAAATCACGTGTTCCCCTACTTCCCATCAAATCCCCTGCCTAATAACGAATGCATACAAGTTATACCGTCGGTCACATACAACCAAAATGAGGGTGCGTTGTGTTCAAGGAAAAACGATCGTTGTGTTCCTCGAGATCACCCTGCCCTCCTTTATATTCGTGATCTCACGTTTTTCTTTTTTTTTCCTTACTCTCTTTCTTGATCTTTTTTTTCCTCCCTCTCTCCGTTCGGTACCCATTAGGAACGTCTCCCTCGATTCACACTTGTTCTCACATTCATAGTTTTGCTTACCGACGAGACCACTCTCGCTTTGTTTTCCCATGTTTGTTACCCCAGATTGTTCCCTTGCTTAAGATCTCGTTCCTTCACAATCGCGTGCAACTCGTATTCTCAACTCCTGCTCATGATCTTGCTCGCTCTCACTCCCGTTTTTTTTCGTCCTCGTGTTTTTTCGCCCTTCCCCTTCTCTTATCTTTTCTGCTCATATTCACACTCGCTGACACTCCTCCTCGTGTCTACTTGCTTACTGCTGCGACGACTGGTTCCCGCTCATGCTGATGTGTGCTTACTTGATTTCATACTAGTGCTCACTTCGTTAGCTTGCGTTTCCTCTCACTCGCTTGCTTATTTTCATACTAGCGCTTGTTGCCCTTAACTCGCTTCGTTCCTCGCTATCGTGTTAGTTAGCGTTCACTTACGGTTGCATTCGCATTCATGATCTCACGCATTTTTGCCCATGCTTGTGTTTGCATGCATGCCCTCGTTTACATGTTTGCAGTCACGCCACCACTTGTGTACTTGCATTTTGCACTTGTTCGCATCATTATTGCTCTCGTGCTTGCTTAGTTGCTTGCTAACGCGCTCGCTTTCATGTTAGCACTCACATGCTTTCTTTCAATTTACCAAGCCAGTGTTTTTTTTTTCCTTTTTTTTTTCTCTGTACATTGTTTGTCCCTCGTTACCCTCGTTCTTCCTTTTGCCTTGCCATATTGCCTTTCTTGCAATCCTTGGGCCGAATCGATCATACGCTACTACGCTTTGGTCACAAATGGTTAACAGGTACGGTCTGTTAACCTTTGGTATCAAGGCTTGGATTTTGAGCATCCAAATCTGAAGGGTTCAGTGGTAAAGAAGTATGGAAACAACACCATCTTTGATCTTCTGCACCTCTCCGCAAACACGTACAGGTTTTGTAGTAAAAAACAATCATCTTTGCGGGATCTCATATTTGGGTTGACCAAGGCGTAGTTGATCGAACATCGTGGAAATTTTTGTTATTCTGTTCGAGTGTCGTATGTAAAAATACAGACATATACCCTTGTAAGAGGATTTGTTCCGACAACATTGTTGTATTGAATACCCTTACCAGGTTGCGGGAGGTGCGTCCATGACGCTTGATGAGACGGTGTTGCGCTATTTTATGCGGCACTCACCCAAGCCGTTGCCGTTGTAGTGGAAAAGTGAGTAGGATTAGGACTATAAATTTTATGTGGGCGCACATTACAGCAATGCGTGATGAGTGGCGGTTTGGACATCGAGAGAGATGGTTAATGGAAGACCATAAATTTGCGCGTGTTCGCCTCCTTACCATGAGCAATATTATCGAAATTTTGCGAAGAAACAATGCAAAGCATAATAAAAACATTAAAAAAAAAACTAAAAAAAAACGCAAATGCACTATGAAACCCTATTCGGAGTAACTTTCGGAGTTCGTCAAATTTCTATCTGAATTGGATGTTTTTGTCAATTTTTTCGTTACTGGTCAAAATATGCCAAAAAATGATACAAATATACCCTACAGCATATATATATAAACAAAAAATCGCAAAAGTTTGCAGTTTCGGTGAAAAGTTTTTCGTAAATGAAACCACGTATTAACCATATGAATCGCTTGACGACCGACGATCTTGCGCAGTGACGCAAGCAAATGACGGTTTTTTGTTGGTTAGGATTACCACGTGCTTGCCTCGTGTGCGTGTGGGACTGAGTGTCAACGGCCACCTCGGTATATTCTGTGAGATGATGGTTTGGCGTAGCCTTCGCCATCAGGCCCAGGGCGTTCCCCAGGCCATGTATGGCCAATTGGCTATGGGACATGACCGCTACGAGGCGGTTGAGTCAGTGGCCTCTTATTAGTTCGCATCAAGGTTGCCCGTGAATGGTACAAGTCTTTCTTGATTAAGGCATGGTGAGCGCTCTGGCATGAGGACGCAACGTTCGTGACGTTTTTACTGCGCCTATTTTATTTATTTTTGTTCATTTATACTTTGATTATATTTTTTTGGTTTGGCATATTTTTATTTTATCTGTGTAATTTTATCATATCCGATAAGTGGGGTTCGTTACCGATAAAGCGTTATTCGCATGCGTTGGTGGCAAGGCCGGATTTCATCTCACACTGGATGTGTGACCTTCGGTCTGTCGCTCGACGGTGTGTTGTGCAGCCAAGGCATAGGCTTGGCAAGATCGGATCGAGAGAAATCGAATGTGTGGGCAAGATTGCGTCGGAAGTAACCTGGTAGAGCCTTTAGTATGGGCAGCGAACGGCATGCACAAGGGAAAGGTTGGATTTTGGTCGTAGTAAGTGACTCGCGCAAGGTTCTCGGCGGTCGAGGCATGGCCCTGAAACCTTGTATGTGTGGTGTCGAAGGGGATGACTGTGAATTTAGTTGCATATGACCTTGGTCCAAGTCGCTAGGACTAGGCCTGAGCGAGGCACCATTTATAATTGATTTTGCGTTAGCCTACCTCGGACATGAGCTTAGCTCAAATTGGTAAACGTACTTAACTATGTGGCAACAAGTTCTAGATTTGAAGCCAGCTTGTTGTAGCAGAGCGAAGGAGCGATTTGAAGGACCTGAGGGGTTGAGGGTCCTACACAACTATCGGATTTCAAGTTTGGTTTTGGTCTTCGGTTCTGGATTTTCATATCAGTATCGGGACCATATCCTACTGTAGGGACTCGTGAGAGATATAGCAAGCACACTAGGCCGCAGGGACGAAGTTCCTCCTATTTTTCACGATAATATCGAATCCTGCTTTACATGGCATGAGAGGGTCCCCTTTGCCAGACTGATGCGCTTGAGAACGCTTATCAAAGAGCACGTTATTCGTGATTCTCCGTTATAGTTCCGAGAGGAAGGCGATAGAGAGGTGGGGAGGAGGTTGCTTTGTCGTTCAAAATGCATGGTCTCCTTTTTCACGTAGGCATGATCCACTGCACACATGTCGCCATTCAACGACTTGCAGAGAAGGATGTATTCCCTGAAGATTATTAAAAAAAACCTACAACTATAGCGTGGTTCAGGATATGGTTGTTAATGATAATTATCATTTTCTTGACATCGCAACGTGGTTGTCTAGCAGAGCTCATGACTCTCGTATACTGTGAAACACTTTACTGTTCCAATGAGTTCAACGACATATATCGTTGTCTCGTTGTCGGTATTTGCCGTTGTTTTTTTAGGTTGCACATGACGGGGTGTGATTGCGTGAGGCGTGATCCACGTGTGCACCTCGACGACCTCTGTCGAGGTAGAGATCGACGGTGAGTAATGTGTATGTGTGAGCGCGCATTATTGCATTGTGTGATAGGTGACTGAATAGTCGTCGACCCAAGCAATCGGTAGGCCCTTGACAAGAGTGTGCGCTGATCTAGGTTGATTAGTCTTACCACGTGCATGGGGCACTCGTGTTTTAGCCTCCGCTTCGACCATTGTCGTGGGGCTATCTAATATCTGAGGGCTTATTGTGTGGCACTTCGGTAAACATAACGAGTAGGTGCGAGATCGGTACACGTTGTGCCTAGATGGGATGCAGCGAGTACCTGAGTTTGCGGATCCCTGGCCCCGTAGGTTCAGTTCTTTATCTCGGATTGCATTTTTTTTACTTTTCTTTTGCTTGATTTTGTAATGGGACCGGGTCCGGCTAGCCAGGCCCGCCGTGAGTGAAAGTGAGGCCCTTTGCCTAACCACCCAGGAAAAAAAGTCGACCTCTCCACCATACGCTGAAGGCACAACTATTTAAGGTTTTTCTACTGCAGAACCGACAGCCTGTAGGCCCTAGGCCATCTCCAATGACTCCGGTGCGGCTTCAGTTCTCGCTTCTTTGGGGTTGTATGAGGATCTTTGGGAGGGACCATACCAACAAAGAGGTTAGCGCAGTAGTTACGACACTTCCTTTGGATGCGGCAGGTTCAAGTTCGAGACCACCAGGCGGCAACAGGAGCAAAGGAATGCAAACCGGAAGGTACCAGGGAGTGCAGGTCAACTTCTCTGATTTTGTTGTACCAACGGGCCTAGCTCAGTTGGTACACCCCAAAACTGTTGAAATACACACCTGAGTTCATTTTGAAGCCAATCAATTCAATTACCTGTTGAATCTATAGACCGAATGGCCTTTGAGGCCTTTTTTTAATTGTCATTATAGTATAACGGGGAACCCTGTAGCAGTCACATCCGTGCTCAAGCCTCCAACGAAAGAACATGCGGGAGTTGTACCCACTAGCAGGTGTGACACCCAACTTCAAGCTCCACTGAGGGCAGTGGAAGCAGACGAGTGAAATATTGTCCTTCTGAACTGCCTAGGGCGGCCAGTTAGATGGGGTTATCTCTAAGTGCAACTGCAGTCGATTACATTACGGAACATATTAGTGTGAGTATGTCCTCACAAATAGCAAAAAATCATTATTTATAACTTTGTTCTCGATTTTTAATTTTTATTTCTCTTGCTTATTATTTCGTGGTTGCCTTGGAAGTTCGTCTCGGACAATCTCGGGGCGCTTCCGCCGGTGCGTTAGCGCTCGGACCAAGCGCCACCAACCTGGTAACGGGTGTTTCGCTCGGCTGGCGACGCCAACAGCGAGATAGCACTCTGTCAGGTATAGACTTTGTCGCCGCTTTGCGTTGACGAAGGGCCGACTCAAGGTACATATGGAAGAGTCGAGGGCTCCATAGCGAGCTACTGAGTACCACCACCAACGAAGAATGTGGTATAGGAGTGGAAATCGCTTCGACAGTATGGTTGAAATTGAGATGGAGAGAGAAGCAGGTCCAGGGGGTCAGGAAGGAGACGACGACAAAGTAAAGGAGTTAGTCAGATTGTGCTACGAGGAGGGCAGCATACCACTGGACATCAATCCGGGAGAGATGATTGTCCAAGGGCGTGAGGTCTGATCTAAGGTTAACGTGGTGATCGACCAAGTCAAGGTAGAGTGGCTCAAGGAGCACACTGTAACCATCATCTTTCACGATGGAGCACGTTTTTTTTTAAGAAAGTTAAGGATGACATTGTAAGAGCGTATGAGGACCAGTGCACTTAAGATGGCACGTTCGAGGAATCGGAATTTCGCAGGGGTCGCATTAAGATAGAAAGCCCGAATGTGGTCTCCTATGTCACGAAGAATAGGAATATCGCTCTGTGAATAATGACGAAAGGAGAAGATGGGTTAGCACTGGGAGCATCAAAATATCGATTGGAGTTCAAGCCGTGGTTGACCAAGGTGCAACTACTACAAAAGAGTCGTGCAAAGAACCAGCGCGTCGTGGCGCAAATCAACAAGGTCGTGGCGCAAATCAACAAGGCGATTGGACGAGTCATTCGAAGACATCCGACTGAAGTAGACCGCATGAGGTCTTCCTAGATTAATGTTAAATTTGACCTAGAACCGAACGTCAGGTCAAACACGAAGGACATTATCTGGATAGAGACTCGGACCCAGTCTAAGAAGCAGATCTCCTTGAAGTGAAGCGCGCCTCGTTGTACACTCCGAAGTGCAGGAGATGCAGAACCTTCTTCCACACAGAGTCCCAATGCAGGAAGAACGCACAACAACGTCAAGGTGCTTCGTCTCAAATTGGGCAAGGCAGCTGTACAGGTCAAGAAGCTTCGCAAAGACCGGCGTATAGAGGCCATATGGGTCCACCTCATAATGGAGATTCCCCTTCGACAAACGTGGGAACTGCAGGGGACCCCCGTACCACAACAACATTTTATGCCATATGTCACCAATGATACAGGGAGGAATACACGGCCTACCACCGCTCAACCATGGCATCCCAGGATGGGGTATGTCGCCATATGCTCCATGGACACAATATGGCTCGATCCCACTCGAGCAAAGCAACTCCTTCCTCTTACCAAGGGAACAGTCATGCACGCTTGGAGGAGGAGCGGGACCATAGCCAGGAGCGGACCTAGGGCTCACCACGAACCAAGGTATAACACTGATACCTCCACAAGTAGCAGGGTCGGTCTCCATGGCAGCAAACAGTGACAATCGACACATTTTGAGGCCGATGATGGAAACCCCCCCAAGCAAGAGGGGCCAACGAGTAGAACAAGGGAACGGATAGTGCAACATGAGCTTCAGACTCTCTATCCGTTGAGTCACTGGAAAAGGAAGGGATGAAGCTCTTAACTCTGACTTGGTTGAGCGAAGGCAAACACCAATAGCTATGTAGAATACATGTGCCTCTTATGAAGTCTGCAGAATTTCTTGATGAACTGGATGGGAAGTTGCCGAGAGAGAACAAATTGAACTTTGTTTTCCTCCAAAATTGTTTGACGAAATCTTGGTTTTCCGACAACCAGCACCCTACCACGAGCTCGGGTCATCCCTCGCCTCACTCCCAAGTTCAATCATAGGGAGGGTCAGGATCTAGGAATGCCTAAGCTAAGGGTGAGAACTTGGAATGTGCGGGGCTTAGGGGACACAGGGGGTGGGAGGAAGAAAGCAAGATTAAAAACTTGGATGTTTGAAACCCATATTCAATTTGTGTGCTTGCAAGAAACAAAGCTAAACAAAGAGAAGACAACATCTCTCGGGCATTGATGGGATGAGCCACAAACATGCTCATCGGCCAGGGGTTCCCGGGAAGGAGTCGCTATCCTCTGTCATTGTGATTTGGATAGGGAAATCGTTGACTTCTAATGCTGATTTGTGGGGGCGTTGGGCATGGATCAAGGTATTTATTAAGGAAAGGAATTATTGATTGCATCGATTTATGTTCCTGTTGATAGGTCGGAATGTGCTAGCTTCTTCGGCGAACTCTACTAGATAATCTCGTCGGGCGATTGCACTATTATGGTGAGTGACTGGAATACGTCATTGAACTTATCCACCAGTCGATAGGAAGGCAATTGCGCAAAAGACAAAATCATTGATGGACGAACTTGACCTGATCGACTCATATAGGTTGATGCATCTAAACCAAACTGGTCATACGTGGTTTTTCAATTTAAGAGATGACACTACCTTCGTCAATAGAAGACTTGACTACTTCTTAATGTTTGAGAATCTTTGGGATACACTAGAGTCGGTGGGTGAAGCTCCCCAGCCGATGTCGGACCATAAATTTGTGACTATGTCTGTGTTTTTGTCCGACGCCAAACGAGGGAAAGGAGTCTTTATGTTCAATATCCAGAACCTGGACGACCTAAGTCTTCTTGAATGGATGAAAGGCTTCCTGGTAAGTTGAAAAGATGTGCGTCATCGTTTAGATAGTCTTGACAAATGGTGGGACACGGGGGTGCATGAGTTATCTAACCTATTATCCATATTCTTCATAATCCTAGCCTTTGCGACGAATGACGAGGAAGTTTGTTTGTGCAAACAAATTGAGTATGTTGAGTCACGTATAACGGAACATCCCGTTTCTAACTTGGTCTAGAAAAAATAATGGGCTGGATTGCTATTGGTATGGGACGAGACCCGGCAGAGGAAATCAGAGGTGTGGGCGGAACATTTGTGAGTAAAAAGGATAATATTTTGTGATAGAATTACTCGCGACTTTTTGTGAAGCTCTTCCCATCTAGGACAGCAGATTCCATAAGATTACTAACCCACCCCTTTGACGGGGAAGCTCCGAAATCCAAGAAGCTCATCGAACTCAGTGACTACGCACTCCTTTACTACAAAGACATCTTAACCTCTAGAACGCAAGGAACCGATGTAACAGACCAACTATCGGTGGGTACCAACCACTCGGAAAACACCAAGGTTAGATTATCCACATCTGGGAGACTAGCTCTACACTGCTCAGTGACCTGTGAGGCAGAGATCATGAGCATTTTTTTTTGGAATTGGCATTTCACCCACCCGCCCATAATTTTTTAAGCACCMCCCGCCCTAAAAAAAACAAAAACAAAAAATATCAAGGCGACCCAACCCACCCGAGTGTTTTTTTGAAAATTTTCTTCCACGCCCAACCCGCCCGTCACCCATAAAAACTCTTCACCCTGACCCACCCACACCGACGAAAACAAAATTACCCGTCCGTACTTGGTACCTAATTATTTTTCACCCGCACCCGTTCATTCCCCATACTCAATCCCTTTGAACATTTGCACGCACCATAGCAACATGACATCCTTGGACGACGACGCAAAAATTTGAATCATCTCTGCCTGCATAAATTCGAATGGGTTCTTATGGGTTGTCCTGGGTCTGTGAGTCGGATGACCCAGGCCTAGCGCTCACCCGCTTGTCACCCACCCATTCGGGTGACCCTGGCCTAACATTAACCCGCCCGTCACCCACCCAGACTTGCTCGCCTTGACCCACCCTCATCCTACCCATGCCAACTTATCAAGACCTACACCTGACCCAATGCCTCGTGGGTGGGGTGGGTGCGGGTGGGTGTGGGTCTGGGTACCCGTTGTCGGAGCAGAAACCCTTACAAGGGTATCTGCTCGAGTTTTTAAATGTCGGACACTGTCCGACTTTTGTTAAATTGAGGAACCTATAACTGAGAAACTATAATTTTTTTTAACCTTAGTCCGGATATATGCGGTGTTCGGAAATAATGGCGGTAGTCGTCAGTTTCTAGCAGGGCCGCAGAGAGGAAGAGACGTGGAAATGCTAAGACTAGATCTATTCTAGTACCTAAAATAATGACGCGAAACTGCTAAGCCGCGCGATTCAAGGCTAGAAAGACCGAAAAATTAGCCGCAGGGATGCGGCGACGGATAGAAGGGCTAACACGGCCAAAGTGTCGTGTCATTCGAAAAGGGTGAACGGTCAGGGGTCTGACTGCAAATCCACGACCAAAGGAATGGATTGTCGGGCCTACTAGACGAAGCCCAGCCGGGTGGATGGCGGGGCGACTGCCTTTGGAAGAGATAGGCGGACTACACCTGCCTAGGCTAAGTAGTAGGCAGACTGCACCTGCCTAGACCAAGGAGTAGGCGGCCTACTGGGTTGCAACCCTTTAAATAGAAGGGTGGCAAATACAGCTCTCGTGATAGGAGCTAGCCCAGAAGGTACCGCATTCAACTTTCATCCAGCAGATGTTGGGATCGAGCTTGGCGATACGCTGTACGGGCTAGCTCCTTTTTGGAGCTGCTCACCAACTAGGCGCGACCATTTTCGGCTGCGAGATCTTCATATCTCACGGCAAAAAAGGCCGCGCGGATACAGCATGGCCGCTGCGCGAAGGATGACACACATAAAATCAAGAAATGACCCATACTTTTCGATCCCCTGTTGGGATCGAACTTGGGTCCGCTCATCGCAAAGGGGAGGGAAGGCGCCTGCAAGGCACGTCATGAGCAAACGTGATTCTTGGTTTATGCCAACGACACTTAAAAAAAAAAAATAAAAAAAATCTACGAACTAAAGCGCCAGATGGCGCTGTGAGAAGAAGCTGGGGACTCACATTCCCCATAGGATCAAGAAGGCGCCCGTTGAAAGTGGGCAGCCGCTTTTATTAGGAAAGTTAATTTTCTTTCTTTTTAGATTTCTTTTAGATTCTTAGTTAAATCTTTTTTTTTTTCTTCTCGTTTTTTTAGTACCCATTCGTTTTGACGAACGGGACTTATAGGAGGAGCGAAAAAAAAATAAAAAAAATTGAATGAATTCTTGGCCCAAACACGACCATATGCGCCGTCAGCCAGGGCAGTGGCTGCGCCCATTGGAACGGGCATGACGGTGCTAGACTGTTTCGTCAGACCTTCACCGACTCATCAGGAGGTTGCACTCCGGCAGTCTACATCAGTATGTCTGTGTGTGTGTGTGTGTGTGTGTGTGTGTTTGTGAGAGAGAGAGAGAGAAGGGGGTCACCTACTTACCTACAGTTGGCCCCATACTACTCCCCATGACAGGATGAGCCAAACCGAATGAATCCTCTGCTAGAACATGGAAATATACAGTGCCACCTTTTTGCTGCCCCCTCCCTGGTTTCCACGAGCCAGCCCAAGATGACGAACGGGCCGCCAACGAAAAAAAAACAAAAAAAAAAAAAAAGATGAAAAAGAGAAGAAGAAAAGGGGGGAAGAAATGCAAGGGGGAGGAAAGCAACAACCACAACCACGAATGTGGCCGCGGTTGTGCTTCAAGTACAGGTTAAATTGGCCTGAATGTGGCTATTCAGGCCAAGCCTGTAACTTGAAGGGACAGGGAGGAAAGTGGTTGTGTACAGCCACTTTTGTGACGTACCTGCAATTGATAAAGTGTTGGGTACAGTGAAAAAAAGGAAAAAGGAAGGAGGCAGTTGAGGGTAACTGCTTCCCTAAGTGTGTGGCTGAGGTGCGACAGCCTCATACCCTTGATCTTGATCGGATCAAGGACCCAGGCAAATGATGAATTTTGCCTGGGGGCTGCTGAGGCAGCAGAGCACTTCCCAGCCATCTACAAAAGAGGCAGTTGTCCCCCAGCTGTCACACAAAGCCCTCACTCTGCCAGTGTGTGACAACACACTTGAGTGCTGAGATGACGTGTTGAGGAGCTGCTGAGGGAGCAGGAGGACTGCTGCTGGAGGAGACTAGAGGTCTGCAGGAAGGAGTACAAGGAGGAGGAAGGCAGCCATAGCTGCGGCTGAGGCTTCACCCTCTGGTCAGGCTTCTCCTTAAGGAAGGGAAGTGCAGCGGACTTGCAGCGTGGCGACACTTGATTTTTCTTTTGGCAGGGAAGTGCTGTTGGATTTGTGGCGCGACGACACTTGATTTTTCTTCTGGCGAGGAAGTGCTGCCGGATTTGCGACGCGGCGCCACTTGATTTTTCTTTTGGCGGGGAAGTGTTGTCGGATTTGCGGCGAGGCGACACTTGATTTTTCTTTTAGTGGGAAGTGTTGCCGGATTTGCGACGCGGCGGCACTTGATTTTTCTTTTGGCAGGGAAGTGCTGCCAGATTTGCGGCGCGGTGGCACTTGTTTTTTTGGCGGGAAGATGCTGCAGGATTAGTAGCACGACAACACTTGTTCTTCTTTGGTGTGGAAATGCTGCTGGATTAGCGACACGACAACGGGGATTTGTGACACGGCATCGACGAAGTTTTTTTTCTATGGCGCGACGTCTGTTTTGTTTGATGAGGTTGTGCTACCAGAGTTGGAGTGTGCGGTGGCGGCAACATAACGTGGTGACAATTAGCGCGCGCGACACTACGGAATCTGCGTAAGAAGTGAGTGTTGGAGGTTGGGACTGCCTCGGCTCTCGCGGCAGTGGTGCCGGACCACTTGAGACTGTCTAGGACCAACTGGGACTGGTGCGGCGCGTATGCGGTCACAACGACAATCTCGGAACTGGTTGGGTTTAACAGGACTCGGGTTTTTTTTAGGAGTGTGGCATGGAGTTATTGTGGTCAAAGGTCTTTTAACAAGGTGGTTGGTGGCATAAGACCGTCTGGGACCACTTGGGACCGATTGGGACTGGCGTGCGACCGTTATTTTTTTGAAGGCGTGTGGCTCGCCGTCGTATGAGGCCCGCAAGCACGAGGCGGTTGACTGAGACTCAACTTTGTGGTTGCGATTTACTTATTGATTATCTTGAGTGAACCAAAACACGTTTTCGTTTTCGCATCTCTCAAGGTCAGGTGATTAACTCGGATTCCTGTCACACCTGTGTAAACCCATACTTTGTTTGGTCCTGTTTGTTCTGAACGTTCGGAAGAAAAGGTTGAGTAAAGCTTGTGTGGTCATGCATGTGAAAAATGGGATCTGACGGGAGTATGGGCTGCTGGATTTTTTGGACCTGTTGGTTGTTTTTGTGTGTGCAGGTAGGCAGAAAGATGCTCGCAAAGGAGAATGGTTAATGCCTTAATGAGATGAGGAAAAATATTGTTTTGTTTGTACCTTTCGTTTGTCTCCTTGTTAAAATGACTTGTTGTTCTGAAAAATATTAATCCAGCGCATGTCGTAAAATGAATTCGATTGAAATAAAGCAGACAAGGTCAAATGGACTTAGCCTTTTTATGAGGACTACCCGTTTTATCCCGAATGACCTTATTTATCTGTACCTGTTCAAATGATTCTCATTATTTATCTCCTCTGTTTTCTTTTCGTCCAAGTTACCCTGAACTCAGGAGAGATAAGAATAATTGAAAGCTACTTGCAGTGGATACATCCTCTCTCTCGAGGAAGCATCTGAGGCGGGGGKTCGTTGCTTTAGGAGTCGACCCTGCTATCGAACCAGAGTGGACCGTTGTGGGGAAACCCGGGGAGGGGCGCCTACCGTTCGTCAAAGCCATGGGCCACGGCGCCTGTCACTTCGCCGCGCCCGCTTCCGAGGTCCTCAACGATCGGCAGGGGATTAATGTTGAGGGGCGCAGTATCATGCAYCCTGTTTCTGCGGGTTCACACGGAAGTAGAATTCATCAGTCAACCGGTAATTTCACAAGTTTAACAGACTGCTCGTAATTCTGCACACTTACAGCTTCAATGGAGAAGTCTGGGAAACGGACTGACTCACATAGAC